>JAWWMU010000106.1:18601-35744 GCA_035048155.1 Cinnycerthia olivascens
CATTCTTAAAAATAACACCCCAATAAGTAATGTAGTCTATGAAAGCAGTTGTATAAGAGCTGCATAACAAGAGAAATGTATTTTGTCACTGCAGAAAATAATTTTTCTTCCCAGGCGGTTGTTTTAATTTGTGACAAAGCTACAGGAAAACCTGTTTTTCTTGTGAGAAAAGTCTCCATAGCATAACAAGAGAAAGTCTTCTCCCCAGGTGAATTGAAGATTTGTTTTTTTTGTTTTTTTTTTAAAGGTAGTAAACAGACTAAAAGTTGTGGGTTTTATCTTTGCATTGTCAATGAAAAAAAAGAAAGGTTATCTAGAATTTGGTTCTGATTATCTCTTTATTATCATTTTCCTCTTTTAACTTTGTTAATAAAGCTTTTCTTGTGTGTTTTCAAGTTTAAATTTGCTTTGTTTTATTTCCTTTTTTTTTAATCCTATCTCACAATAAAAATAAACCCCCAACAGGGATCAAGGACACACATTAGTGAGAGGAGGATGGGAGGCTGGAAACTAAGGGTGAATGGAAGTTTCCTAAAGCTTCTCACAGTCCTGCCTAACTGGAGTCAGCAGTCTAAACTAAGTTGGGCTCTGAAAGCCTCTCTAACGACAATGATACTGCTGGGTCAGGTAACTCAGTGGTAATTTTTTAGTCTGTACTGTCTTGTGTCTTTAGACATAACCACAACACAGCAGTGCAGGATTCAGAAAAGCTGGAAGACCAAATGAGAAGACCAGTATCTCAAGGGGAATGCCAGAGACAGGGGTGCATTACGTACTGCCCCCTGAGTGATCCACACACTTCCAGCCAGGACAATGCTTTTCTTCCCAGGAGGTATATAGCTAAAACTACAGAATCTACAGAAATACTACCAGACTGGGCATTAGGAACCCAATTCCTTTGGCCTCCATCTCTCAATCTGGGAGTATTAGAATGAAAAACAAAAACCTCATCATGAAACATTTCATTTATTTAAGGGGATTCAGATTCCTAAGTAGTAGTGTCAGTTTTGAAAGCCAGATCAGCTTGACAGTTTTGTCAGAGACCTAAGGAAAACAGAAATACTCAAAACAATCCCATTTATGATTTAAAACTGCAAGCACAGCATTCTTATGAAACTATTCCAGATTAGCCAGCTCTTGCAGGGTGTGAGATTCAGTCTTCCAGAAAAGCAATCAGCTACTTCCCACCTCTCTCACTCAACTCATCTTCTGAGCATGAGAAGACAATGATTTTTCAAATGTTTTTCATCACTCCTTTCCCATTTCTTCTATGGGCTGGCAGAAAAAAAACTCAGTCTAAATTGACTATAGATAAATAAAGAGTGGAAATCAAATAATCTAATCAAAAGAACAAATTGAATTGTCATTGTGCCAAAAATTCTTACATGGTTTTAATATGGAGTTTTCACTATTTGTGAAAAAGACTGTGTTCTGTAATTCTCAAAAAACCAAAACCCGGACAAACAAGAGTGACTATATAACCCTGATCACTTTGGTTCTATAGTCCTAAAAATACCCAGGACTCTCACAATTATTTTGCTGCATTTTGTATTTTCAAATGTGCAAAGCTTAAAGTTTACTTCAAGCATAGGCAGCTTTGAAGTCTTGTAAGGCAAATTAGTAACAGAAAATAAAAACTTAAAAATAAAACCAGAACACAAGTTTCATCATAACATTTACGTTCATTGCTTGCTAAAACATTATTCATTCACTGTAACTGTGAGTACTTTCCTTACATAGAATTATGTCACAAACCCTACTTCAAATTACTTTCAAAATAAGTCACGTGAGCCTGAAAAACAAAGGCAGGTAAGACAGTGATAACTCAGTTAACATTACCTTTCAAAAAAAACCCCATAGTCATATTTACAGAAAGGGTGGAGATGCTTTTAAATGGCCTTGGTTAATTCTAGAGGTCATTGTGAAAGACCAAAAGTCTTAACAAGCTACTTTCAAAATATCACGCAGATCATTAAGGACATTTCATTATCTGAAGAAGATTTAAGAAAAACTGCTTTTCTAATTACCTCTTCCATGTCTTCTTCCTTCATAAACAGGGAAAGAGAAGGGGAGAAAACAGGTCTACATATGACTTTACAATCAGAATCATGTTTCTTAGTATAAAATGACACAATGGAGGAAAAAACCCCATCACTTCAATACCAAAGTCCTCCATCCTGGAAAGGCCACAACTTTTGTGGGAGTGCTGAACCACCAGATGCAGGGGATTTTGACAACACCGGCACATGGAGAGGATGTTAATGATACTGTAGTGGCTACTGAAAGCCATTTGGTACAGAGGATACTGCAAATCATTAAGGGAAAATAAAAATCATTTTCATTCATGCCAAATTTGTGGCAGGATGTTACAGTTTACTTCTAAAGAGCTACCGTGAACAAAAGAAGAGTTACCTGCTGGAAGTACTTGTCGCAGTTAATGTATTCCTTATCATGGGAGTCCTGCAGCTTGTTTGTTTTGATGTACTGCCAGAGAGCCTGGATGATGGCCGAGCGTGTCTGCGTGTGGATCCCCAGCAGACGGGCCAGCCGCGGGTCCAGTTTAAACTGGGGAGGCTGGAACCAAGAGAGCCAAGGAGGTGGCAATACAGAGGAAAGCAGACAGACACACAAGTATGAAGTTTCAGGTTTATTTCTTGGGGGACTCTGTTCCTCAGGAGAAGCGTCCCATTCAGTGGCAGAAACTGCAAAAATACAAGTTTGTATTTTTGTGTCCCACCATTGGTGCTCTGGAAGAGGGACTTTGTACCTGTGCCGTGCACACAGACTACCTGTAGCACTCGCTTTAGATAATAAAAACTTGTACAAAGACTCAGGAAGAATTTTCAACAATGATGCAAAATTTGACTTTTGGGAATGGAAGAAGAAAAAGAATAGCCTTCCTCTGAACTACTGGATGTTAACCACACAGAGAGGATGATGCTCCCGCAGTTGCGAATAACTGCTGTCTCACATCAACACACTGTCTCGGAACTCTGTTCAGTCATGTTCCCACCATTCTGGTGCACACCAAAACATTTACCCAACCACAACCACTCAATGGATTTTATTTCTTTTCCTGATCTCAGTGATACAATTCAACTTCCCTGTTCTCCATCTCTTGTAACATAAATTCCTTGGATAATTTGGAACTTGATGCTTCTTCAAGTATATTCTCACACTCAGGTTTAGTATTCACCACATTATTAAAGCAAGTATTACTCTGATGGGTGGCAGGTCATCCAAAGCTAGCTTTATAACAAATCAAGACCTAAGGACAAAAGAATATCTATTTTAAAGCATAACTTTATAATAATAGTGAGCATAACAAACATCATTATATTGTCTCAATAGTAAAAACTCTCACTGCCTATATCAGTATTTCAATTAGCCCATATGCTCGCTAAAATCAAGAAAATTTTCTCTCTGTTAACATAAAGTAGAGTGTCTATATCCTGAACAGATGCCATTTGCCTGGAGGCAAAAGAAAATGGCAGAGAACAAGTTCTTACAAGTTATACCATCAAAATGCACCTGAGCTTGAACTGTCAGTGAAAAGGGGGATCCCATCTACTCGCAGCAGTGCATTCTTAACAGTTTCCTTAAGACAGCAGTATTTCTCCCAGGGATGGTGTCAGTCAGATTAGTGAACTCCACAACTGCAGTATCCATCGTTTGTATCAAGGCAAGGCTGCCACAGCTACATAGCTAGTTCAGATACTACTAGCCAAAGCTACTCCTCTGAATTTTGTTTAGAGAACCACACGCATAACTTGTGTGCAACTTATCTGACTATGCTCTAAGAAGCTAGAGGAGGAAATGCTTATTTTTTCTGCAAGTGGGCAATAAAAATACTAATTATCATAATGCCAACACCAATATTTTGCAAAACTATATTAGAAACTCACTTGATTTGTCCGCTTTAAATTTTAAATAATCATTCTAGCTTCAATGGACCATGCGACATTGCAAGTACAAGTATATTGGGTTTTGAGGTGCATGACAAGATGTATTTGCTCTGTTGCACTAGGTCCCAGTGGCTGCAAGTTCCAGGCTAAAAGCAGTGCACTGACCTGGTAGTCCAACATGAGGAGTAATGTGCATCGCACGCTGACATCCCCAGGTCTCTTCACCTGGAAGCCATCTGTTTCCTGGGTCGTAGGAGTTCTGTGCCACTAACAAAAGAAAAAGTAAAGGTGTTGGTCTTTTTTTCACTCTTGTCCATGGAGGTGCACCTTGCGCAGTACGCCATGCCACAATCAGACAAGTACTAGCTTTCTGAAGATCTGGCAATCTTAAAAAAAAAAACCTGACAACAAAACCAAACCAGAACACCCCCCCAACTCCACCCCCCTAATCATTTCAATTCAGCTTTAGTGCAGAATCTGCTCTGCAGTTAACATACTTTACTTGTTAGGAGAAATGTGCACAATATTTTCATCTTTTCATACATTCTGTTCTAAGATGTGCACTGCATCACTAATACGTCTATGTTTCTAGAGTAGATTCCTTTAGCAAACATTCTTAAGAAGAATGGAATTCTGAAAACTTTGAAAATACCTTAAATGAGATAATGACTGCACGGTCCCTTAAACAAGGAAGGCAACAGGTACCAGGTGTTCATGTGTGTCAGTAACCAGTTTGTGTGCAAAGGGTGCACAGCTTTCTCACCTCCACAAGATGATTGTCAGGTCCATAAAGATCTTTGTCCAGTTCAATAACCAAACTCTTAAAAAAAGATGAAAACTTCCGTTTCTGTTTGCTGAGCTGTACAAGCAGAAGAACCAGACATGTATAAGACTGCATTTATTAGCTCATGTCCTAGACTTTCTTCTCAGTCTCTCTGTCTTGAACATTAAATCCCATGTAAACCACAAGTGTGATCAACCTAGTTGAGTTGTCCCTCTGACAAACACAGAGTTAAGATGCAAAAATCTCAACAGTAGTGGAACAGTGCACACTTTAGGGAAGATTTCCTTAACTCTTAATGTTACTGAAAAGGACTGGTATGTAAGATGAACATGGCATCCATGAGAAAGCTCCAGAGAATGGCCACGAAAATTATCTCAGGATCGGAACACCTCTCCTGGGAGGACAGGCTGAGAGAGCTGGGGTTGTTTAGCCCAGAGAAACTCAGGTTCCAGGGATTATTTAAAGGGGGTTTGGTAAGAAAGATTGAGGGAGACTTTTTTTACCAAGATCTGTAGTGACAGGGTGAAGGGCAATGGTTTTAATGAAAGACTAGGTTTGGACTGCTCTTAAGAAAGACATTTTTTACCCAGAGGATGATGAGGCCTTGGCATGGTTGCCCACAGAAGCTATGGCTGCTCCATCCCCGAAAGCGTTCCAGGCCAGGTTGGATGGGGCTTTGAGCAACATGGCTAGTGGAAGGTGTCCCTGTCCAGGGCAGTGGGATGGAACAAGATGGTCTTGAAGATCCCTTCCAACCCAAACCATTCTATGATCCTAAGTCCTCTGTATACCTTTCTTTTTAACAGACTGAGTTTTTTTGATGAAGGCTAATTTCTTGGTCAGATTTATTTATATTTTGCAGATCGATCATACACTAAACAAAACTATTTCCCTTTAAATTTTTTATTTTCATTTAATTATCAGTATTTGTTGCTTACTGCACAGCTCATACTATCTATATTAAAAACCAGAAGGTCCATGATTACCTAATCTAACTCTACACAGAATACAGGTCACAGGATTCCAATTTATTTCTTTGTATTTAATGCAGATAATATTTTATTTAAAAAATGCTGGCAATTGAAAAGCAATGTTGTTCCAATAAAGAATCTCTTTCTTTACTGAAATATATGCTCTAATTTCTGAACTGAATTTGTCTAGCTTCAATTCCCAGACGTTGCACTTTGTCACCACTTTCTCCTCTAGCAAGACTCTGATTCATGTACACTTACCTCCACACTGATTGAAGTCTTTGCCCTCTCCATGCATGTTCTTAATATGTTTAGCTTATAAATACTTACTTGTGCAATCTATTCAAATAGATGATGCCTTTATTAGGAAAGCCCAGTCTCCCCCAAGGACCTCTAAATCCACCACTGAGGTTTCTGAGAACCTCATAATGGTAAAATGTTTCTTCCATCCTTGCTCTGACCGTTCACACACCATGTTGTATCCCCCAAGAATACGAAGTACTGCCTTCTCCTTGTTATCCTGTTCTTCACAGGATGCAATGTCAACTGTAGGCCTGAATTATCACACCTGTTGTAACCTGAACCCTGTCATCTCTTTAAAGGGATTAATCTCAGCTCTCTTCTTTCCACTTCCTCCTACATGTCCTGTCCTTTTATCTGCCTCATTTTCTGCTGTACTCTTCAACAATCCCATTAGGGCCTTATCCCTCACTTGGGCTGGGCACAGTGCCTTCCCAGCAGCAATTCTGCCAATGCTGCCATTCAGACAGACTAGTCCCAGCTGATGCCCCCAGTAAAACCTACCACCCCAAAGGACAATCTTTAGACTCCTGCCAGCCCCAGTGAAGCAGAGATAAGTCATACATCATCCAGGAGCTTCCCCTCCACGCGCAGCTCCCACGAAGCAATGCTGCCATCGGAGTCATCAGCATCTGATTTTGCAGGATTAAATGTGTTGGAGATGTAAAGTCTCAGTTTCCGCTTTTGCTGTTGTGCACATAGACAAGGGAAAAGTACAGATCCAGTTTAAGTTCAAGATCTGAGGAAGCCACAGGAAAGGTGAGAATTACACATTTAATAGGGAATCTCCATGTTTTGTACCGTTGCCTCCGTTGTATTAAAATTTAAGATCCTGTTACATGTATGAGAATACACTGAAGAGCTGAATCTGAAAATTCCTTTCAAAAACTCTTGGCTATACAAACATTCTAAAATTCACTGTAAATGGAGGAAGACAGGAGGTAGCCAAGCTTGAGAAGTGATACATCCTTTACTTCTGGATTAGATATTTGAGAAATCATTGTGACAAAAGCATGATATTATGTCCTTTCTGGCTTCAACCTAGCTTGATTGCTAATGCAGCTGCAACTCTATTGCAACATAAATGTCTTTCACAGTCACATCAGTTCAGATTTGTAAATGGCAGTCACAAATACATCTCATGCTGCAAACTACCTGCCAGGCACGTCAGCCCATCTGCGTTTTACCATCATGTTAATAACCCTCCTGCAGACACACCTGAACACACACACACACACACACACACACACTGGCTGCCTCTTCCTCCTCTTCACCCCACTGCCTTCCCCCTCAGCAAACGTGCTGCAGCTCCAGCTTGCTGGGAGACCTGAGTGAAGGAAGACACTCTGCTCCAGCCCTAACCCAGGTACTCCAGTCTGTCAGAGATACAATCATGCCTATACATTGTCATTTTTACAGACCACCTGAAGCTTCCCAGTCACTGTAGTGGCTTATGGCTGTGTCATTTCTCAGTACCCTTCCTTCCATACACCATGTGGAAAACCCAGCCATTACATCTGATGCATGGATTCCAGAAAAGATTATTACCAAAAATTACTTTGGGATTCTAATTTCCAATACCTGTGCATAACACAGTGTCAAAAAGGCTACAGTTGCCAAGTTAATGCTGACCAAACAACATAAGAAAGGAGCAATATTGTAAAACTTTCACATGCACATAGGAGAGAAGGAAGTTACATACAGCAGATCATAAAGCATAATCTGGCAGAGGGGAATGGGGAAAACAAAGATGTGTGTCTGAAGAGGAACAGGAAAATGCTTACACTTTGTCCAATCTGGAGAAGCCACTGACAGAGAGGTTTGATAGAAATGGAACGTCAACAGTATGCTCTGACAGGGAACAGGATTTCCCTAAGTGCCATCAGTGCAGAAAATGACAGATTTACACAGGTAAAAACAGGCAGATAGGCAGAAAAATATTCTTGTGAGTCCATGTTTTCTCCATCCTTTCCCACGGGATTTCTGTTGCCAAAGTGCTCTTTCATAATCTAATTAATTTAATGACCCCAAACCTCTATTTGGTGTGGTGGACTTGTGAAGGACTTCTTTCTGAACTCAAAACTCTTCAAATTACCCTGCACATATTATGCACCATTCCTAAATTTTATCCCCACCTAGATTACTTGCACAAGTGTAACTACAGTCACAAACAGGCTTTTATCTGGCTCCTTGTAAGAGCTACCTGGGAACGGTTCTGTTCCCAGACATTTTGGGGGGCTATCTCCTCTTCCAGGTCCAGGAACTAGACAATGGCACTTGAACTTGCCCTACAGACCCTTATCACTAACAGTGGTAATGCATACTTTGTACAGTGGAATTTAATGAAAATAAATTGAGAAATCCCTAGGAAAATTTCTGAACCATGGCTCTAGAGCCAGGAAGAGTTACTTTGGACCCTGACGCTCCTTCTCTCCTACCACGACTATTCTCCTGGCAGCTGATTCAAACTACCATCAAGCCTGTGAAGCAAGACCCAAGAGCATAGTCTGAATCCTACCTGAAGGGCTCTATCCAGGGAGTAACAACTCCAGCATGCACACCTATACTGCTATCAAAAGGATGTCCAATCTTGAAAGACACCAGTTCAGAGATGAGATATAGTCAAAACTGAGCTCAAGAAAGAAAGACACCAACATGGCGCTGGGTGAGGTTTTAGAGTACAGGCCATAAAGTCTCTTCAGCTGCTGACAAACACCAAAACCCACTACATTTGGTTCACTCTCAGTACCTCTATGTTCCACCACAATGTAAAGTTCATATCCTGAAGGCTCTCAGAATGACATATTCTTCTGCCACCAGTTGAGCAATTCCGTCTCCTCCAAGCAGGAAACAATAAAATATATGAGCAACCTGATTGCTTTGCAGCTTAAATAAAGCAGTGGCAAGAAGCCACTGCCCTTCAATAATTCTTCAAATTTCTTAGCCATACATTTTATCACACAGACCTAAAATCTGTTTTCTCCTCTCTATCGTGGATTCTCAGAGAACAGAAGAGCAAGCCACCAAAACATTCTCAGTAGCTGGGAGCAAAAACTAAAGAGGGGACTTACTGCTCTAGAGCAAAAAGAAACCATCACACATCATCTCTTCAGACATACCAGAACATTACCACCCAAAAAGGCAAAGCTAACCACAAGGAACTTCACGGAGATTGATCAACATTGTGAATCAAATCATCTCTTGTCCAAAAATCAGTAAAGGCTTGATCTCCTTGTTCTCTAAGAGCAAGATACAGATCTCTGTAGAGATCAGCTTCAGCAAAAGGAACTTTAGATAGCAGTCATATTAAAATGAAAAGTCTTCCCCTAAACCCACTGTATTTCACTTGAGAAAACGAAAAGGAAAAAAGTAATCATATGTAACAGATGAGTGGTCACGTCAGCAATGAACTCCCGCAAAGGCCTCAGCACAACTGCTGGGAGACCTCATGTGAAATCAAACAGATATGAATGGGAGGCAGACAGGGATGCTGGAGCAGCACACCTACAGCTTGCTCTCTCTCCAAGCTCTCTGATGGCATCTCCACACAAATAAATACAGCTTTAAGTTCAAGTAAACGGGTGAAATGCTGGAAATCTGTCAAACACTTCAGAAAACTTCTCCTGGTTTACAGTGGTTTTGTTTTTTTTTTTTCCATTAGTATTGAATCCCTAACAAGTCAAACCAGGAAGTATCTGATGATCCCATGATCTGTGTGCTACCCCAGACATATCTCCATCAACTGCTGAAGTTAGTTTCCTTCAATGAACTCTCAGGCTGGACACAAAACCTCCAGGACACTTCAGGGAAGTTGTGTTTGGGATTTCAAACAAACAAACAAAGTTATTAGCAGATAGTCTATTGCTGACTGACTCAAGAAAATCTGACTGCCAATCTTATAAATAGTATTGTGTTAAGAGCTCTCTAAGTATATCTTAAGGGTGAATTTCTATGAACCTAAACATAGCACAAAAACCTCAAGCAGAAAGCACAGAAAAAATTAAAATCTGTCTTTCTGCCTTTGCATATAGAGTAGCTGTTTCCTGGTCTCACAGAAAAAAAAAAAAAAAGGAAGCAAAATGAACAGTGGTAGCATGGAAACTAAAAATCAGGAGGCAGAAAAAACAATGACCACTGTCTAATCATTATAAATAACCCAAATTAAATAAAGAGTGTCCATATCAGAGCTGGAATATAGAGGCATCTCAGTTACAGCAGCAGCAAGATATGTCAAAATTTGTAGAGGAACAAAATTAGTTAGGTAACTCATGAAAAAAAAGTGCACAAGAACTTAAAAATGGCCAATCCAAAGCAGAAAAATCAGTGACTTTAGGTAGATTACACAAGTATAATGAACAATAAAAGGAACAAGACAATATTTATTGAGTTCAAAATTGCACCAACACATGAAAAACACTTGTAGACAGTTCTGTAAAAGCTTAAACAACAACAAAACTCAAAAAAAGGTGAAGCAAATGCTACAGAGGAATAAAATGGAAATTAGTATGCACAATAGTCTACAAAATCAGCTTATTTGGTAGTTGTATATTGTACTTTCTCAGGAGAGAATGAGGAGTTGTATAGTGACAGATAATAAGAAACAGCCAGGTGCACTGAAAAGTTCTTTTTCTACAGTGATTGGGAGGAATGAAATTTTTACCTGAGAAAAGAGAATATTAAAGAACCTGAAAGATATATTTCAAACATTGACTGATTAAAGAAGGAGATTAGGTGTTTGCATTTTCTTTATCTCATAATGCAAAAAGCAGAATACATAAAATTATGCCACAAGACAAGTGTTTCAGAAAAAAAAAACAACCAAATTGCTTTCTGGCAACAATCTGATATCAATTCCTCAGTCATCTTAAAACCTGAAAGTAGGGAAAAAACCTCAATTCACAAAACTAGGGAGAGAGACACTATGATGGTATTCTGATGCTACTACTTGTTTTTCACCTAAAAATGGAGAACCTGGATGCAAAAAATTTAGTTTGGAAACTACAACTATACACCTATCTGGTAAACTGAATGTCTCACACCAGTTCACTGCTAAAGAGTGACAGTCCCTGGATGAGAGTCTCTGGTTTATCTTTCTGACACGAAAGCACTGTCTGTGGTGCCAGGACTCAGAGTAGGAGCCTTGCTCGTGTCATGGGTCACATCCCTCTTTCAGTCAGGAGACCCTGGTTCAGGCTTTGGGACAAAAATCATCTCGGTCTTAAAATTATGTTTATGGCCACAACTGTCTATCTCAGGCTTAAAAAATGAAGAGGATTTTTTTAGGGCGGTATTTATCTATATTCTTTTAAGCATCCACTTCTGTATGAGAAGAATTGTGCCCTGAATACCATTGCCTACACCAAGTCAATCTCTCAACTATGAAGAGAGCCAAGAGTGACAAACTCATCTAAAAATGAATAAAATGGCTATGTCTACACTTAGCCAAATAAATCCCACTCCCAAAGTCCACCATGGCCTTAGAGCTGCAGCAATTGATAGTAATTTATCCTTTAATGACACCTACTGGTCTGGAGTTGAGTGTATGGTTTCTGTTTCCTTCAGCCCACGGAGCTTGCTGTATCTATCAAACAGCCCTGTCTGCCTGATTACCTCCTGAAAGTTCTTTCTGGAATTCTGCCCATGTGGGTCTTCCATGAAGTCCGTACAAGGACCCTTGCTAATGCTGCTCTGCAGACAAGGAATTCTGAGACTCTCATGACAGATGCAATCTGAGAATGCAGGACTGGCTGAAGAAGAGGAGTACACAGCAATGCCCAACCAGCAGCAAACTGCCAAGGCAGGACCTAAACTGGGAAAGCTGGCAGCTGCAGGGTGCTGCTGACAGGTGGGGAAAGCCATTTCCCCCTTCAACAGCTGCACAGACCCCCAGTCTCCTCACTTCTTGAGCCCTTCCACAGCTGTCACCTGGTTCAAGACTGCAATTGTTCTCAGGAGATCCAAGTAGGATCAACAAGCCAAACATATTTTACGCACTGTCCTCATGAAAAAAAAAATACTTAAACCACTTCTCCCTAAAATTTCCCCAGAACAGTTAGTCTTCAGGCAGAAAAAAACTCCAGCCTGAGCAACTCTAGACCATAAATCTGTTCCCTACAACTATTTCTAGCTACAGCTCAATCATGGTGACGAACATTGTAACTGCAATTACAGCTGATAACTCTGAGAAATTCTGCATATTCCCTACATAATTTCACACACCTCAGACAAATTCATATTTCTCTTAGGATTACAATCCCAGTTTGAGAATCACTGTTTTAAGGCAAATATTTCAAAATGACAAGAGCTATGAGAAGAGATGGAAATGCAGAGATAACTTCTATTGCTGCTACCAATTCTGCAACTATAATAAAATGGAAATACTTAACATTAAGAAAACCTCAAGTTTATCTAGGTTTAGCTCTGCTTTGACAGGTCTGATATCTGTATGCTAGGACTACCTAGAATTTGAAAAACATTTGTTTGATCATTCTCTAGATGTTAACTGAGTAACTGATAGTGAAAAAGTGTTTGCTGAGTCCTAGATGGAAAAAGACTTTTCTGCCTACAGTTTCTGTAGAGTGTTATGCCTCCTACAGTGAATATCTCCATTGCACAGCTAGGACCTTGTGCACTGGTTAATTACCTCATTAAAGAGTTTGCCACAGAATAAATAACTTCCTGCTATGATTCTATGAATTCAAGTCAAAGTCTTCAAACATCTTTAAATACGGCCAGATTCCTAGCTAGTTTAAAAGAATGGTGTTTTACCCATATCAAGAAGGTAAGACAAACGATTTCTTCTGAGAGTACAATCTACTTGTGCATAACACTTTTTAAGAATGAACTCATTATTTAGACCATCCACAATTCAGTTTCATATCTATCTAGGTGTTAATGGAACTTAATTGTTTCTTTTTTTGTTTGTTTATTTTACATATATCAACTGGAAAAACACCAAGAGGTAAAAACCTTCCACATTTTATCAGATACCTGTACAGTGACAAAGACAATAAAATATTGATCTTTGTTGGGCTGACCCCTATCATTGAGGTAAAGACAAGACTGATAGCTTTACATCACAGGAGACATACAGCTATAAAATCCTTCATTCAATGTGAATTATTAGAGGAATAGAGTATGACCTACCCAATACAGTCACAAGAACTTAAATGAGACAGGAAAATAAATTCTTCACAATGAGAGTGGGCAAAAACTCTAATAGACTACCTGACGAGTCTGTGAGACCTCCATCCTTACAGATTTTCAAAACTCAGCAAGGCCTTGACAACACTGTTTTTAGTGGAAGGTTGAACTAGGTAACATCCCGTTTCCTCCTATCTAAACTCTTACATGATTCCAATGAATAGATCAGAAAACTTAGAAAAAGACCATTTCAGTGGGATATTAGGATGAGCGAAGTACTGGACCGGAACTAATAAAAACTGCAGAAAATGTCATTCTTTTCTTATACAAATAATAATTTCTGTAAGTAATTCTTCCCATTGTACGTTCTGTTATTTCACAAGTTCCACTTTTGACAAAATTTGAACTGGAAACGTAATACATACCTTCAGCATACCCCTCTAATCTCTTGTTTTCTCATTTTAATACAAAGTTCCCCAACCAGTGTTTATCTATCCTTTATTTATCCCTAGGCTATTATTCCCCTTATTAAAGACTTGCAGAAGGTAGAGCTGGTAATAGCTACAGAATTTTCTCTACCACTTTTCTATGCATGCTGATTCCCAGCTGTTTGCGCTTAGGAGCTTTGTCTGACCTATTCCAAAGCATTTCTGCTAATGGGACTTTTACCAGAAAGGTATTTCCACCATTTAGTACAAGAATTATTTTCCTGTCCTGACACAATCTACAAATTTTTCACAACATACCTTCATTGGCCTCTTCAGTGCTTCCTGAATATCCACGCGCTTCCGCATAATGGTCTGGTCTAGTTTGCGCTCGAAGGCCAAGAGATCCATGTAAGCCTGGGACTCAGGAACCAGCTCCCGGATCTGAGGAGGAAGCAAGGAATATCTGAGCACTGGAAGCACGAATGTGCCCTGCTCCAGAACTGACACATTCCCAGTCCTGGGACAGATGTGCCCAGAGGAGCTCTCCCTGCGACAGCAGCTCCCAGACAGTGGGGCAGGGTGAGTGGGGCAGGTCTCAGGGGCATGTGACAAGCACAGAAGGAAAAGTGAGAGCACAGAACTGAGGCTAATGTGCCCTGGAAGAGCCTGTCTGAGTCCACAAGGCCTGAACCATGGCTGTTTTCTTTGAGAGAGGCTTAGCTACCAGCAGCCAGGGAGCCACTACTATCAGCAATCCAAAGTACAGTGAAATTGTCCTGTTCAAAACTAGAAGAGTGCCGCATCTCCCTAGACTAAAAGAGGGGGGGTGTTCATGTTCATGGTAACATGTTCATGTTACCCATTGCCATGTAGGATGCCAGCCTTTGTCAGCACATCTTCCTGGCTGAGGGAAAATTGACCTTCACATCAAAGTTTCAACATCACCAGCAATCAGATGTCAACTTAGGATCCTGCCAACTTTTATTGGTATTTTAATACATTAGTTCTATTGACAACCCCTCTTTTTATTCTTTCTTTTACGAGGAAGTTAGCAGAAGGGAGGATATGAAGTAGGTTGGAAGGAAGACCTAAAGAATTGAGCTTAGAAATGAGTAAGAATACCCCTAAGTGCAAATGTTAGTTCTTAATTTGGAATAACTCATGCAGGAAAACCATAAAAAAAAAGGTATTGTAAATAATTAAAATAGATCTAGTAGACAACTTTTTCTATTTCTACAATATTCACTCTAGCTTTCTTACTTAACTAAATTATTTAACTGTTAAAATATTTCCATAGTAATTAAAAGTGAGTTGGTATTCCTGTTTTGCTTTAGAATCAGAGTTAGTTAAAGTTAAAATTACAGTTTCTATCTGGTGTAAGGCACAAACACCTCTGTGAGAGACACCAGGCATGCGCCTGTTCCCTGTGCTCTGCAAGGACATGAGAATTATTGCACGAGGTAATGCCAACAGCTGGCTCTCCTAGTACTGTGTATCTGACAAAGTTTCAAAGTTGCTGCCTTTTAGCATCCACAACAGCCCAAGGCAGTGTTTCAGAACCTCAGCAGACAATGTGGGAGGAAGAACCTCCTTTTGCTCATTTGGAACCTGCCATGAGTGAGTTTCATTTGATGCCATTTTCCTGCACTGCTGGAGCAGCAGAGGGCAGGCATTCCCTAGGCACCCTTGCCATATGTTTTACAGATTTTTATCATCCCTTCCTTAATAATTTTCCAGCCTGAAGATGAACAATTTCTCCCTGCTGTATTTAGACTGATTAGAATTATCAAGTAAATGTCTCTTTCAACCTACTCTCTTTGTTTTGACATGGTAAAAAACCTGCTCTATTTACAGCAAAATTGATACTCTGGAAAAGCAGAAACCACAGAGCAAAAACTCAGTTCAGCTTTAGCCAAACCATTAAATTTTTAACTGCTTATATGCTGTCTCAAAATGTCAGCATCAGCAGAATCATAAAAAAAATGTGAACATGAAGAGCAAGCCTGGAATTACCCTGGAAACATCAAGGAACTGACAGACAGCTGCAGAGTAAGGGCAGCAAGGCAATGAGTGCAAATCTTTGGACACAACAGAACACTCCAACATTTTTTTCTTGTTCTGCACAGTTGAAAAGATTCCTCAGTTCCTTGCCTGAGGAAATTAATCATGGTGTGCTGTAGTCAATTAAAAATTCTAGACTGAGAAAGTAGTTTCAGACCCTTAATGCCATTAGAGTCAGTTCGTGAACTCCCTGGGTACATGGTGAAGCAGGGAGAGCCCTAAGATAAGATACACCCTATACAACACAGGTGATAGCACCATTCCAGCTGGTTCAATGGGTACTAGACCCAGGATCTAACGAAATTTCCAGGAAGTTTGTAGAAACAGCAGAAACCTTCAATAAGTATTTTTATTCCACACTTTTACATCTTTCATCACATGAAAGTTATTTCCCATTCCTTTCCTATAATCAAACTGGATATTAAATATTATAAGATGCTAAAAAGCACAAAACACTTTACAATCAGCCAAAGACAAAACTGCATCTAATTCTAATCTGAACAGCAAATGGCCGCATATTGGGAGAGCATTTGAGGGAAGAATTGTACTTGCTGTGTCTCTATTCTTCTCTAGGGATGTGTTGTGGCCACAGCAAAGATGAGATTTTGGGCTAAATCAAAGGCTCACTCAGGCCAGTTTGGCAGCTCTCATAGTCTTTTGCTTTCTCACCCTACTAATGGAATAATCTTTTGGAGGCATGATAGTGCTTATGTGATAAGGATTTGGGCAGCCTGCCTAATTCCTTCTCTTGTATGGTTTGCCCTAACCGAAAAGTTCATAGCTCCATGCAGGTCTACACTCTTCTACAAAAGTTCCAACTATAAATGAGAAAAGAGTATTTCAATACTTAAATTCTCCATTCTGGCCTTTATCTAGTTGAAGAAACTACAGAAAGACAGAAAGCACCTAGGAGAAGCAGCATATTGTCAGCCAAGGCTTTGAAGCATATATAGTTACACTTTATCGTAGCATTCCATGGATAACTGGAAGAGATTACATTAGTAACATTAGTTAAGAGAGTGTCTTTCTTGATGCTGGAGTTACCTTTCTATTATGAAAATTTAAATGTTTCAAACTTTTAAAGATTAGTAAAAATCAATTATTATTAAATTATGCAATTTTATCCTTGATTTTCACAAGTTTTTTAATCAATGGTGACAAAAAAAAATGGCCAACTCTCAAGAGAGGGCAGTGAGGACAGTGTGGAAGGAATGGCATGATAGGAGAGTCTCACAATTTCCTTGTACAAGCAGCACAACGTGGGGACCTCAGCACATCTATCTGTAAACAGATGTGCAAGGCTTGTGAGACAGAATGAGAAACAAGAAAAAGCTGCAAAAGTACAAATTCTGGGCTACAACTACCTTTGGATAGCTTCTACGGCTGTCACAGTAGGACAGCTTGGGAGGCAATGAGAGCAGGCTGGGGAAAGCAAAGAGGAAGCCTTCTGTAAGGAGGGGAGCAGAAGGAAAGCGAAGGAAAAGCCAGGTCCGGGTCTGGTTGTGCCGCTCATGTCAAAAGCCACAGAGAAGGCCCCACGTTGTCCTGGGC
>JAWWMU010000106.1:36348-59051 GCA_035048155.1 Cinnycerthia olivascens
CATTAGGGTGAGAGGCAACAGAAACTCACTGCAGCATGGGCAATTAACTCCCTACAAGGAATTGGTTTGTAAAAAAAACCTCTGACAAAACAAACAAAACACATGATGGTATTAAAACCTTGGAACAGGCTGCCAAGAAATGCTCCAGAGTGTCCATCCTTGGCTGGAGGTATTCAGAACCCTTCTGGACAAGGTCCTGGGCAAACTGGTGTAATTTGAGCCTGTTCTGTACAACAGCTGGCCTGCACAACTTTCACAGGTCCTATTGTGCACCTCCAAGGTCCAGAAGAAACAGAATAAATTAAATCAGATCTATTTCAGGCAGGAACAATTGGAGCTGCATACTTCACTGCCTAAGTGGGACAAAAACAGAACAGATTCAGCAATCTTAATTTTAAGAAAAAAAATAATTCACTAATAAATGGAGATTTGGCAGCTTCCTTAGAATTAGGCTACCCTAGAATTCCCACCTTTGAGAGAGGTAACAAAATCCAAGATCTCTTACTTCCCCAAGTCTGACAAGCTCAAATTGATGCTTAGCCATTTCTTTACTGCCTATGGCAGATGGACATAACCCACACATTTCATAGGTGTTGTTGAAAACCAGAATTTTTACATCTTAGGTGACAGTGACTGAAGTCTGACTTGGCAGCTACTGGACAGTTTCCCTGCTAAGAAACTTCAGCCTATAGCTTATTAACAAATGTGTCTCTATCACTGAGGCTTCTATGTTGGTTAAAGAAAGATAGCTAAGGGCTGACACTCCTTATAAATCATAACTGTGCCACCCTGTGACCCCTGAGAGAGAGTGGTTTGAGGAGGATTTCTGGCTGACCACCACAGGCCAGTAACACAGACCAGGAAAATGGCAAAAGCAATCCATGTTCTTGGTCCTCCTCTCTTAGGTGCTGGCAAGCCATTACTGTTGCTAGGTCCCCTCAAAGCCTTCCTTCAGGCTGAACAATGCCAGTCTCAGTCTTTCCTGATGTGCTGATCCAGTCATTCAATCAACCTGACAATCATCCACTGACCTCAGTCCAGTTTGCCCATGTTCATCTTGAATTCAGGATCCCAAAACTGGACACAATGCTCTAGCACTGAGCTAACGAGTACTGAGCAAAGAAGGGTAATCAAGCCCCTCAATATCTTGGCTATGCTCCTGGCCACAGAGCTCTGGATGTTGTTAGTCATCTTTGCTGACAAGGCATACCTCCTGCTCACACTCAGAACTGTCCACCAGTGTCTCCAGAGCCTTTCCAGCAGCACTGCATTCCAGCCAGGCAGCCCTCCTCTTTCCCAAGGAAGAACATTCGACTTAGTTGACTTTAATAAAGTTCTTGTTGGTTCATTCCTCCAGCATGCCCACAAGCATATCAACTGGTTTCCCCATCCAGTAATTGGTGTCATCTACAGATTTTGTAAGCAAGCACTGCACTGCCTCCTCCAGTGGCAAAGATGCTGGACTGAACAGCTGCTCTGCCACACCCTGCAGTACTCCAATGTCAGGATCTTCATGTCCAAGTGCAACCATTAGCCACTTTCTCAGCCTCATCATCCAACCAGATGGCTGCCAGCCCATTTTGACTGAAGTGTCCCAACCTGAATACAAGACTATTTATTACATATGAGAGAGCAGCCTTGAAAGGACATTGGCCAGTTCCCTCAGCTCCCTCAGATGCGGCCTGCTGGGTATCGTGGAGTGGTACAGGTCAGGTTTCCTCAACTAATCCCTGGCCCTATCCCTGCTCACTGTTTTCTGTTCCTCTTGGATATGTTCACTGATCACAGGGCACAGGAGGCATCATTAGTGCAGACTGAACAAAGAATGCTTTGAGTGTTTCAGACTTATTGTCTCTGTCACTGCTGGATCACCCAGCCCACTCAGCAAGGGGCACACGTATTCCTTGGTCAGCCCTTATTACTAGTGTAATAGTGGAAGCTTTTCTTGTCCTTGATGTCCCTTGAAGATTTCAACTACAGCTGAGCTTTGACTTTGCTGATACCATTCCCTGCATGCCCAGGCAAGGTTTCTAAACTCCTCCTCTGTAGCCTGTCCCTGCTTCACTTCTTTTACATTGTCTTTTGATGTTGGGACCACCACTGTGAGTACCCTATTATGGGCTCCTCATGAATCTGCTCATTTTCCTGCATTTAAAACAGGCTGCTCTTAAAGGTCCTTAAAGACCTCCCAGCTTCCCTGAGCCACTTTGCCCTTCAGAGCTACTTCTCAAGGAATCACACCTACCAGCTGAATAAGCCAAGCTCTGCTTGTCTAAAGTCCAGGGTTTGTACTTTAGTCTCCTTCCTCATCCCCTGCATGATCTGGAATTTATTTCATAGTTACTACATCCAAGGCTACCACTGATTATCACACCCCTAACCTCTTCCATCTTACAAGTGAATGGCAGATCCAGATGTTCCTCACCTCTGGTTGGCTCAGATGGAGAAAGAAGTGGACAACAGCCATGCAGTGACCAAACCACAGCAGGACAGCTATTATGGCATGGGATCTGTGCAGAGAATTCCACATGGTGGTCAGTGAACAGCAGCAGCAAAAATTGACTAAATACTTTGTGTAAAGGAAAACAAAGTAGAGAAGATGAAAAGGAGAGGACAGGTGTACAAAAACCTGTCAGCACAGCTAGACAAAAAGCCCACAGGAATTTGGGGCTGAGTGAGAAGAACAGCAGCCAATACTAAGAGACAAGCATGCCACTGAAGGAGGAGCAGATTGCTGTTTCAAAGCTGCACTCCACTCAACAAGTTAAACAAGGAAAAGCAGAGATGGGCACAGCTATGGAGCCAGAAAGCTTTTCAGCTGAGATTCTTGCATCAGAATAGGTAGGCAAGGAAGCCAAAGAAACAGAATGGTGGATCATATTCACAGCCCTCTGGGAAAAAATGTAATGACTCAAAACTAAGAGAAAATAAGACTGACCAGTAGTGAGGAGGAGGCAAGGCCTGAAGAAAGAGGTGCAATCTGAGGGGCAGTCATGCGTCCCTACAGACAGTTTGTGGTCTGAAGTCAAATTGGGGCACAATTGCTAAACTTGGGTCACAAGGGCAACATCAGCTCCAGGGATTTAGGTCCCCAGCTATGAATGAAGATGCTTGTGAACTTCTCCAAAACTGAATGAGTGTTTCAGCAATAGACAAGCGTGAACAAGAGAAAGATCCAGAAGTGAGGAAAATAGGGCAGGAAAGAGCCTGCTGGACAGAACTGGAGTTAATGTTAAATACACTATAAAAACTACTAAGCCTTGATAAGTTACGGTGTGTCAATATGAGCATAACCAAGTCCTTGTGTTCATTAAAACTGCACTTTAGATAAAAGACACGCAGTCAATACCACCAACTTGCATTTAAGTAAAGCATTTGACGTACACTCAACCACTCCTTAAGACTGAAAAACGGGAGTTGGAACAAGACCTGGCCTAGGAAAAATGTGTTCTTGTACAAAAAGAAGTATGCTAAGAAAATTTAGGAATTATAAAGTTGGGTGTCATTGCAAGGCAGAGGATAGTACAGAGAATGTAAGGAAGCTCAGCACTGTATAATGGAGATGGGATGAAATACAGCATTACAATGCACAGGATCATGCCTCAGAGTCTAAATCCTGCTGTAATATGGGATTTCATCAGCTGCATATGACAGAAAGCAGAAATACTTGTATTTGCCAATCACAGAATGACTGGAGACTCTATCAATGTGGAAAGGCCATGAAAAAAAAAAGAGCACAGCAATCTCAATTTGCAGTGCTATTTCCAATAGAGCTAAAAATGCAGGAGTGGCACCCAAGCACTGGTGATAGAGGAAATCTGTAATACTACGTATAGTTTTGGTTTCATGAGAGGTAGATTTAAAAATAGAAAGATATTAATTTAACCTGGAACAGATAAAACAAATAACCAAGAGGATTTCAAGAGGGAAGCCTCTCTAACTTGGAAAATTAAAAGCACTTCCCTCACCGAGCGTACCAAAACAAAAAAAAACCCCAAGCTTCCAGATCAAAAGTATGTCTCAAGTAAGGAACCTAACTTGTCTTGAAGTGGCAGTTGTGTCACGGCTTCCATGACAGAGGGAACCAGACAGGAAGTGCCAGGATGTCCCATGCAGTTCTCTAATCCAACCCTCATACGTGCAATAGTTTCCAGGGTTGAATTTTTCATACAATTATATTCCTGCAAAATTAAATCCTTCTCAAATAGTTGACCTAAAGTGTCTCAGTGATCCTACCCAACCAGCACTATGCTCCAGGACTATGGCACAGGCTTGACCAGAGAGCTTGGAAATCCAACAAGAGGTTACCTGCGCCAACTGCCTGAGTCATAATGGTTGTGAAGAATACTGAGAACCCACCTCCTTTCCCACTACTGCATAGGATTATTTTCAAGAGTCAAATGTATTTAAAATCCTCCCCTCTCTCCTTCAAAGTTTCCAAAAAACACAAGCAAGAGTTTGCAAAAAGTCTGTGGGTAACATGCTGACTGGCTGGAAAACACTGCAGAGGTAGTTCCAGAAAGCCGGAAGTTTTACCCCATGTTTCATATGCATTCCACAGCCACCAGTGCAAATCCTCCACTGACAGGACAATGATGTGCACAGCATTTCTTCACCCCACAGATGGTGTGAGGGATTTCTGACACACTAACTGCAGTCTAACAGAGTACCTTAACCCAGACAGAGGTCACATCATTGACAAAAACCCCACTGCAGAAGAGACCTTTAGCAAATGCCTTATTACTCAGTCAGTTAAAGCTATTGGCTGCCAGCAACAAAGATACTGAAAAGCAAGAATAGCTGGTGACAGCATGGTTCTGAAAGCATCAGTAGAGATTTTTGATACACCTGTAAAAGGCTCTACCTATTAAACAAATACCATGGACTTAGTAAACAGAGTTAGTGGTCTTCTGCTTACAAAAACGTTTTATTACCTCTTACGCCTTTAATCTTATAAAGGCAACAGGCAAAATAAAAACCAAAAATAAAAACACTCTCACAACCAATCAACCCAAACCTACAAAACAAAACTCTCAAAGCATCTTGAAATGGACGTGATTTCCAGCAACAGCCTCACTATAGAGGATGTATCACTGTTTGTGAAAATAGTTTGTGCTGGACAGACAAAATTGACAGTACCAGAAACTTAGCTTTCATTATAAAAAAAGTACACAGCACCAATAGAGCAGGAATGAGACTTCAACACAATTACCAAGGAGGTTGCAAGTAATTCAGTGGTCTGGGTTTAATAGTAGCTTCGTCGTTTTAATACAGCAACATGAGAGATCTAATAGCTTACACATGAGAGGCTCTCCTTTCAGAAAGTGGCAGGAATAACAAGAGAAGAATAAGTGATAGTGTAACATCAGGAGTACCAAAGTGGGCTCACCTCTTTGGATGGCAAGTAGTAGGCACCTGTGAAATGTTACAGAAGTGACTTTGGAGCCTGCCAGCAAGTTTGGGCTCACACTAGAAGTGGAGCTTGAAAACTTGAAAAGGATATGGAAGAAAAGGATACACCTGTGCAAGGGATTCTGAGCCCAGAAAAAGCACCAGCAGTCAAAGCAACTGAGACTAGGATGTGACAAAGGTGTGTGTTTTGGAGCCTTTAGGGACCAAGCAGGTTCTTGGGAACTGTACTGAAGAGGGTGAAGGAAAGGAAAAGTATGGGAATAATGAGAGAGGAGAGCAGAGAGAAATTCCAATGTTTATAAAGGAAGTAGGAGATGTAAGCATTGAGGATCAAACACAGGCAGACACCAAAAGCTAGACGTATCCCCAGGATTAAGAGAATAAGTAACTCTCAGACAATACAGACCTCTAGGACTCTGCTGTTTTACATGCGCTCACTTCAGCCCTAAGGTGGCACAACCATGAAAATCAGATCCTGGCAGCTCTGCTGGGCCAGAGATGTGAGTCTCAGACCACCCCTGAGGCCCAGCAGTGTGGCCCAGGTTTTGGGCAGGCCCAGGGAGGCCGAGGCGCAGCCCAGCACTGCGGTCCCTCCAGCAAGCGGCACTGCTGGCTCGGCTAACCCAGGCTGGGGCCACGCAGGCCGGGCTGCTCCGCGCTCCCAGCCCCCAGCTCAGCCACAGCCTGCCTCGCCAGACTTTCACACACTGCCTACTTACTTTTTAATTAGATTTTTTAACAAAAAGTGAAAGAATTTTCTAAAATTCTTCTAATTACACTAAAATGCTGAACTGATTGTGAAGGGAATAGGAAATGAAAGCGACTCACCCTCTGAGGGAGAATTTTGTCAGCCATCTTCCTCCTCTTGGCACTGTACATTTTTTAAAGAAAAAAACACGTTACCATGGTGACAGATCTAGGAGTAACGAGGCCACCTGCTAAATTATCCTGACATCTCCACATGCTGGTGCACAGCTGTGCGTGCACCAGCAAAAGGGTCTCACCCATGCCCAGGACCTTGTACCCCTTCTCTCAGCAGCCTGGGGAGGCAGTTAGGTATGAACAAATCAGGCTGTCTGTTATGCATCCTGGAAAGAAGTCTCTAAGTTCTTTGATCACAGCATCTTCTGTGGTGCAGGGCAGCAATGTGTGCAAGTGCATGTGCACACACTGCATCTAGGTATAGAGGAGCATGCAGGGGACAGTCCCACGTGCCCTGTGCAGGGGACAGTCCCACGTGTGGCTTGCACAGACACACCTGTGCGTGTGCACATCTGAGGGGCCCAGTGCCTGCAAACGGCACGTCAACTTGTTCAAACAGACAACACGTATTTATTCAATCATGTCCAAAATTAAGTGTTGAAGAACACATATATATGTGTTAATATATATGTGTATTTCTTATGACGTATGAAAACACACACATGTCCACACCCTTCCTTCCTTATGTACACACACACTTGTTTTACTGCAACATATTTGCATGAGTGACGGACAAAGGTAAAAGACCTTACACTTCCACATCTCTTCATCTTCATGAACACACGTGGAAAGATGTATGTGTGCTTGCAGTGTGTATACATGCTGTGTCCATACCCATACACAGGCACATTTCTATAGCTATGCTTTTAAAAACACACTTGTACTCATGTACATAAACATAAACGTGTATGTGCCTGAGAAATAGTACTGTCAGGAAGACTGTCTTCAGATTCTAGGAACTGTTCATGCCCACTAAATGTGTCACCCAGCTTCCTCTAACAGGGCCAAGAGGGAATTGGTCCTATTTCTTCACATCTTTAATTTGTGAGGCCTTTATCTTCAGCAGGAGATGAATCACTCCCCCTGTGACAGACAAATGGGTGAAGGCAAACCACCTGCTGCCACTCTGCCATGTCACAAGGACACCCCTCCTTACTGTCTTCACACTGAAAGTCTGTCATCGGCCATGTCCACATAAAAGCTGTTGCCATGCACACTGGTGTGGCATATTCTCTTCCTACGTTTGTTAATATTAAGCCAGGGCTGAAATATCAGATTCTTAAGACTCTTCCCCAACCCCAAATAAGCCAAGGCTGAGGAACTCTTTGTGCCTGGAGGTGCAGAGGGCAGAAAATACAGTTACATCCAACTTAATAGGTGAACAATGTCCCTTTTAAAAAGTGCAGGAATAATGGGAATGGAATGTTACACGGTGTGAAACTCCAATACCTTCCACAGCTCACAAAATCAAATCTCCACTGAAACACTTACAGAATCTGGCAGCAAAGGCTGAGCAAGCCCCAGCCTCCCAAAGGGATTGACATATGCATGTACCTGCAAAAACCCCACAGGTTTGCAAATAAAAAGCAAGAAAAAAATCAAAGCAACGTCCCCGAACAATTTGGATCTCAACCAGTTCCTCAATAGTCTGTTACAGAAATGAGATTTTTGCCTCCACCAAACCTGCCAAGAAAGGACAAGTGCAACTTTCCTGGCCCACGCTAGAAAACATGGAAATCATTTACACCCAGAACTGGACCCAAGGTGCCAGAAAAGTGTGCCTGAAAAAACAGAATGAGAAATGACAGGGAGGTAGAAATGAAAAAAGGGAAAACATTCAACACATTATCTGAAGGGAAGGCATAGTAGAATAAAACAGAAAAACCCTCTGAATACCCAGGGAGCACTGGTATGAACTGGGCTCAAGGCAGTAGAGGTTACTGCTGGCTCCCAAACTAGGAAGACTGAAGTCAAGAAGGGGAGGGGGATTTTTTCTGTTGAGTCAGGCAACCAACTTTTAGCAAATACTGTCCTTTAATGCTCCCTGGAAACTAGTTTACCCTTATTATCCCACAGGGGCAATTTTTCAGGTTATATCCACCCTAGCACCTGAAGGCTGGGCATTATTCTGTGCAGTCTCCTAGAGAACCTCCTGGGAGGTGCTATAGAATGTGCATTTTGGCTGGTGCTGGGCAAGACCTCCAAGATGAACATGCACTGCTTGTGCTCACATGCTGCACTCACACACATTCCTCCTGTGTTCAACGTTTTTTCAATTGTAATGTTTTAATATTCTTGAGATCAGTGTCCTTTCCAGATGCATCCCAGACACAAGCATTCCCAATTCTGGCTTGCTGATCCAAGGTATATAACCTGGACAGAGCAGGGCTCCAGAAGAACTGAGCTTAGAGAATCATGTTTTACTGACAGCTGGATTCCCTGACACTACCAGAACACCACCTGAAGTGTATATACATCTATAATGATTTTGCAAAAGGTAGCCCACACAGATGACTGCACACTATTGTGTGTGTGGATCACACACAACACTCAAGACTGATGAGGTCTAACACACTGCAAAAAGAAATTAGTTAACTTGTTTAAGAGAGAATGTATTCAGTAATGTACAAGGTGGGCATATTTCAAAAAGAAAGTTCCTTATAGAAATGTCTCTAATTTTATGAAATTATTTCCAGTGCATATTTATTTGTTTTATATGTAAAAAACACTTGAGACAACTTCAAGTTTTATGACCACTCTTCTGAGTGACCATAGTACAAGTATTCACATGACAAACCGAAGTTTTTTTCCACTTGTGTCATTTACAAACTACTATGTTAGCTAGTCAGAAATCAGAGCAGCAATACAGAACAGGCAACAAATCATACATTAATTGTACTATATTAACATAGAACTGTTCATTAATTCTAAAGGCTAAACATACTCGGCAGATTTATGGCCTGACAAACCTGCAAAGTAAAAGCAGAGTAACTTCAAAACCAGACATTATTAAAGGTCAGTTTAGTCAAGACCATTCACAAACAAAAGAGCAAAATTTACCAATGTTTTTCCTGCTTAAAAAACTGACAATACATAGATCTTCTATTCTGTCTCATTTGATCTTAAAGGTCTTACCTACTGCTAAACAGATATCACCTTTGCTTCCTCAAATTGTCCTCCTGTGTTTTCTTTGCAGAACACTCACCTCCTAGCTCGGTTCTGAGTGGCTTGCTGCTGCTGCTGCTGCACCTGCTGCTGCACCTGCTGCTGTTGGACTTGCTGTGGTGCAGGGCGTTTTCTGGTTGTTTCCATCACAGTCTGGGGCAGCCCAGGTCTCACAGAGGGGCTTCCGACGTATGGGGGGCCTGGAGGACCCATGGGAGCCCCCTGATGGGGCATTCGAGCTCCTGATGGCATCCCAGGGCGCTGGAGGAGAAGCAAAACAGAAAGAAAAGCCAGTTTGGCTCCTGTTTCTGCAGCTGCCAAGACAGTTTTGCATCATGAGACACTGGCCCCAACACGTTCCCGTTTTGACCGTCCTGATAAGCACCAAGCAGCAGCACAAAGCGCACGCTGTGACTGGTGTATCCCGGATGTCATGAGGAGCATTCAGGGATAAAGTAGACAGGAAACAGGGAGGTGAAATACGAGACTTGGGAAGACACTCGGTGGTTAGTGGCACACCCAGACCAGGTCACAGCTGGGACCTCCACCCTCAGCCCGAGGAGCACAGCCCACGGCAGCGACACAGTCCCAACTGGTGCAGCTCAGGTGCTGCTCAGAGCTCGAGCACGCTCCCCTGCACTGCCCTGCCGAGCAGCACGGAGACAGAAACCAGCACAGGCAAAACACCGGCACAAACACTTCCCATCCAGAGCCTTCTACTTCACCTACACCAGAGAGCAATACAAGTTCATAATGCAACACGAAGCCTTTAATAAAAAGTCATGTCTCCGATCAAGCCTTTAAAAAAAAAAATGAAAAAAATGAAATGGATGTGGCAGTTTGTCAGCAGCCCCTGTAGGCATTCTAAAGCTCTGGCATTTATGTTGACTTCTGCGTGCTCTTGAGAGACACTGGTTCAAATCACAAGCTTAATGCTGCACAAGACACACAGTAAACCCAATTCTGAATTCTAAAAGTTTATAGTCATCAAGGAAAACCACCAGTAAAATAATTACTGCTGGTAAAATGCAATTCAAAACAAAGAGATGAGCTTAGTCTCACACTGAGAATTATCAATATGCATATGTCCACATATATGCAAAAAAACAGACACACACCCTCTCTAGACATTTGAACCAGAATGAGAATCCATACAACAAAAGTCCTTTGAAAGCCAAGTCCCTCTACAAAGTCTTTTAAGGAAACCAAGAGGCAATGGCATCTATTAGGGATAAACAATTCGTTAAAGGATAGAAATGAGGCAAAAGTAATTGGTTCTGAAAACAAAAGAAAGGCACATGTAAAATTCTGCTGGGACTTCTCCTTTTCAGCATATTTAAAATAACCTGGGGAAAAAAGAATCAAAAAAATCCAGGAAAAAAAGCAAGGAAGTGAATAAGTTTGTTGGTAATGCTAAGTTATTCAAGCTGGCAAGGATGAAGGCCAGCTTCAAGAACTGCAGAAGGACTTTATGAGAGAAAATGAACACTTAAAAGTAAGATGCAAATGTAGTTCAATACATATTGAACTGAATTACAAAAGGGGAAAAAACAATCCAAGAATCACACGCAAAGCAATGGGCTCTAAGCTGATTGCTGTCCAACAGAACCAAGACCTTGTTTAGACACTTCCAGAAAAATATCAGTTCACTGGTTACTAGAGGTCAAAAAAAGTCATAAAGAAAAAATTAAGAGTGAAGGAACAGAGGGTATCAGTATGCCATGGCCATGATGTGCCCACAAGTGAAGGTCTGTACACAGCTCTGGCTCCTGCAACTCAGTGATGGCAGAGCAGAGCTGAAACAAGAACAGTGAATGGCACAGAAATTCTTAACATATGGAACTGCATCCATGGAAGTAAAGGAAAATATACTGTGACTTTTCATCTGGAAAGAGGTGATCCAAGGTGATCTAAAGGGGCATTTGCCAGAGCTCTGCAGAATCACGTGTGGCCTGGGGGGGACAGTTCGGTATTGACTGTTCACTGCCCCTGTTAGAATAGTGACCCTGGCCATCAGCAGAGGGGTCAGGCTCACTGGAGGGGTGAGTTTGTCACACTGCGGGTATCAGCCTGTGGAACCCTCCTCCAAAGGGGTGCTAACAACATGGGAGACATACTTGCAGACTGAGAAAGTACTTCGGAGAAATACACTACTGGGCCCCAAAGTGAGATGCATGCACCCCTGAGGGTGTGCAAGCCAGTCCACTGGGGGTGACAAGAAAATATTTAGTACAGTCAACATATATAATTATTTTAAAAAGTTTATTTCATCTTTATCTCATAATTTCTAGGATTTCTAAATATATAACTATGTATTATAACAAAACATAATTCTAAAAATAATTTGGACCCACATCTCCAAATTAACCACCCAAATCCACTACAGCTCCCAAAATCCCAGCTCAGCGTCCTCCCTGATCACCACAAGTCTTAGATATTCCTCACGCTTGTATCTCTAAAGGAAACTGGAGAAAGGAGAGGAATGGATGATAGGCAAAGAACCAATATAGGCTATAACTGGTACGGATAGAGAAGCAAGGTAGGAGGTATGACAGTCAGCAGCGCAGGAATCCAAGCAGGTGAATGCAGCGAGTGTCGCGTAATAAAGCAGTGGCAGGTATGGCCACGGAGAGAGAAGCAGGCTGCAGACAGACCAAACTGCAGCTTTGTGCAAAGCTCCAAAAGTCTCCTGCCATGAGCCTGGAGTCCTGAGAACAGCCGAAGGGAACAGTGCTCCCTGTTCCTGTGTATGCGACCCCACCCTCTGACCCAGGCAGAGTCAGCAGAAAGAAATGGCCCAGAAAATGCTCCTCTCTTGAGCCTGCATTTAAGATCTGTCATCTGTCAAGCCACACATTGTGGTCTCCTTCCAGCAAAGGGCAGAGCACTGGGCCAGCTGCTGCCTGTCAGTCAGCTGGGGACATCTGACAGTCATTTGGAAGAGACCAGATCCTGAGCACAGGCATCTCATGGGGACTGACTGGCCACATGGATAGAACTGAAGGCCCACTTTGGTGCTGCTCTAGAGGACAACTCAGGGCTTGAAGAACAAGGTCAGCAAGCCAAATCTACTCTCAGTCTTGGTCTTATGCCTTTGAACTTCCTTCAGTTTTCTTTGTTAAGCACTTAAATAGAGAAACATAGAGAAAGGACCAACATGAGAAAAGAGAGGCAGCTGTAGCAAAAGCACATTCAATCCCTCCCCCTGACTGCCTCATTCCTTCACCTCTGTTCTCATGTTCCTACCTCTGATACCACTCACAGACAAAATATTACTCACTATGCAACTGTGCAACTGTCTTCCTGCTGCAAGCCTACCAGACTCCCAAGACACAAAAATGCTTTATCCATTTAAACTTTTATAAAAGGAGAACATACAAGCAGTATCTCACCTTATCTAAAAGCTTATTTTGCTCTCAAACACATGAGCTAGACAAGACAGTGGCAGACAATAACCAAACTTTTCACAAGAGTGACATCAAAAAAAAAAAACCATGCTTCATGCTAAAGAGTATTCCAATACCATTATGGCTTTTGAAAGAGATTTGGATCCTAACCCTGTCTTTGGGTTAGGATCTGTCTCTGCCCCTCTTCCTCAGCAGGATGGAATCTGTCTTAAATATGAAGCATCCATGGAAAACAGCACTGACACACCCTCCTTCCTGGGAAATCATCTACCTGAGACTCTCATCCCTGACCCATCTCTGTTTGTGCCCACAGTCCTATCTCCTTTTTACCTCTGTCGATTCCATTCGCATGCATCAATCTGCACAAACACCTCGCTGGACAAAGGACAAAACCACTGTGGGCCACAGGAAACGAGGAAGACCCAGCCTTTCCCAGCTGAAGGAGCCACTCTCACAGCTCTGAGAAGGCGAAGCAGAGAGCACAGCAGCAAGGCAGACTGTAGAGCGCACAAAGGCACATGACCACTATTCCACACACGTGTACTGGTCCCCCAGAGCTCTGCCAATTGCCTGTGTACGGGTGCATGGCCCATCACTGCTCTGGCTACAGCTGATCACACCTGTCAGCGCAGCAGAACACCACTGCCCTGATGCCTGCTGCCACAGCCCCTCACTGCCTTCCACTGACCAGTTTCTGAAGCTACCTTTGGCTTGTCTGCTGTCTTCCTTGCCTGAACTTCCTGTCACATCAGAGCTCTGCCTCTGTCCTCTTCGTCATCCTTAAGTGAACTTCTCTCTAACAGCAGTAACAAGACAACATTAGAGCAGTGCTTTTCCACATCCTTCTGCTGCGGAGTCTTTTCTCAGGGGATGTGCACCCCAGCAGTCAAAACACAGAAGCAGAAAAACAGAGTCCTTTCTGGATTTACCATTAAGAGGAAAATAACCTGGAGAACTGACAGGTGAAAGTAAAAGAAAGTGTCAAGAAAAGTAAAGCAAAAACACCCACAAGAGGCCTCAGAAAGAGACTGAACAAAGAGCCAGGAGTTGCTGCATTGCAGTTGAGTGCTGAGCTGCACTTACAGCAATCTCCTGTCCTGACAGACTCCATCCACCTCAGCACCACACAGGAGGCTGGCTCATCGGGAACAGCCACCAGCTTCTTGTTAACAGAGACACTGACAGATTTTGAGAATAACCACCACCACCAAGTATACAAACAGCGTATTTCTTAACTAAAAAGGAGCCTCCAAGAAAGATGGAGATAGGCTGTTTACAAGGGCCTGGAGTGACAGAACAAGAGAAAAGGGCTTCACACGGACAGACAGTACATTAAGATTAGCAGAAAATTCTTTATTTTGTGAGGGTGCTGAGGCCCAGGTTGTGGCTGCCTTGTCCCTGGAAGTGTTCAAAGCCAGGCTGGATGGAGCTTGGAGAAATCTAGTCTAGTGCAAGGTGTCCCTGCCCATGGCAGAGAAATGGGACAAGATGATCTTTAAGATCCTTTCCAATCCAAAACATTCCATGACTTCTGTAGCACATAAACATAAGCAAGAGGAGATAACGATGCTGTCTGAAGTAAGAATGAGTAACTAGAAGTACCTGGAACCCTTTGGAAATTTAGACTAGATTGATACTGTATGATGGCAAAAAGTTTCTCACTGCACAAATGATGTCCTAACTGTATGTGTTGTTTCAAAACGGACTCTTAGAAGTACAACACATAAAACTGGTACAAGGCTTCTTTCCTCTTCACAATTATAGATGTTACTTCATGAGTTCCCTTTTTTAATGTCTATGAATTTTTTAGAGGCTTAGTAAGCTGAAACATCAGTATCACAATTCTTGCTTCCCGCCATATTCACCTTCCTCCATTTCCCAAAAGCTCTCAGTCTGTAAGTCCAAGTGTTCCAGGTACCACACATTTTAATATAATGTTCACAACAATCCAGAAGTCTTTAACTTAGAAAACATTTACAGTACTGTGAATTGGAACATGAAATGAAATGAAATGAAGTTCAGTTCTCTTTCATGTGTGTCAGCTCAATAATCTGTCACCAAGCTCAAGTGGAGCATTTGGAAGCAACCAAAAAAAAAACCCCAAAAAAGTCTTTGGAATTGAAACAAATAAACCTTACAGACCAGCTTTGAGTTCCACCAGCTTTAATAGATCTGCTCATACTACTGCTGTGATCTAACGTATGGAAAGGATTTTGCGTGAAGAATCATCCGAAAGCACCTCTTGAAAAGGATGGCATTGGGAGGGAGGGGAACAACAGAGCTCTGCAGCACCGTGACTAGCTTGGAGAAAGAAGAAGCTGGTCAAGAGCTCATTGTCTCTTCCCTTACAATAATCAAACAACAGTTGGCAGGATCAGATAATTTCTTATGCAAGATAAGCTGAAAAAATCCCTGACACAAAACACTGACTGCTAGAAGTTCAGAAGAGTTCAGGAAGACATCATTAGACTAACCTCCATAAATAAAATCCACACAGAGGCACTACACAGAGGGCAGCTTTGTGTCAGAAAGCTTCCAAGCTCCAAATCAGAGTATTTGTATGAATGATCACTAAGGTTTTGCCTTGTTCCTGTATTTCCACGCTGCTTTCCACTGTCCCCATTCCACACGGGACACTAAACTAATCCAGTCTGACTGTTTTCATATTCCTACAGTTTTTTAGGGTTTTTGTAGAAAGAGAAGAGCAATTCAAACATCTCACAGATCCATTTTATCCATACACCTACATGCATCAGCAAATCCAAGTTTTCTGAACCACCAACTCAAATTTGTTTAAGAAGCCCATATTGCACAAAATCACATTGATCTCAATTAAAGCCTTGACCAGCATTGATATGATTTTATTTTCTTCATTATTTAGGAACCTTCCTCTGTTTGACAGCTTGAAATCAGTCCATGGATAGAAATGGACAAACCTTCAGCCTCTACCAGCAGCTTGCTCACACAGTTGAACATTGAGCAAGCTTTTCACTCTAGCTGTCCCCTAAAACCACCTTCCCAAGCAAATTCCTCTCCATAAGATCCCTTGATTTCTCCAGGCTGCCCTACTCACCCCAAATACCTCGTTTACCACACCAGGGAACATGCCCATAGCAAACCAGTGCCTCCATTCCTGAGGATGCTCTGGTAGAGAGAACCACGCAGAGAGCTCTGTGGTAGAAAGTGGAACAAACTGCCCAAAACAAACAGTTTATGAGGTTCTTTTGTAGCCATTCCAGCATTAGTTGGCTTATGCTCTGACAAGACAGTATGTACGCCCATGACAAAAGAAAAATTAGTAGGATATTTTTCATTAGCAAAGCTCTACAACCCTGGACTGGCTGGGAGAAACAGTCACTTTTATTCACTTAAGACTAAAACAGACCACCATTCAATTTTGGGAAAATATCTTTAGTTCTTCCCACTCTAAGAACACCTCCACACTTTTTATAATATACTGAAATATGAGTCCTTGAGGTCATGCAGTTCTTCCTCATCTCCAAGAAGTATCACCAGTATCTCCACCATCTTTGATAGATGTTTACTTCTGTAAACAGTACCTAAGAGCCTTTAATGACAGAGATTTTACAACTTACATAATCACTCTCTATACTTAGATATTATAAATAAAACAAAAAATACCTCTATTCCCTTACTGATGAAGTGTTCAGAGGTTTCCCACTACAACTGCCCTCTGAGTTCCCAGTCTTTTGGCTTTTAGTCACAGAGATTACCAAAACCAGAAAAACATTCTTGAAGTACTTGCCATGGATTTACAATTGCTTTTGTGTTATTCCCTGCCCCACTTCCCAACCAGACTGAGAGTTTAGGTGACTTCTTATCAGTTAGACACTAGGAAGCTCACAGGACATCCGAGTCTTTCTCCTGAATGGTGACATATCATTTAAACCCACAACGTATCAGGAGATGCAAAACTCATTTATGGAATTCATTGCTTATCCCTTTTTCTAAATCACTGATAAATCTCTTACAGATCCTCCAAACCCATCAGATCTGTTGTTTAGTCTGTTCTAACACTGACAGGTTACTTATCATATGTATTAAATATTTGTTTCCATGCTGGCATGCTCTGACACTCTTCTTTCACTGCTGTAAATGCCATTTCATTGAAGAAAAATTTATGTATTTACCATAAAATCCTATGACCAAATTTGAGAAGTAGATAGCCAAACAAGAAGAGGACTGAGGATAAGCAAAGGAGTAACATCAGCCATACACAGGTTTGTATGAATTAGCAATCTTGGAGTGTAACGAATATTAAAGTGTAGAGATTAGCAGGAACTATGAAATAACACCTATTAGCAGAAAATAAATATGGATAAGGACTTATATTGCCACAGAGAGTTTCCTAAACATAGCAAAGAGGACAAAGACTGAGATCACTATGGGAAAAAGAAGATGATTTGAACTGACAGCAATTACATTGTAAATACAGCTATGACTCCAGAGTTAAGAAAGGCACATAGACCTTCATAGGGGCATCTGGTGGATAAAAGGCAAGAAGATTGGCTTTGGAAGGAAGATAAAGTGGGAATAGGAAAAGGACACAGAAGCAGATTAAAAAGGTCAGAACAACGGGAGAAGAAAATGAACCTCTCAGCAGGTTCTAGTGTGCAGATGACACAGCCAAGGTCACAGCACAAGGCACCAGGCGAGGGCTCCTGCAGTCAAGTCACAAGAGGACAGATGTCCACACAAGACTTTTGACAAGACCAGCACCATGGACCTTCTCAAGACAAAACAGGCAGATTCTTTTTCGAGTAAGAAGAAGAAAAAAAGAGAAAGAAGCAAAGAAAAAAGCAAGGGAGTGAGACACAGGCAAGATCCATTTACGGGATCCAGGCAGCAATGAGGCCTATAGTAGGGACCAGAGGATAGAGGAAACTGAGGAAAGGAATGATCTGCAGCAAGACTAGTAACTTGTTCAACAAAATATAAGGCAACAGCTGGACACCTAGAGAAATATCGTAGGACTGCCTGAAACGTTCTAGAGGACAACTGAAAATGCTTTGATAAAAAGATAATCAACATAAATGTGGTGTTAAAGCCATATTTGTCCATACAAATGCTAGAAAAAGAGAGGAACAACAACAACAACAACAAAAAAGGACCAAGTACAGGATGAAGCCTTTGGGGGAAAAAAAATTTCTTCCCACAAAAATGATGTGCAAGAGGCTGGTGAAACTGAACAGGAGTAAAAGCATAGTAAAAATAAATAACTGAAAGAAATTCAACCTTTCTAAAAGTCCAGCTGTTAACCAGAGGTGTAACAAACTATCAAGGTCTCAAGGAGCAGAGAAAGAAGTGTCCCACTTGAGAGTTTTAACCTGTAAGAGATTTCTCCTTTCAGGGGGATCCTTTCTGCCTAGGACAAATGAGGAAGACATCATCAAAGTTGGCTATATGGAAAAGCACAAAAGCAGGATCAGGTGCACAAGGGCAAAGAGAAAAGTGACCTTAGCAAAGGAACATATGTTTCCAGAAAGATCAAGTGAATCCAAGAGCTAACTGCCCTTAGGAAACACTGCAGAGTTATCCTGTTCATTTAAGTGTCAACAAAGCAAAAAAAAAATATTTCTCTCAACATTCTACCACTGTTTGCTTCTCCCTGTTTTTGTTTTTTTTTTCTGGGGTGGGAGAAAATTTTCAATAACCAAATTAAATAATGTTATCATACATAGAATAAAAAAAATAGTCATTTGAAGAAGAGATTGGTCACTGAAATTAGAGCAGAATTTGACTCCAAGAAATTCCAGTAAAGTTTGCTACGCAACTTGATTTTTCAAGGAATTAATTCAAGTGTTGACACACTTTGGGTAGCAATATAACAGAGGAGCCAGCACTAAGTAAACTCAAGGTAATGGCTGGCATGACACAGAATATAGGGCCTGGAGAGATAAAAGAAAGTTATAACTTTTTTCATCTTTTTTAAGAAATGGAAGAGTGATTACCCCACCCATGTTTTGATCAAAATGAACCTGAGATGAGGAAAAAAAAACTAAAGGAAAGAACAAACCAAGCAACCAAGTAGAACTAAAGGAGATAATAATGGAGGAAAGGAGAGGGTGATACAAGAGATGTTCAGCCACCAGAACAACAGCCAAGAAGCCTCATCCTCGGAAACAAGAAGCAGGAAGATATACACAGATTTTCCAGGCTAATGCATATTTTCAAGTAAGATGCCACTAGCAACAAAACTCCCAGGGCAGAAAAGGCAGACTTTCCTGGCATCCAAATAAGTAATGGAAATGAGTTCTGCTATATTAATTCCAGTATAAATTAAAAATTTCCCAGGCTAAAGAGCCCTGCATGCTACTTTCACATGAAGGCCAGCTAGATGTGGAATAAGCAAATTCACACAACTGTTTCTGCCCCCCTTCTTGATACTAAAGGAAGAGCACTGGTGTGCAAATGCCAAGGGAAACTTTAGAAAAGGCAAAATCATCCTATCTGCCACCCTCCCAACTTGCCTCTGGTTCTGCTGAGACACAGCCATCACAATCCAGACCACCTTGACAAACCCACGTGTCCACAGCAAAACCACTGCTACCACCTGCACAGCCACCCGTGTCACCCAGCCCGCTCCTGTGCACTGGCACACAGCCCCTCTTCACAGCTCTCACCAGCACAGAATGCCACCTCAGAGTCCTTGGCCCTGCCAGTCCCACCATACCCAGCATCCAAAGGACACACACAAGATCCTACATGCCTGCAGTCAGCCTGAGTCACAGACTACTCAATAATCTGTCATGAGCCCCACAGGTTCCTATAGTCTCTGTACAAGAGCCCCCATCCGATGTCTTCAAAAAGGTGTCACAGGAGGTGCCAGGATCCTCAAGAAAGAAGGACTCAGGACTATCAGTATCCAAACAATATCACATTCCTTGGGGCTCTTTAACAGCCTTATTTCTGTTAAATGTGTATCAGTGCTAGAAATCCAAATGTTATAAATGGTGACTGCTCTCAGACACTAGAGTCATTTAAAGAACGTTTCCAATAGCAGCAAAACAGGGTGAGCATTTCCCCTTAAATGGAGATCGAAGACCTGTTTCTTAAACAAAAGCTGGAACATTTTTAAAGACCTGAAGGATTGCTTTAATTAATAAGCATGGCACCCTGAAATTCTCTCATGGGTGAGTTTCCATAGACTGTTACAGATCTGCAGAGGTAATCTCTTCGAGCCCCTGGAAGTCACCTGTTAAGTAGCCAGAGGATACATACGAGCCAAGACTGGAGACAAGAACCAGAGGCAGCGCCCCAAGGCTTCATCAGAATTGTTTTTCCAAACACAAGTTTGATTACAGAACAAAGTGTCCTACAAGCCTATTTGGGTTAGATCCAGTGCAGATTCTGCACCATGATCAGGCTGAAAAGCATGCTATTCACCATTCATGGAGAATCACAGCAAAAAGCACAGCACACATCCCCCCAGACACAAGCCTGTATTATCAATGAATCAGTGCATAGGCTGGGGGTTCCACAGAGCCCGGTGTTCTCCTGGTGAGGCAGCTACCAGTGCCCCAGGAGCACACTGCAGGAGCCGATCCAGCCCAGCACAGAACCTCCAGTTTCCACTCATCCCTCTATTCAGAGCCAGCCAGCTCACTAACTTTCCCGACTCACCACCCCATGGACCAGAAACTCAAAAAGTTTGCTTTTCGTAGCTTTGCGAGCCCCTCCTGTAACTTCATCTGTAGCCATCTGGGTCTGCTCAGCCTCTCTCACTCTCTCTCTTCCTCTTTCTTTCCCTTTTCTGCCTTTTTCTCCAACTCTCCCCTCTGAGTCCTGCTGGGCTCTCACACTTCTAATAGCGCGGAGTGGGGAGGGGGCCCCTTCAGGGCCTTCCTGACGGCCCACTCGCGCTCAGCCTCAGCTGCTGCATTCCTCCACTGATAAGCCAGAAATAGTTTGTGCTGCCGGGCTCTGTCTGTTTACTCTGCAGGGACAGAAAATCCAGCTTTTTAAACCTCTCTGTCCAAACAGCAGAGATAAGCAGGAGGCAAATTGAAAAACACGTCTCAGTTTTCCGTGGCAGTGCTGCAGCCTCTCCTCCTCTGCATCAGGGATGGGCAATTCTGGGGTAAGGGGAAGGGGGAGGGGGCAACTTCAGCAATGACACAGAGCTCAGCACCTCGCAGAGCTGTTTTCCCATTAGAAAATGCAGCAGGCGAGCAGCGGTTTTCCCTTGCTCCCACTGCTCCTCCCGCACTGCATTTTCAGGCCCTTTCCCCAGGGACCTGGCAGGCAGCGCACAGAAACATTCGCTGGCAGCATTTCCAGCATGAGAGACGAGAGCTAACCCCTCTGGACAAGAGAGAAGCAGCGGGAGGCCGGAGCTGGGAACAGGGAGGGACAACATGTGGCTGCGAGGGGAAAGAAAGCGTGTGAGATCGGCGGAGGAAGGGGGTGGAGGCAGCATGGCGGCACAGCTCCCACGGCCGCTTTCCAGCCCTGCGCTGCCACCGCCCGTCCCCAGTGACCGCTCTGGGGATGCTCTGGTACCACTGCGAGGGATCCTCTAGGCACCCCAGGTGACTGACAGGCGCAGACAAATTGTTAACACCACAGCTGCTGTAACGCATCAGCAGCTCGCTGCTTGTCACACAAAGCCCTGCACGACAGTGTGTGACATTCCCGGACGCGGCTGGGAACATGAAGCCCACGGGGAAAGGGCGCAGGGAGCAGCAGCCCACCCCCGGCCCTGGCAGCACGGCCGCCATTCCGCAAGCAGAGCGGGGCTCCTCCGTGAGGGCCGAGCCCGCCGCCATGGCCGAGGCCGCCGCGATGACCGAGCCCCCCTGAGCGCCGAGCCTGCCCTGAAGGCCGAGCCCGCCCCCATGGCCGGGGGCACTGATCTGCTCCCGCTGCGAGCCCGCGGCTCTCAGAGGCCGGTGCTCCCCGGCCTCCCCTAACACAGCAATAGGTGAGATGTTGCCAGGTTACAAGATGACTTTATTCTATTCCTCTGCTTGAAATTCTTGTCTATGGGCTGTGAATTTTCTGGCAAGACTGCAAACAGAACAGAATCAGATCAGAAACAAATGAAAAATATTCTGCCCTCATCCAGTACTAAAAGCAAGCACAGAAAAGACTGCATTGACTAGCAGTGAAGGGCAAGCCATGAAGGTCACAAGGCCTTCTGAACACAGGGATGAAGACAGTGACCTCCACTAATTTTTACGGTCACCCCTAAGTGCTAAGTGTGTGGCAACAGCCCCAGGAATCACAGAAACTTAGGGAGGGTGAGCACGGTTATCTGTTTCCCCTCTCAGCCCTTCAGAAGGAATATGCCAAGCAAATCCACATAGCCTTGCCTTGTTCTGTGCTGGAAAAATTAATCAAGTTCTAGATGAACTAAAGGCACATGTAATCAGGAACCAACTGCTGTGTCTCTGGTGAACGTGGTAATGTCAGGTTAACTTGATCTGGAAGGGTTTTTCCAACATAAACAACTCTAAATTCTACATGTCAGCATGGCTGGCAAGGCAGCATCCAGCTATCTGCCATGTTTGTTAGACCCCAGACTCACACAGAAATGTCTCCCACCATGTGAGCCCGGTCCCTGCTCCCGGCAGACACCGTGCCTTTTCCTCACAGGCTGCACGAGCCGTTGGTGCCGCACTGGCCGGCGCTCACAGCGGGAGGGGTTCACCGGTGCCGGCCCGGGCGGCTGCTCCCCCCGAGCGGGCCCTCACGGCGTCAAACGGCACCAGGGCCGGGCCGCAGCGGCTCCTCCAGCGCCCGCCGTGCCGGGCCCGGCCCGCCCTCCTTCCCTCCCGGCGCGGGAAGGGGCGGCGGCGGCTCCAGGCTGCGGCGCGGCGCGCGGTCCCCCCTCGCGTCCCCCCGCGCTCCGTCGCCAGCACCATCGGTACCGAATGGCAACGGCGCGCCCGGCACGGGCAGGGCGTGCGCCTGCCACGGCCCCGGCCCCGGCCC
>JAWWMU010000106.1:67769-80708 GCA_035048155.1 Cinnycerthia olivascens
TTTTTAAAGGTACAACACTTATTTCTGAGCTTAACAGACGAATGGGGATATAATTTAGCATCAACCCAGGACAATGAAGAAGGAGCTCCAGACTGAGCTGAAGCATTACAAGAGGAAGGAGCAACGATAGGTGACCCAGATGGAATACAGGGACACTGTCCACACCTGCAGGGATGCAATTAGTATAACAAAAGCCCACCTGGAGTTGAAGTGAGGAACATGAGGGGCAGACAGAAAGTTTTTTACAAATATCTCAGCAGAAAAAGACAGACATATGAGAATGTGGACTTACTGGGGAGGGGATTTGCTGAGAATGAACACAGAAAAAGTTGAAGTACTGAATGCCTTCTTTGCATCTTTCTTTATTGGCAAGATTGGCTGTTAGGAATTCCAGGCTCCTAAAACCAGTAAGGAAGTCTGGAGGGGAGGAAGACTTGCTGTCAGTGAGGGAAGACAAGATTAGGGAATGTTTGAACCAGATGGATACAGACAACAGGTGAACAGGTTTTTCCTTAGAAAAGGTTGTCCAAAGAGCAAGTTCAGTCCATCACTGCAGATATTCAGAAGTTCACTGAACTTGGTACTCAGCAAATTGCTCAAGCTGACCCAGCTCTGAGATGGGAGGTTGGAACACATGATCTCAAAAGCTTCAACCATTCTATGATTTTATGATTCTACTCAGGAAAGACTTAAGCATGACAGGTAACTCAATCAACATGCAGTGAATTCATAGGAGGAACCATAGCCTGGAGACTGGAGCAGAAACAAGGCAAGGACAAAGCACCTGGCGTGCCTTTACCTGCAAGCATTTATGCCAGTTCAGCAGCAGGGATTGAAAGTGCATTTTGCCTTAAAAGGTATGTATTAGGGGGCAAAACAGTATGATAAGGAAGGTAAGTAATGCTATCCTTTAATGCAGGACTAGGAGGAAGCTACTGGAATGAAAAGCAGGCTGTTGGTGAAAATATTAGACACTGCTTAGTAATACTTAAACACAACGCATAGAAATGCATTCAAAATGCTGCTTCTAAAATAATTTTCCCTGTTCATCGCTTTGAAATTATCGCTGTTCCATTAGTGCTTCTGCATCCCATACCTCATATTTTAAAAAGATAAAAACATCAAACCATGCCTCAATCCTACTTCTGGTCCTAAATATGAGTTGGCTCCCTTGAGTATCAGTGGGTTTAGAAGAAGTGGTGCCTATTATACATAATTTTCTTACTTTATTAGCAGTTCTTATGTGGTGGATCTAGTGCAGATAGGCCTGTCAGTGTCTCTGCACAATTCTTTTAGACAACAGAAAGGGCTGCTGAGATGCAGACTCCTTGCATATACGTTGTTTCTTGGTTTTCAGATTTATCTGTCCACACCTTTGAAGAATCAACCTCAAACACTCTCTGATGCCTCTCTGGATAGCAAAAATCCTGCTTTCCTTATGGAGAGCTGCAAAGAAGTCTTTAATGCTGGCAATTAGAGACTGAGGAAGGAACTCCCCAAATGAAACAACACTGCACAATTAATCTGTTGTACACAGGGAGCAGGAACAGTACCATGCTATTCCAGTTCCCTCCTCCTTGTCAGCTGCAGGATCAGAGCACCTGAATGTGTCCACAGCCTCTGCTCCAGGGAGGAGCAGCAAAGAGCAGGGAGCCTGCGCTGAGGAGCTCTGCACAAGCCCTCCTTGAGCACCCCTCCGGTCCGCTGCCATGGGAACAGATGGATGCCTTCCTGTTGCCAAGGAGACAGCCACTGCTTTTGGAGACTGTGCCCAAAGCATTTCAGCATTTTTAAAATCATAAGGAGTTTTACACAGTCATAATCACCTCCCCCAGTTAAGCACATCAATCATTCTCCCATTCCTATTTTCAGAAGATGTTTTAAGCATTTTGCTATTATGTGCCAGATTATCTTTAATATCTGGTTTTGATATCAACATTTAAAATTACATTGTCAAGCTACACACCTCTGTATGCCTGTCTTTTCTCCTGTTGTCCTGTTGCTCTTTCAATTCACTCTCACTGATTTAATGTGCAATAAAACTGATTCTTCCCTCTCCATGGGCTTCCTGTGGTCTAGGACTGCGCTTCCAGAAAAGCTGGTTGGTAAAAGGCAGTGTCCATCTCTCCGCTGTCTCGGCCACTAGTTTTAACCAGAACATGTCTGTACAATCAGCAGGCTCTGTAGACGGGAGGCCCCAGGGCAGCAGCACAGGGCAGATCCCCGCCGGGGCAGGAGCATCTCCACGCAGCCGGGGTCAGCACTGACACTGCTGTCCCGGCAGTTCGGGCCTGTCCTGCACGGACACTGCCCCTCTGCGGCCGCCTGGACCACTTCACCGGGGCGAGGTGCTGCAGCACGGGACCTTCATTGCAGGTGGCATCTGCACTGCAGCCATGCAGAAGGAGCGAGGCAGTGCCCTGGGCTGCAGGATGCTGTGCCCACTGCACTGCTGCTGCCACCCAGTCCTGTTTCACATTCCCTCTCCCCCTCGCCCAAGCCTTTCCCCATCCTTCTGAAAAGACTGCACTTAAGATTTGCAGTTTGGGGAGGAGTGTCACCTGAAACAGGGGCCAGCTGCTCCATATAGCTGATGTGGGGAAGGAGACACTGCGAGAGACTGGGCTCCAAGGACCAGTGGATAGCATCCCTGATAGGGGCTTGGCACTTCTGGCAGCAGAGGGACCCCTTCTCCATCCACCCTTATACCTCAATTTACTGACTGAAGGCACTGCAGGGCCTAGAGCAAAGGGGAACACTGTCCACTTACTAATCACAGAATAGAATCATTTAGGTTGGAAAAGACCTTCAAGATCATCAAATCCAAAATAAGCCCAGCATTGCCAAGTCCCCAAGTGTCATGTCTACATGTCTTTTATCTTCCCTCCAGGAATGGTGACCCTGGTACTTCCTTGAGAAGCCTGTGCTGGGGCTTCAGAACCCTTTCAGTAAAGAAATAGTTCCCAACAACTTGAGGCCATTCCCTCTCCTCCTGTCCTTGTTCCCTGGGAGCAGAGCCTGACCCACCCCTTCCAGCCTCAGCCCTTTCCCAGCTCCCTCAGCCCTCCTGGGGCTCCAGCCCCTTCCCAGCTCCGTTCCCTTCTCTGGACAAGCCCCAGCCCCTGAATGTCCTTCCTGTTGGGACAGACCCAGAACTACTCCAGGGCAGGAACTCAGCAGGGCCAGTACAGGCACAGGCACAGGTACAGGCACTGGCACAGGCATTGGCACTCGCACAGGCACTGCCACTGACACTGGCATTGGCACAGACACTGGCACTGACACTGACATTGGCACAGGCACTGGCACTCGCACAGGCACTGCCACTGGCATTGGCACAGGCACTGGCACTGGCACTGACATTGGCACTGGCACAGGCACTGCCCTGGGCTGTGCCCACACCGGTACTGGTACAAGCCAGGTGCCATAGGCCTCCCGCCCACCTGGGCGCATCTGGGCTTATGTTCAAATGAAAAAAAACCCCAGCACCCACAATATTTTTTGCTAGTTTTAAGCCTGTTGCCTCATAATTTCATCACATGCCTGTATCTTCTATATATCCTAAGTCCATTTGTGCTTTGCTTTTCCTCAGTGGTGGCTGGTGATCTCTAGCACTTTTACTTTTGTATATAATTTCTCTAAAGAATTCTCACATGTCTCCTCTGGTGGAAATCTCTCCACCTCTCACTATCCTAATCATTAATTCTTCTACTTCAGCTAGTCACTGCATCTTAAGGGATACAGAACTTCATTTTCTCTTCAGAACATAGGAGAGCTATAGATTTATACAAAATTACAACAATAACTTCAGCTTTGTTAATTCATTTCCTGTAATATCTAACATGAAATTTTCCATTTTAATCACTACTGTTAAGCTTGTGTTTAGAGAACTCTCTATAAAGATGCCAAGATTTGTTTCCTGAGCTGAAAGAATTAATTTTAGCAACAATGTGGCTACATTGGTAGGCTTATTTTCTTTATGCACTTTACATATAAATTCATCAGCCTGGCATTTATTCTGCCATATTATCATCCAGTTTTGAAACACTCTTCCCCAATCCTAAGAGACAGATTTAGGTTCTACTGTGCTAAATAATGTCACATTATCATCTAATTTTGTTGCTTTGTTATTTAGACCTTTGGAAAACATTCATCATATACTGAGCACCAATGGGGAATCAAAAAGGCACAAAAACTCAACATTTATTCACCCTTGTACAGCCACCAACTTCAGCAACTCCCAGTGTCCCAGGGCTTGCACTAATCCAGCTCAGACCTCTTGCAGTCTGTGCCTGTAGTTTGCCAAAGGCTCCTCAGTCAGTGAATTCTGCTCTTGGGCTTTGTTGCCATTATCCCTTGGCTAACAGCCTAGCAGTGTCTCTCTCTTTCTGCAGCACATTCCCCATTTACTTACTATCCCCTTTGCATGGAGAACCTCCTTGACTGCCTGACCTTACTGAAGGAGAGGTGCACTCTCACCTTGCATGCACCCTTACATTTCCTGGCAAAATTCCCCAGGAAGTGTAAGTTGCTGTCCCTAGGGAAGAACAACCCCAGGCATCAGGATGTGCTAGGGGCCACTCAGCCCAAGAGCAGCTTGTCAGAGCAAAACCCTGAGTGGCAGCAGCAAGGGCAGGGCACCTGGGCTGCACTGGCCACAGTGACAGGAGGGGCCCCGTGGCCACAGCTGGAGTGCTGTGCCCAATGCTAGAGAGACATGGACACACTGGGGAGTGCAGACAAGAGCCATGAGCATGAGAGCATCTCTCCTGTGAGGAAAGGCTAGGAGTGCTGGTACTGCTCACTCTGGAGAAGACTCAGAGGGGAGCTCATGAATGTATATAAATACTTGATGGGAGCATGCAAAGAAAAGGGATCCAGGCTCTTGTCTGTGGTGCCCAGTGACAGGACCTGATGCCACGGGCACAGACTGAAACACAAGAGGTTCCTCGGCACATCAACAAATAGTATTTCACAGTAAGGGTGACAGGTTGCCCAGACAGGTTAAGGAGTCTCCCAGCTTGGATATTGAAAGGTTCTCTGGACATGGTCCTGGGCAACCAGTTCTGCTTGATGACCTCCAGAGGGCCCTTCCAAACTCAACCTTTGGATGAGTCACTGCTTTTTCTTACTGCTTACGAGTTTTCTTTATTGACTATTTCCCTTATTAGCTTTTATATTCTTTAGAAACCTGGCTGAGAGCCATTTTCAAAACACTGAAATGCAATACGCTGACAAACCTACTTTTATTTACATGAGCTATCAAAGAATTCTAATCCTAATAAAACTGGGACACAATGGAGAATAGAATAAGAACATAACAGACCCATGAGGCAGATGTGTTTGTCTCTACAGAAGATATGCTCACTCCTTACCTGCAGTGGCACACTTCCACACCGAGTCTTCAAAGAAAAAACAGGACTCCACTAACTACAACATTATGTGCAATTTACATTGTTAAAGACATTAACGGGTGAGGATGGCTGCAGCACTTGACAGAAGCATTCACTCAGAAAATAAAATTTGAAGAAGTTATGAAGAGCCTGATAGAAGACTTTACAGAACATGGTATCAGTCAGTACTGGGTTTTTATTACACTGCAACCAGTGCTGATCACATTTCTAAAAGCATACAGCAGAATTATAACCATACAGATATGGAAAGAGTAGGTACAAAATAATTCCCTTATGGAGAGGAACTGAAGCAGAGTGCCTGCTTATATAGCAGAGAAGGAGGGAATATACAGAATTAAAATTGTCACTGTGATAAAAGAAGCACATTATCTTGTTACAGAAGAACTTGAGGATCATCAGGAAAAATGGAGGACTAAGTTCAAAATTAATGAAATCTTTTCCATGCAAAATAGCAAGCCTAGGGCACTAACTGATGTAGGACTTGCCAAGAGACACTGAAGATGCAAAAAGCAGTAACTACATAGGGAACATCCAGTCTTCTCGAACTTGTAAATCACTTGGCAAAACCTGTATGCATCAAACATCCACAAGACACATCACCATTTACTTCAGAGCATGAGGGAGACTAAAAGTACCAGACAGTCCATAGCAAAGTTATGACAGCAGATGTTTCTCAGGTGCCCTGTCTCGGGCCACACTGCCTTGGTCCCTAGCTGGTCTGTGCACATCCCAGGGAGATCTAGGCATGCTGTTCTTAGCAGCCCACACTGGTTCACTTCCTTACCCTTAGTAAGTCTGGACTACCAAGCACAGAACTGGCACAAGAATTATTTACAAACCACACACACAGACCATTGGACTACAGACTTTCATTCATACAAGAATGCTAAGTATTAAGAGAACAAGCAGAGAGGCTGGCATGGCCTTTAGAGCTTCAAATCCTTCCTTGCCCCAAGTCAGCCTTGATCTGCCAAAACCCTTCTTAACAGATATTTGCCTATGTTCTTAAACCCACCACTGACAGAAGGTCTACGAACAGTATATCACATTTAAATTTCCAATGGTTAGCCACTTTGTCTTTGTGGAAGGCATAAGCTCACAGTAAGGACCAATGGAAATCAATTAGTGCTGAGTAAAATATGGGTGTCATATGATCCAAAAGTTCCTTTTAGCCATAAGATCTGTTAATGTGTAAACAACCATGATGAATGCAAATCAACACCTGGCTTCATGGCTGGTGTTGATGCCAAGGCTTGGGTTTCTCCAGTCATGGGATGTTCTTTGATGAATACAGCTTACTAAGGAGAGACAACATTCACCATCAGCCAGTTCCCTGAGGACCTGGTATGCGTTTCATCAGGTCCCATGGACTTCTGTACGTACATGTTCTGTTCCTAAGATGGTCCTAGGTCTTTATCTACTCCTACAGTGGGCAGGACTTTATTCCTCCTGTCCCTACCTTGAGATTCAGGGATTCCAGAGATTTGTGAAGAGCATTTACAAGTGAAAACTGAGCAGGAAAATAGTTGTTGAGTACCTCAGCCTTCTCTATTTTGGTTGTCACTAATTCTCCATCTCATTTATTGGGGGAACAGATCCTGGCCTCTTAGGCTGCCATCCCAGACACAACCTGTGTCCTGGGTTGATCCCACAGCATAGACAGCTTGTGAGGGGGAGACTATTCCTGTTTGCTCTTCTCAGACCTCACCTGTGCTCCACAGAACAAGATGGACATGGATCTGTTGGAGCAAGCCCAGAGGAGGCCACAGAGATGCTCTGAGGCCTGAAGCCACTCTGCTCTGGAGATGGGCTGAGAGCGACAAGGGTATTCAACCTAGAGAAGAGAAGGCTCCAGGGAGATTTTCTTGCAGCCTTTCAGTATTTAAAGGGGGCTTGTAAGTAGGACAGAGACAGACCTTTTAGCAAGGCCTGTAAGACAAGACAAGGGACAACACTTTTAAACTGCTGTTTTAAAGAGGGAAGTTTTAGATTAGACCTAAGGAAGACATCTTTTACAATGAGGGAGATGAAGCACTGGAACATGACCAGGTGATCTGCAAAGGTCCCTTCCAACCCACACCATTCTATCCTTCTGTGACCCACACTGAATGAGCTTTGTACTTTCTCCTGCAACTGCTCAGACTGGCCCCGTCCACACAGTGTGATCAGCCTGCCAGCCCATTCAGTCACAAGGTGTTTATCCCTATGATCTCAAGGAAAAAACAAGAATAAAACCCTCTAAGTAACCTTCCACATGTCCTCTCTCTACCATGAAAATGGAAAGCTTAAAAATCTGCAAATAACATTTTAAAATCATTCCTCACTGTTCTCACAGCTGCAAACACAGCTCTTCCATTCCATGTGGACACCACCTTTTAACTGTAAATTTCGCCATTGCCATGAATCACAGTATTTTGCCAGGGGAAAATGACTGGTTTAAGTCTTTAAAATTAATAAATTTATAAATTTTCAATATCATACTTTGTTGGGCCTTGCAATTTCACTGAGTGAAGTAAAATTTTTTTCACATTGTAGACTCATAAAACATTATAGGGTTGGAATGGACTGGAAGATCATCTAGTCCCAAGCTCCTCTGCCCTGGGCAGGGACACCTCCCACTAGACCAGATCACTCAAGGCCTTATCCAGCCTGGCTCTGAGCACTGCCAGGGTCGAGGCATCCACAGCCTCCCTGGGCAACCTGTTCCAATGTCTAACCACATTCATAGTAAAAAATGGCTTCCTAATAGCTAACCTAAATTTCCCCTCTTTAAATTTGTACCCGTTACGCCTTTTCCTCTTAATGCAGTTACTAACAAAGAATCCCTCTCCAGCTCCCCTGTAGCCCCTTCAGACACATCCACACAACCTTCTCTTCTCCAGACTGAACAGTCCCAACCCTCTCAGCATGTCTCCATAGGGGAGGTGCTCATCAAAAGCATATTTGCAAATCAAAGGCCACATGATGAAAAGTTAAATTTACATGATTTCCCACTTTAGTGCAATAGCTGTGCCTGTAAATATAAAAATATATAACTGGTAAATTGTGTTTTCCTCTCTGCAGTTTAGGATCTCGAAAGGAACTGAACGACCTTTAAACAAGTAATTCTTAAAAATTTATTCACAGGCAGAGAGTAAGTGTGCCATGTTTGGGGGTAAATCTGGGAGAAGTTACAATGTTGAATAGAATCTTACACTGACATTCTTGGAGCAGGTAAGTTCTTCAGTCTAGCTAAGGCCTTCAAGCTAGCTAAGGCTGGCTCCACTCAGTGAGAAATGCTTCTATCCCTTGCTTTGGGCACTGATCACAGGCAGACACAGACACCACCTCTGTGCCAGTACAGAAAACAGAGAAGCTACAGGACTGTAAAAGGCCAGAAAGGAAAGGATACGAAGCTTGTCTCTCAATCTCTGGAACCTATGAATGCAGAGTTTTTTAAAAAATGGAAGGAAGACCGGAACAGCTTTCCATAAAATTCAGGAGGTTCTTGTCCATCACAGAGCTGCAAGTGCTCTTAAATACATCCAGGTACAGAAACGACAGTACCATTGTCACTTCCACATTTACTCAGTGAATATTGGAAACTTTTGACATGGGCGCCTCAGGCTGTCAATTCACACCTCACTTGATTGCCACTGAGGAAATCAAACACACCTCACTTGATGGCCTCTAAAGAAACATTCCCTCAACAAGACCTATTAGTCAGGGTCAGCATTATGAAAACACTGTGGAGAACACAGTGCAACCTTATGAGCTAGATGAAAAGGATGTAAATTGTAGATACCTGCTTGTTTCCATGTACCCAGGACATTTCTATAAAAATGCAAAACCTGCACAACTCCTTTACAGTTAAAATTAAGAACCATTCAATCCCTCCAGCTGCATCTTTCCAGAAAAGATAAGCTCCTGGAATGCTGTTCAATGCAAGGAGACACCACCAAGCACTCTGCTTGGAAACCACTATGGCAACACTGCACTGGACAATGAGGTAGCAGCAAGTGATAAAGAGAATGGAATGCTCACATTAACATCTTCATCAAAAAACTGAAGTTTTCATACTTCAATTCCAGTGAGAATTGTTATAACCTAGGCTGTTTATTTCCAAAGCAAAATAGTATGCATTTCTTCTACCTCCACAATTTACTGTGAAAGGTGAGAAGTCTCCAATCCAGGTGTGGCAGAAACAAAAGTGCACAGGCACACTGTGTACTGGCAGGGAAAACAGGTAGCTACAGGTGGATATTAAGAGTGGAAGCAACAAGAAGAATGTAACTAATGGTAGAAAATGAAGATGTGAGTGGCAGATTTGAGCACCTTACCATGGAGATGACCAATGCCCATCTAGCAGCAGCAGGTACTGAAGAAGTCTTCTTAGCTGGGAAGAGCTAATTTAAACCTGCACTGAGAAGCATGGGAACCCCACACATCAATAACCACCTGAAAAGAACTAATTGTGTTTGTCTCTGGCAAATTAACTACCACAAAGAATACCTGCTGCTACTCCTCCTCCTCTTAGCAACTGCGTCCTCCAATGTCACTTCCTCTGAGCCAGTCCACTCTGCCAAATCAGCACCTCCTGCCAGCACTAGCACAAACTATCACAGAAGTAACTGGCTACTCAAATGACCAGTTTATGTCAGCAGCAGCAAGCTGGCATCTTAGGATTTATTTCACAACATAGTATTTCCCATATGCCTAAAGGCAAACATTTTCCATCCCCAGTACAAAGCACAGACATCCTTCCTGACTAAAACAGGTCACTTTTCAAAGAGCTAAAACTTACCTGTACCAGACAAGGCAGCTGAACACCTGGAGTCACATCTGTGTAGACCAAGAGGAAGCAAGAAACTTATCCTGTGGATGGAGCAGGAGACCAGATATTATGTCATAATGAATTAGCAGGAGATGTTCTCATTGACCTTAAGCAGTAACAGCTCTAAGACAGCAGGTTGAGGATGCATTTGGATCCAGCTCTGAAAAGAGAAAGTACATATTGGGTGAGAGAGAAGTAACATACAACAAAAATAACATTTCCTAGAACAGCATAAACCCATGTGACACTTCATAAGCAGCACAACTTGGGGAAAAAAGAGAGGGGGAAGAAGAGCAAGAAAGGGAAGATGAGACTGACTTAGCGGTTTGAGACTTCTCTGGAGACTGTGCACAAAGGTGGATGTCCAGGCTGCCAGGACAGCAGTTTTGCCCAGGCACTGGCCCCTCCATGTGCGCTCTTCAATTTCCTCACAGGACCCAGCTTATATTTGTGGAGTCTGGAAAGAGCATGAAGGTCACTGCTTGCCTATAACCTGTCAACATATTGAGCAGGCTCTGATAAGAACCACAGGGTGGGTAGGACTAGAGTGGACCCCTGGAATCTGCCTGTCCCAAGAAGCAAGGGTATCCTCTCACACAGATGTTCTCAACCTTGGGAAGGCAGGCCAGTTTAGGAGCATTAACTAAGTCAGCTTGCTTTCATCCTCAAAAAAATCAACTCCTACCAGAACTCTCCAGCATTTTATCAGGCACCATTAGCTGCCCCGGTAGGATAGGGAGAGTGTGGCAGACTGGAATAATTAATGATCCTACAGATTTAGGGCATAGTCAGACAGCTCCAGCATCTGCGTGGTCCCAAAGAAAATGAACCAGGCTAAGAAGGAAAAGGGACCTGTTCCATGGGAAGAGCTGAGCCAGCTGCACCTGCACATACAAAGCCCTGCTGCTCATGACAGCTCTGTACTGTCGTGATGAAGAGCAGCATTACAGCAGAACAGGTGTGAGCACCAGCACACACAGCATTCTCAAGCATAAGCTCACACCTAGACATGCAGATAGAAACAACTGTTCAAAAAATGGATAGGCAAGAAAGGGAAGTATGAGCATTGCAGTGCCAGCCTGGGCAGCACCAGGCAGCATGAGCAAAGTGGATACCTCCAGCAGGGGCAGGACCAAGGCTCTGGATCTAGTGGGGTCAGGAAAAGGGAAGAACACGGAGCAAAAAAGAAGATAATGGTGAATTCTGCTGAAACAGAGCTGTAGTTAAGGAAGGACAGAGCCCAGACACGCAGGGGCTGAGGCAAACAGCGCAGTGGAGGCAGCCCAAGCGAGAAGAGGGTGCATGAGGTACAGAAAGGAATGTTAGTGCAGCACTGAGGAAAAGGGGGAGAGCAAAGGCTGAGTGTCCTCACCCTGCCTCAGGGGCAAGGCTGAGCTGCAAGTTCCTCCTCACAGGGAGGTCAGGGGATTCAGCGAGGGAAGACCCTTGAATGGGCGGTAGGACGAAGTCAGTCTCTCCAAGAAGGGCAGTGCTGACAGCACCAGGCAAGGACAATGCACACTCTCCCAGATCATGCTAACTGGTGAATGACGTTGCTTGTTCCTCAGTCCCCCATTTCAATTCTGCCTCAGTTTCTCCCAGCAGCAACTTGCACACAGGGATCCTCGACTGGCCACAGTGATGGAGGAAATGGAAAAGAGTTCAGGCTTCAGGGAAAGGAAGTGAAGAAAGGAGCAGCAATCTCCAGCAGCAAATTCCTGGTGCCAAAGTGAGATGGTTTGCATGTGTGGGAAGTCAGGAGATATTCCAGAAGGCCACACAGAGCATCGGTCTCCTTTAGACATGGATCTGTTAGTCCTGAGAGGGTATCTTGGACCACATACCTCCGTCTGAAGACAGAACTGAGGGGCATCTTAGAGGCAGTAAGTCAAATACTCTCTCTCAAAAGCTGCCATCTCCTGTGTGAAGGCTGGTTGTTCCTGGAGCAGCAGAGACAGCAGTCAGTTAGATGCAGAGCAGCGCTGGAGTGTCTTCAGGGACAGGCTGTTAAGAAGAGGACCCTCCTCTCCAGAGAATGCATGGACCATGTCAGGGCAGAATGGGCAGATCCAGAAGAGTGATGGTGTCTCCCTCGGTAAAGTCAGTCCCTTCTAAAGAAGACCCTCCCGAGGGGGCCTGCAGCCCACATTCAGGAGTGGTAAATGAGCACCGGGCTCCCCCTTTCTGCCTGCCTGTCCGAGCGAGCCGCGTTCCTGCAAGGCAGCGAAGCCGCCAGGGCTCGGCAGAGGACGCGGGGCCCGCGCTGGGACACCCGGCGGGGCCGGGCGGGCGCTGCACCGCCTAAAGCCGAGCCCGCGGGGAACATCGGAGAGCGCGGCGGCCGCCAGGGTGTCCCAGCCGCGGCTCTACGGGGCACCGCGGTATCGGGGGTATACGGTATACGGGCGGTATCGCGGGTCTGCCCGGACTCCACCAGGCTCCTGGCCAGGCGGGAGCAGCAGCGGCGCTGCCCGGGGTGCGTGCCCGGCCCAGGGGTCCCGCCACCCCGCAGGTGCCCGGGGCGGGGCTGGGGCGCGGGGGCCGCGCGGCGCTCACCGTCCCGTCCATGCTGCGCTCCCGCCTGCGCGGCGCTGCGGAGAGCGGCCGGGCAGCGTCCGTGAAGTGCGGCTCACCCGCCGCACGGGGAGAGCCCGGCCCGGCCGCGCCGCTGCGGTGGGAGGGCGGCGCAGCCGCGGCCCCTGCTCCGCTCTC
>JAWWMU010000106.1:81044-93141 GCA_035048155.1 Cinnycerthia olivascens
CGCAGCCTCCGCGCGCTCCCCAGCGCCGCCTGCCGGGCCCGCTCCGCATCGCCCCCGGGCCGCGGGGCCGCCGCAGAGCCCCCGCCCCGCGCGGCACGGCACGGCACGCTTCCGACCGGGACCGAGTGAGGCTCACACCGACAGCGACCGGCCGGGGTTCACCGGGAGGCAACGCGAATTCCAGTGGCGATGGGGACGGCAGTAGCACGATGAGACCAAGCAGGCCAAGGGAGCTCTAAGGCACATCCAAGTCTTCAAATTCAGAACCGGACCAGAGCTGCTGTCCACTATCTGCACACTTTTCCTCGTGTTAAGGAGCTGGTGACTCCCGGGAGGGTGAAGATGAGAGTACTGGGCCAGCCGGGCTATGGGCCTGTGGTGCGCAGTCAATTGTAACAGGAAAATTGCTTCTTAAACACCCAGGAGATCGCTGTGACCTACACTTTGATGGAGCAATTGGAAGGAACCCTCTGTGTGCCTTGCCAAAGCTCTGCAGTCCGTGAGGATGAGAAGGGAAGCTTGGCCAGAATGAGCACTGACAGTGAATACTTTGGGGTGGTTCTCCAAGGAGCTGTGAGGAAGCAGTAAAAGGACTGAGCTCCACCTGCAAGGAGCCAAGCAAACTTGACAGCTATAAATGCTCAAAAGCAGTGCAAGTCTAAAAGATGAAGTAAAATATTGTACAGATCACAAGGTGCATTTAAGTCTCAGTGGGTTTTTTTAAGGAAGGACTGTACACCTGCTTTTGGCTTTTTCACTGCATTTTCTGTGTCACATTTTCCAGCTTTTTCCTACAGTTATTTGTACCAGCAAAACACTCTTGCAAATGGAAAATGAGCTTTTGTGGTACCTGTCACCAGAAAATTGCCCACTTTGAGAATCCACGAGCAACAGTTCAGGACACATGCTGAGAAGATCAGGTTAAGTGCCTTGTACATCCAGGAGAGAGTGACTGCCTTGGCTGAAGTACAGGTCTAGGGAGTGGTGGGCCCTGGGACAGTGGGGCATGAAAGCACCTGGTATAGTGGGGTTCGGGCCACAGCTCCTGGCTTGACACCAGGCTGGCAACTGGCACCTGCACGTGCTCTGCAGCGCTGCTCAGAATATTTCACAGTGGATGTGTGACAAGGCAATGCTCAAAGCAAAACAGAAGACAGCAAGCTCCTATGAAAAGAACTCTTTGTGCTGGAGTTGAGAATGGAGGGGTATGCTGAGCAAGAATACCTTGCTGTAGCTGGGGAAATGTGCACCTATTAATGAGAGCATCCTGTCCTCTATCTGCTCATCTCATCTGACCAACAGCAACTCCAGAACTTCTGTGAAACAGCTTAGACCATCTGCAAGACCTGGGTTGCACTCTCCAGCGTGCTGGCAATTGGCTCTGCAGCACTCTGGGGTAAAGCAGCTTGCGATCTGTGACTGAGTGGAGGACCTGCCCAGACAGACCTGAACTGCTGCTCAGGTGTGCCCCAGGGAGCAGAGGGAAGGCTACCCTGGACAGATCCCCCAAGGGAGATGGGCTGTTTGTCCAGGGCCCATGCCAGAGGCACATCATTTGTATTCTGGTCTTGGAGAAGACTGATGGACACCATTAGATACAATATCTGAGTTCACAGCATCTGGGTTTTGTTTTTTTAAGTAATACTTGTTAATTTGGGATGGAGTAGCAGTTCTGTCACAGACGAAAAGGTGGAGAATCTATTTTTACCTGCTTCTTGAAGTTAAAAATGCAGCTGGGACAGAAACTTCTTGTGTTTCTAACATATACTATACATTCTTCTTTAGGATCAACAGATTATTCCAACAGTCTAAAACATGAAATAGATGAAATTAGCTTCACAACTGAAGACAAGGAAGAAAAATATCCATTGCTGTGGACCCCAAAGAAAATGAAGTATACACAAAGGTAAACACACCCAGTGCATGCTGGGGAAAGCAGAGACAGCACATAAGGGTGTGTATTTCTTCAGGGCTACAAGATCAAATGTGACAATCATGGTAATTTGTCTCCCTGGCCAGTACATGATCCCACTATAGTACATAGACTCAGTATCATGATCCTCACATAGTTCATCATTTCTGGCTGAACTAAAGTGTATCCTTGAAAAAGATCTAGCCTTTTTTAGCACAAGAGACAAAAATGGTACAGAGTCAAATCATAAGCACACCTAACTCATTTGCCCTCTCCCTGACAGTGGCCAACACTGTCTGCCTAGACAAAAATCACAAAAAATAGGGTAGATGTAGAGTGCTCCCTCCTTGACAGCTCTCCTAGCTCTTACAGATTTGTAATTCAGAGACCTGCTATGCCAGAGGTTTTGGGTCTAACAGCCTTTGAGAGATTTCTCTTTTGCAAATTTCATCCACTATATAGTGACAGCCATGAAGTTTAAGGTCATGAAGGGCTTACTCTGCCCACTTACATTTGACAAGTAATTTCATACTTGCCTGCAATGATCTCTGTTACACAAACCAAGTAAATTTTAGCACACTGGAAAAGTTAACACCGTCATTCCACTAGCTACTCACTTTCAGCACTGAAAGCATGTGCCTGTTTTCCTTGGAAATTAAACTGCTGCAGTCATGCCTCACCCCTGGACAATTAAAAACTACTTCAGTATCCAGCGTTTTCGCTTAGTACATGTACTCACACACCCTAATCAGATCACTCACAACCTTCTAAGAGTTCATGGAATCACAGGAAGGTTTGGGTTGGGAGAGACTTTTAAATCTAATCTTAATCCCACGCCACCTTGGACAGGGACATCTCCAGCTGATAATGAGGTCAATGAGGTCACTCCAAGTCCTGTTCAACCTGGCCCTGGGGACTTCCATGGATGAGGTTCTTTGGGCAACCTGTGCCAGTGCTTTCCAGTCTCATTTTAAAAATGGTCTCTCTTGCATCTAGTCTGCATCTACCCTATTTTAGTTTAAAACCATTACATCCAGTTTAAAGCCATTACCCCTTGTCTTACAATTACAAGAGTTCTGCATCTCACATTGTAAAATACTTCTTAAAATCTTAAGTTTTGTGAACCTCAAGTGTTCTTCTTTTCTCTGTTCCCTAAAAGCCTTAAAAATATGCTGTGTGCTATGCCACCAGGGCTCTTCTTGCTGTCTCACATCAACAGCATCTGTTTCCCCCCGACTGTCTACCTGTAAAGACCTGTTATATCTTAAATCTATACTTTACAGGGCTGGGACAGAGCCTGGATTTTAGTGTCTAAAACAGTGAGTCCAAGAAAAATGAAGCTGCTTTCACTTTAATACAGTCAATCTCTTTATAGACTTGCCTTTATTTAATATGCAGTCCTCTCTGGAGGAGTGATACACCAACTTCTCCAAGCACATAAGTTTGCATTTGACTTTTTTAAGACAAAAGTCTACGTGAAGAGCCTTACTCTGCTACACACTCTTCTTCACATTATCTTCTCTTTATGACCTTTTTTGCATATTTTTACATATCTGCCAATTTTATTTGCAGAGATCTTATATTTGCTTCTAAATAATCAATTAAGTGTCAAACAACAGAGAGAACTGTCCCTCAGGCAAAAACCAGAATGCCCAGCTTATGGATTGGGCAGTTTGCTAGCAGTATTTCCTGCCTTGCCTTTCCCAGAGCTGGACTGTAAAAAGTAGAAGAATCAGCTTCCAGCTTCCCTCAGCTTTCTCCCAAGATACAAGATGCTCTTAAGAATTTTAAGTTCTGTGTACTGTTGCATGATCACCTGACATGCCCTGACACAGGCAGGGACTTGCCAAAAACAAGCTGGCAACAACATTTCTGGCTTTTGGGTTACATCCACTAAATCTCACTATCTTGTTTCCCATGATTCTCCTCCTTCTCTAATGAGGACTCACTAATGATTCTTGCTTGCCCTGTCATTTCAAACCCTTTCCTTTAGCAGCTTGTTTTACATACAGACATCCCTACCTATCACATGCCCTACAGCACTCAGTCAGCAATTCCTGCCAGCCAATTCCTGCATCTCTCCCAAGTTCCTGCTCAGCTTGATGGTATGACACCCAGTGTCCCTGTGCAGATCTGCTGCTTGCTTAGTTTCTTACAGCACCCAATGTCCACTGCCAGTGCTTCCAGATGTGTTATGTAGAACAATGATCCAAGGAATTCTCCTTGGATATTCCACTGTACTGACACCCGCAATCACAAGCTCTGCATCCTCACTGACACCAGGGTGTTATTTTTCATGCACCACAATCTCTTTTGCATTCAAGATATGCACATCCTCCCCAAGGTGAGTAGCATCAGAGTTTTCACTCTATCCATCTCTGCCATGGCACATGATCCCACCTGGCAGTGGCTGCATCCCAAGGAGACACGCAGGCCTGTGCTGTTCACAGGGCAACACTCACACCTGGCTTTGCTGCACAAATCCCTTGCCCACCAAAATCTCAGCCAGCTCATCATACAGAAATGCCTGTGAGCAGCTCTTTGTCATGCCCAGCCATTCTGCCACTCATATGGCCTGGCTTTTGTCTAACAGTGAGGCAAGAAATTCTCATGCAAACATCCTTTCTGTCTGACAGCAGGAATAACAAACAGAGTTGTTTTCTTGCACTCTTATAAGGCTCTAATGGCAAAAAAAGGGAGAACCAGTGCTGCAGGTGGGGTCTGCTGGGCATGCTGGGTGTGGATCAGAGGCCCACTTGGGCTTCCCCACAGCTAAAGAATATGAGATGATGTACACTATTCTATCACGTTAGCTCTAACGCATATTTTAAACAGCACCGTACACAGCCAGAGTCTCTTTCCTTCTTGGATCCTAATGGATCAGGACCTCCTTGTGTAGAACAACCTTCATAATAATAAAAGGTTTCCCAGGTAATTGCTCTTGTCCTCATTCTGTGAACATGTGCTTAGATGTTCCATATAGGTAAAGCTTTATAAAATAAGGGCCTTGTTATTGTTACCCTTGTAAAATCATGGCTCAGGCCTGCTACTTTGGCTAAGTAGAAGAGGACTACAGGAAAGTGACTCAGCTGAATTGGAGGTAGAAAAACAAGTTATATAACCATTACATGCTCACATCATGCTGAATGGGGGTTGGCTGAATTACACTTATGCTAAAATGGAATGTAACTGATAGCAGCCTAAATGCTTAAAAAGGCCTGGTTTTTGCAATAAAGGGCTCTCCTTTGCACCTGCCTGGGGACTCTGCATTGCTCTGCTTCATTTCTACACTTAGCAACGAACACACATCCCCATAAGGCACTGCAGAGATCTGTCTTCTTCCCGTGTAAACATAACTGAGACATGCCTTACTTGTTAAATAAGCAAATTGGAGATTTCTATCCAATTTGAACCAATGTTCCTGACTTTGAATACTTCTTATAAGCTTTTCTAATTTTTCAGCATCTCTTTTGATGCCAACACTAGACATTCACCTCGCTCACTTCATGAGATGAGTGTAGCAAATACAACTTCTCTACTTCAGCAGTGACCCTGCAGCGACGAACAGAGTCAGTCACACTCGCTGGCTTATCACATAAGTTCACATCAGGGTTTTGAACTTTGATTACTGGGATGTTGGATGGAGAGATGATGCTGGAAAGCTGAAAAAGTAAAAGGATTAGTGGGGTCCTGGTGGATACCACACTAAAAATCAGCCAGCAGCATTCCCTCAGAGCAAAGGTGGCCAGCAGCATCCTAGGCCACAGCAGAAGGACTGCAGCCAGCAGGTCAAGGACAATGACCTGTCTCCTCGGCACAAGTGAGACATGGCAGGAGTGCTGTGTCCAGTCTGGTCTTCCCAATACAAGACAGACATGGACATACTGGAGTTAGTCCAGTAAAGGGATGTGGAAATGTTAAGTAATGGGACTGTTTGTCGTAACAGTGAGACTGCAAGAGCTGGGACTGTTTCCTCTGGAGAACAGGCTCAGGGCAGTCTCATCTGTGTGCATGTCAGTAATGAGGAAGTGTAAGGAAGACACAAACAGCTGCTGCTCAGTGGCATCCAGTGATGCTGAGACAAGCAATGGGCATAAATTGAAATGCAAGAGATTTCATTTAAACAGGAGAAAAAAGTTTAGAACTGTAGAAGTTACTATCCACCGGAACATGCTGCTAGGAGGGACTATGGAGTCTCCACCCCCAAGATATTTAAACTGGAACCACTTTGCAGCTCTGGAAGAGCCAAAACCACCAAAGTGAAAGTGGCTGAATAGCTTTCAGCTATTGTCCAGTTAAACCAGACAAGCGGTGTTCATGCCTCTTGAAAAAGTGAAATGCATAAACACACAGGAGGCTGCAGCAACAGCCGTAACAGCAGCACAGTCAAGGTAACTTTGTCCAAGTACACAGCCCATACTCAGTCTGTCCCTGAACTGCTCAGCAGAATTACATAGCTTTAGGTAAGGTCCATTCTACAGCTTGTTTACCTCCCTCATTCCAGAGGCTGCAAAGTTTACAAGTGACGACATTACTCTCCCTGGAAAGAAAATTAAATTTATTTAAAAAAAAAAAACAAAACCAAACCAAACCCCCTCTACTGAAACAGCCTCATTCCATATCCCATGTGCCTCAGAGTGGGTCTGGGAAAGTCTTCGTCCTCCCTTGACCTCACATACCCTTCACCCATGGCAAGGCTGTGAAGGGGATGGAAAGTGCCAAGTGTTAAGGTGCTGAGAAGCTCTTGAGGTTTCTCATCTCTCAAGTGCTGTTGGCCTGTTCCTGCTCAAAGAGGGCCATGGCTAAGTGTGAGCGGGATGCAAGTCCTTCCAAGTTACTGAGCACACAGCGGTGGTACAGCTCCTCACTGAGCCGGGGATTGCAGCTTCTCAGTGTGTATTTCTGCACTAGCCCTGGCTCCACAGCCCTGAACAGGTGCAGGCTGGAATAGTGGAGGAAGACATCAAATACCTCCATGCTCTCCAGCACCTCATCTCGGTCCAGGATATCAGCTGCGAGCTTGGTACGTGCGGTCATATAGTCAGAATTATAAAAGCAGGCCTCAGCAAAGGAATGTCTGTCAAAATGCCCATCTCTCAGGAAGTCAGTGTTGGAAGATGCTGTCTGCTCACCACGGTACACCAGTGCAGGGTTGAACTCTTGGAAATGCACAGGGAAAAAGACCTGCCAGTTGCTGATGGTGTTCATGCGGCAGCGGTTCAGAAACTCCATGTTGATTTCTGTCCAGACGCTTGCCAAGAAAAACAGTGTGTCCACAGGATGCTTCTTTGAGACTATATCCATGAGCTTCACTTGTGATGGAACCTCTGTTTTAACACTAATCCACGGGATTTTAACTTCTGCATAGCGTTTTTCTAGCTCTCCTACCATGGCTTTGACTCCAGCAAAAACATCCACCTGACCAACTCTCTGGGCATCGTAGGGATGGTAGATAAAAAGCAAAGTCAGCAAGGCATTATCATGCGTGTCCAGTGTGTTCATAGCAAACATATCCAGAAAGTTTGCTACAAAATCCAGGTCCTGCACTGTCAAGGGAAGCACCAATTGCACCCGTGTGGCCTCTGTCACATATGGCATGGGGATAATTTCCACCTTACTCAAGGGTCGTACCAAGCTCACTCGCTTGGCCAGGACGTGGCTGTGACCCTTCTGGGTGGCGACCTCCAGGAGCAGGTCCAGGGTGTACTCCATGCCCCGTGTGGGGTCGAAGCGCCGGTAGCCGTTCAGCAGCTGCCGCTTGCTGAAGCGGAGCAGGGGCTGATAGAGATGGTTCAGCTGCTCCACTGCAGACTCCATGATCTCGCTGATGTCTGCCTTACTGGCTCCAGAGAGCTCACACTTTGGGGAGCCGTCAGGACAGGAGAAGAGATGCTGTTCTGTGAAGTAGTCCCAGCTGATCACCTCAAAACGGGACTTTGGAAGGAATGGGGCGTTAATGCCCACAGGCCAGGTCACACCTGCCTCACCCGCAGGGGTCAGTGCTGTCAGGTTCCTGATCTGCATCTGTGCAAAGAGAGCACAAACTGATCATCACTATGTTCTCAAAGAGGGCCAGGCCACCTCCTCTCCACCCACAGCTGTACACGGGTAGTGTCACACCAGGAGTTTTGGGTAACAGAAGGCAGATGTGTGTCTGACTGACAGCTGCTCACTAACAGAAGTGATGATCTTCCTCCAGTGTGCTAAAAGTGGAGGAAATCTGTTTGGTCAAGTTTTTGCAAGTAACCCTCACGACATACCTGCAGGTCCTGGATCTCCTGATAGACTCTGTCCAGCTGGATCCTGCTGAACTGCTTGTGCAGCCGGTACATCAGGGTCATGTCAGAAACAGGGTGCACCGCAAGAGCTGCCTGGAACTCCTCTTCTTCCTCCTTCTCTGGTTCAGTATTCTTGGCCAGTTCATAAGTGTGATAATGCTGGCCCTGAAGCACACAAAAGCCAGGAAGGCTGGGATGGAACTTGAGTTCACAGAGCAGCTTTTTCTCACCCCAGACACACATCTGCCTCTCCTTCCAAACTGATTGTAGTACCCAGAAAAATAAAAGGGTACCGACCCTGCCCTGCATTCCCACTTGATTCCCAGTACCAACATATCCTTTATCCAGCCTTCAAAAACCTATGAATCAGCCCTGCTAGTAAGGCTGAAAATTAAATCCTGTGTGTGCTCTGTCCGTCAACATCCCAGGTGTGACTCTGGCACCCCCCACAATGCTGCCATAGCACAGAGCCCTTCCTTCCTCTGCCACTCACAGCAGCAGCTCACAAAAAGGCCACTTGGCCATGCAGTAGAGAACGAGTAAGATTCTGGGCTTTGTCAGGCCCAGCTAACACAGAACCTGAGCGAGGAGGTAATACCTGGAGCTGGGAAACACAAGTGATGCCAAGGAAATCAATGATGCAACGACCCAGCCACTCATCTGGGCGCACACTGAGGATCTCATTGCGACAACTGTCCAGGTGTGGGTGAAGCTTAAGCAAGAGGCTACGGGACAGCAGGTAGCCAAAGCCCCCGTGACAGTAGCGGGCCTGCTCATCTCCCCCGATGAACTCCTCCGCTCGCCCCAGGTACACATCCTGGTTAATGCTCAGGTGTGTCACCAGAGCCTTGACCTGTTCAGCTTGGGCATAGGTGTCATCCTGCATGATGTAGAACCAGTCATAGTCAGAACCAAAATGCTGATGGATATAGTTCATGGTCTCATACATGAGCCAAATGGGCCTCTCATCGCCGTGGGCCACCAGCACCATGCCATGGGGCACCTTGGCACTGCGCAGCCCGGTGAAGTACAGCAGGCGTGGGAAGTGGTGGGCCACTGTCTTGTTCACAGCCACTGCCAGTGTGTTCAGAGTGGCCTTGGAGGTCAGCACAGCCACAAACAGTCTCTCATGGAATCCCAATTCTGTCTGGATGTAGCGAGTTCTGTAAAGGAAGTACATACCTACATGACAAAGAGCTGGAGGAGAAAAAAAAAAATCAAAGAATTATGGTAACTTGGGATAAGTCTTTAACTGCTGGAATCTACCCAGGGCAAAAAAAGCCAAGCCTAGTCAGAGAGCTTTAAGAGAAGACTCACAAGTGAAAATTCCATTCTGTAAAAACACATGCTTCCTTCAAGGCAGCTACAATCTCACGTTATCTACCTGAGTTAGAAAACTGTGCCGGCGCAATTAAAATACCACAGAGCTAACCACGTGGAGCATACGGTGCAGTTTAGCAGGCATGCTCAATAAAAACACAGGAATGACTGCTGAGGAGTCTGCAGTGCTGGGGGCTGAGGTGTGCTGGGTGCACCAGCTGCACATGGGGCCCTGGGCGCGGGGAGATCACTGAGGCCCGAGGCCATGAGCCAGCAGTGGGTGGTGGTCTTTGGCCTCACAAACGGCACAAAGCCCTGCAGGACCCAGTGAAAAATGAGAGGACTCCAGATCAAAAACCACCACTGCACCAAGAGGCACATAAGGAAATATATGAAGAGAATATACAAAGACTGTGAGGGCACAAAAGTCCAGGGGCCCCTTTGCAGAGGCACCACCCTGAGCTGTTGTGGTATGGCTGCAACACAAACATTTAGAGAAACTAAAGGGACTCTGCTACATGAAACCTGGGGCCAAGGAAGCTTGTCTGGCAGTATGGGCATGGTGTGTGGAAGGAGCTGAGCAAGGCATCTGCTGAGCTGTCAGAGCTGTAGCTGCAGAGAAGCCTCGGTCCCAGCAGTGACAGCCTAGGGCAGTGCCACTGTGATGCCCAGAGTGGCTCCTGCATGGTCAGGCAGGAAAATTTCCTTAACACATACACTACGATTAATTGATCAAAGTTTTCCTAACAAGTAGTAACAAGTTCTGAATAATTTAATATGTTTCATCAAACATGAGCAACAAAATAACGACAGAATCCCAGAATGGTTTGGGGCAGAAGAGACCTTTAATATCATCTAGTCCCAAAATCCTGCCACAGGCGGAAACATCTTCCCTTATTCCAGGCTGCTCCAAGCCCTGTCCAACCCAGCCTTGGACGCTTCCAGGGGTGGTGCAGCCACAGCTGCTCTGGGTAGCCTGTGCCAGTGCTTTGCCATTCTCACAGGAAAGACGTTCTTCCTAATATCTAACCTAAACTACTCCCCTTCCGTTTGAAGTCATTTCCCCTTGTCTCATCACTCCACATCTTTGCTAAAGTCTCTTTTCATCTTTCTTGGCTGCTCCCTTTCCGGTACTGTAAGGCTGCAGCTCGATCACCATGAGGCTTTTTTTCCTCCAGACCGAACAATTCAAATTCAAATTCTCTCAGTCTTTCCTCCACCCCTCTAAACATTTTGGTGGGTTCCTCTGGATTCACCCCAACAAATTGATGTCCATTTCGTGTTGGGGACCCCAGGGTTGGATGCAGCATTGCAGGTGAGGTCTCACTTGAGCAGGGCAGAATCACCCTCTCTGTACTGAGAATAAATATTCTCACTCTTCTTGGGCAATTTTGCTGCCTTTTCCCTATTCAGGTTAATTTCCTGAAAATGTTTCTTGCACCCCTTAAAGCAACAACCTTGGCCGTTCCCTTGGTGCACCACGCCCTTACTACACAAGTTATTTCAAACAGCAAATTTCACCTTGAACCTGTTCACTCACACGAAAATTTAAAACTTCCCATGAGAATATTCTGCTTGAAGGAAATCCAATCCAAAAAAATTTAACTTACCTGAGTACTTTTTTGTAAGGCTTGTTGGGATCCCTGTAATATGGCACAATTCGGGGCCTGAAATCCTCGTGGCCCGGGCCTGGTCTCCCCTCCGCCGCCTCGGGCGGAGCCCCCCGGGCGGGCGGCGCGGGCGGGTGCGGTGCCAGACAGCGTTCCTCCGCCGCGCCGTGGCTCCAGGAGGCGCGCAGGAGGCTCAGGCTACAGCCCAGGGACAGCCCGAGCAGCAGAGGCAGCGCGGGCCGCAGCGCGCTCAGGACCGCGCCCAGGCGCATCGCAGCGGCTATGGCCGGGCCGAGCGCACGGGGAAGCCGCAGGACATGGCGGGCGCGGGGCGCTGGGGCGGCAGCGGTCCCGCGGGACGGCAGCCCCGGGGCGCCACTAGCGGCAGGCCGGCGACAGGACAGAGGGCGGGCCGCAGTTCGGGGTCGCGGGGAGTGACGGCGGCTTCACCCTGGCTGCGCTCCGCCGCTGCCACCTCACCGGCCACATCGCCCCGTGCGCTTCCGCTTCCGCTCCGCACGCTTCCGCTTCCGCCTCCTCTCGACGGTGCCGGGCGGCAGCTCTGGCCCGAGCCGACTCCGCCTCTGTGGTGCCCGCGGGGGCGGGGCCGGCCGGCCGGGGCGGGGCCGCAAAGAACGCCCGGAATGCGGGAGGAGCGGAGCGGGACGGGACGGGGCGGGACGAGGCGGGACGGGGCGGGGCGGGGCGGGGCGGGACGGGATGGGGCGGGACGGGACGGGGCGGGACGGGGCGGGACGGTACGGCAGGAGCGGGACGGGACGGCAGGAGCGGGACGGGGCGGAGCGGGACGGGGCGGAGCGGGACGGGGCGGAGCGGGACGGGACGGAGCGGGACGGGAAAGGGTGGGACGGGACGGCAGGAGCGGGACGGGGCGGAGCGGGACGGGGCGGGACGGGGCGGGGCGGGGCGGGACGGGACGGCAGGAGCGGGGCGGGAGCGGGACGGGACAGGGTGGG
>JAWWMU010000106.1:93241-107351 GCA_035048155.1 Cinnycerthia olivascens
GGGGCCGCCGGGGCGGGGAACAGAGGCGGGGCGACCCGGGCCGGGCCGGGCCGGGCCGGCGCGGCCTAACGGCGCCTGTCGCCCCCTCTGGCGTAGCTCCCACCCGCGCCATGCCCTCCGACCTGGCCAAGAAGAAGGCGGCCAAGAAGAAGGAGGCGGCCAAGGCCCGGCAGCGGCCGCGCCGGGTCCCGGAGGAGAACGGTGATGCTGGGACGGAGCCGCAGGAAGTCCGGCCCCCGGAGGCCAACGGGACGGTGCTGCCAGGTGAGAGGATGGCCGGTCCCGTGTCTGCCCCGCGTGTCCCAGGGCGGGGGTCCGGCCGGACCGGGTGCGCTCGGTTGTGTCCCGGGTGTGTCAACCGCGCCATTGATGTTCCGATGAGACACCTCAGGCGTGGGTTGCGCGGAACCGTGCGGCGGCAGCAGCTGCCGACCGCTCCGCCCTGGGGCGGCAGGACACCCGGGGGCTCCGCACGGGTCCTGTGTGCGAAGGATGCCCGTGGCCCTCGCTTGAGGCATGGCAGTGTGAAGATGGAGGGGGCTGATGGTGTTTTCCTCCTCTCAGACAGACACTGCCCCAATCTTCTGCTGCTTGATGCCCACATCTGTTTTGGGGTTTCGTTTCCTTTGGAATTTTCTTTCCTGCTGCAGAAACCACTGTAGTGTCTGAATTAATTCTCTTACCGCTATTTGTTCTGACTCTCTGCTCACCGGTTTCTCTGAGACATACCTGGTTTGCAGAAATTAAGAGCCTGCCTTTAAAAGAGGTTTTGTGCCTGTTAAAAGAGAGAGGCTTTGCCACAGGGCGCTGTTGGTTCTAAAGGAAATAGGGCAGGTAACGCTTTCAGAGGGAGAGTTTATTTTTGTGCCTTCCTCCAGCTCACCTGGCAGCCCGCAGGGTTGTGCAGGCTCGGCCCGTAGTGAGCGGAGCCGGGCGGCAGCCGGTGTGTGCTCGGTGCCGGTGTACACGCGCGGTGCCGGTGTGTGCGCGGTGCTTCGGCGGCGGCGGGGCCGCTCCGGGGGCTGCGCTCCAGCCAATCGCCTGCCGCCGGCGGGGCTCATTTGCATACCGCCCCCCTATTGGTGCAGCCCGGGGCAGGGGCGGGGCCGGGTCGGCTGTGTTGGGGAAAGGCCCCGCTCCCCTCGGGGCGGGAGCGAGCACGCCCCAGCCCCTGTCCCAGCCCCTGACCCTGTCCCAGCCCCTGCCGGAGCTCGGCAGCCTTTGGACACCGCTCCCGGGCACGGGGCGGCATTGGTGGGGTGTCTGTGCAGGGCCGGGACTTGGACTCGATTATCCTTGTGGGTCCCTTCCGGCTCAGGAGATCATGTGATTCTCTGTGGATCAATACCGGCATATTTCTTAGTGTGTTACTCATGCATCGGGGTAACACTCCCTTCCCCACTTCTCACCCGTTTCATTCTTTGTCATCACTGCTCTATGGCATTGCCCAAAGGGGTCTTGTATCAGTGCCAGTGATGTTCTTTGCTCCTCGGCTAAGGCACATTTCCATAGTGTTGATTTTTCTGATTGAGTGATTTTACCAGGAGTGCTGGATGCTTACAGCCACGCTGTCATTCTGCACTAGCACAATCTGAAATTAGGTATGCCTGCCAGGATCCTCAGTGCCATTGGCTGCATCACAGGGCAGCATCTCTCACCGAGGAGTGAAGTTGGCCTGTGACACAAGGTCAGCATGACAGGAAGGATGGTGGTGAGGCTCTGGCACAGGTGGCCCAGAGAAGCTGTGGCTGCCCCATTCCTAGAAGTGTCCAAGCCCAGGTTGGACTGGGCTTGGAGCAATCTGCTGTAGTGGAAGATGTCCCTGCCCATGGCAGCAGGTTTGGAATTAAATGCTCTAGAAGATGTAAGCCAAGCCATTCTAGGAATCTGCAGTTCTATTATATGCTTGTACTGTAGGAGGAAAGGGAGAGGGGGACATGCAGATGGATATCATACCTTCTCAGAAAATTAGGGACTGTTTCGATGTTGCTGCTGCTTCTCTATTCCCAGCTTTCCCTTCATTTATTTTTTTGCCAAGCCTTTTCTTAAGCTTGCAGGCAATACTCTGTTCCTCATCTAGTCCTTCCTGCAGGGTGGGTTAGTCCCATCACGTTCAGAAAACGGCTCACTGTGTTGGCTGCTTATTTAGTTCTGATGGTCCTATTTTATTTAGATGACATTCAGATATTTAGCTGGTGGAAGTTCCTACTCAACCATATACATCCTCCTGCTAAGCTGAAAAGCTGAGTGGCATTGTATATGGTCTCCTCAACTCTTCTGTAGAACTGGGAGTTGTCTTTGTGGTCCTGTAACTTTTGCTACAGGGGCTTATGGTTTCCCTTGTGTTTGTATGTCAGTAACACTTCTGGTCTTCTCTACATATAGAGGTGGATGCTCTTACAAAGGAGCTGGAGGACTTTGAGTTAAAGAAAGCTGCTGCCCGAGCCGTGACAGGAGTGCTGGCGTCCCACCCCAACAGCACTGATGTGCATATCATCAACCTCTCACTGACCTTTCATGGCCAGGAGCTGCTGAGTGACACCAAACTGGAGCTGAACTCTGGGAGACGCTATGGCCTGATTGGACTCAATGGGATTGGTAAGCTGAGGGGAGGCAGCATGGATCCCTGGAGCTCAGTGAGGGCATCGTGCTGCTGAGAAACTGGGCAGGTGCAGGTGGGAAGTGCTGGAAACCAGAAGGAGGGCTGTTAGACAGGCATGGCTGGGACCCAGCAGTTTCTGTTCTCCTATATCTCCACCCAGGATGGGGAATTACTGGGATTACTGATAAAAGTCTGAGATTGGATTCTAGATTTGGACTTAGTTTTTGATCTTGTTTCTGTGGCAAGTTGGGTGAGATGTCTGGGATCTGTTAATCAGCCTCATTCCTGTTTGCTTGAGATAAGCTTAGTAGAGCCAGTAAACCCAATGCTGATGGTGTTGGTGAAAGAGCTTGTATGGAGGAGTAAAAAATGTGTGTTTTGGCCTCACTAGGAAAACAACTGTACAGTCCTGGGAGAAAGCGATGCTGCATTGAGAGGTGCAGAATATGGATGTGATTGGAGAGGTGCTAGTAAGTGTGAACATCTGGTTTAAGTTTCAGGAGAACTCAGGTTGTTTAGGGATGAGTGCATTACTTTCCTCTCTGTTAGCAGTCTTAGGGCTTAGAAGTGTTAGGAATCTGGGATCCTGATACCAGCTGTCAGACCTGGTTAGACAGCAGAAAGTACAACAGAGATAAAGTTCCCCAAATCTGGGCAAGGGCTGAACTGCAGTGGTTTTCAAAAAGCCTCTGCATATCTCAGTGCTGTCCTTGGGATGATGAGCCTTAGCTAGGAGGGTGGCCTGTCCTAGCGAGGCAGTGGGCTCTGCTGTACCTCCAGTTTTTCTGGCCTCTTGGGAAAAAAATTCCCCAGGATTTTCTGAGGTTGAAAAGGGAAGGAGTCATGGTGGGATCTGAGTGTATCTCATCTGTTTCACTGTAATGTTGCATCTCAGTCCAGCAATTAATTGTGATTATCTGCACACAGGGAAATCCATGCTTTTGTCAGCTATTGGGAAGCGAGAAGTGCCCATCCCAGAGCACATTGACATCTATCACCTGACCCGAGAGATGCCTCCCAGTGACAAGACCCCTCTGCAGTGCGTGATGGAGGTGGATACAGAGAGGGCCATGCTGGAGCGAGAAGCAGAACGTTTAGCTCATGAAGATGGTAAAGCTTCTCGGAGTCCTGAGGGACATTTCCTCCATTTCCTTCCCTACCAAAGAAAATTTGGGTTCCTTGGGGAAGTTTTAATGTTTTGTGGTAGGTGTTTCCCCCAGCTGCCCGGTACAAATGGGCACGGATGACACTTCTTTGCATTAATTATTCCATGCAGCATCTTAAGAAGTGTCTCAGGCTCAGATATGGAGGGAGCTCTAAACAGGGGTAAAGCAGAGGGGCTGTGAGGTTTCCCAGTAGTGCAGCTGAGAGCCCTTTGTAGGCAGAGGTGCTGACTGGCAGGCTCTGTTTCAGCGGAATGTGAGAAACTCCTGGAGTTGTATGAACGCCTGGAGGAGCTGGATGCTGATAAGGCAGAAGCACGGGCCTCACGTATCCTCCATGGCTTGGGGTTCACGCCAGCCATGCAGAGGAAGAAGCTGAAGGACTTCAGTGGTGGCTGGCGAATGAGGGTGGCTCTCGCCAGGTGAGTGGAATAGTGCCTCCCATGAGAATGCGTGCCTGCTCATGACTGCAGAGCCACAGACACTCAGAACTCAGAGCAGAGAGGCTTTGGGTTCCCCACACTTACCCTGTGCTGTCATCTGCCCTGTCCTTGCAGAGCGCTCTTCATTCGGCCTTTCATGCTGCTGCTCGATGAGCCCACAAACCACCTTGACCTGGATGCCTGTGTGTGGTTGGAGGAAGAACTGAAAACGTAAGCATGGAGGAGTTTGCTGCTTCTGTGGGTTGTGCTTTTCTGCTTGTCAGCATGTGAGCATAAACATCTTGTCAGCAAGTAAGCAAGTTCTGCCAGGAGTAACTGTATAGTTCTTGTGGGTGCATAACTCTGTTGCAGTACCGATGACACCTTCTGCTTGCTGCTATGAGATTCTTTGATGCAAGGGTAACCAATTCCCTGTCTTGCTGGCACTGAAGAAATGAGAAACGTTGGTTTGTACTCCCAGGTTAAAGGTGCTTCCTTGAAAGCCAGGAGCAGGCCTTGGCAGCCTGTGTACCAGCATTATGTACTGTACCAGTAGCGTGAGCTTTCCAGACCTGGCTCTCAGCTCATCTTCCTGCCCACCATTTCTCTGTTTTCACAGAGCTGTAGTATCTGAGCGTGTTGATTTCATCTTTTGCTTGTGTGTGAGGTGACTGGTTTTCATAACAAAGGTAAAATGTTAAGGTGTAAGACAAAAAGCTTAGGAGCAGTGAGGAAGCTCAGGTTATGGGATGTGCAGTAAAAGAACTGTGTTGTGAGAAGGGCTTTTTCTTTGCAGAGGTTTTCCCATCAGCTCTGTCAGTTGAACCTTTTGCATCCTTGCTTTAGAAAAGAACTTTGAACTTCTTTTGGGGTGACTTTAACCCCTTGTTGTGCGGATTTGGAGCAAGAGCCAGATGCAGTGTGCATAGTGGATGGGAGTCTGTACTGAGGGGAAAGTGAGCAGCAAAAAAAATTTCTTAGAAATATGATGCCAGTGGAGTGAGCTGCATCAGTGACACAAGTCACTACCACATAGGCAGCCAGCTCTGGGCTTTCTGTGATAATAGGCAAGGACTATGTAATGGTGCAGGGTGTTTTACTACAGTGAAAACTGTTGGCAGGATTCACTCAGTGCAGTTGGTTGTAGCTGCTTTACTGCCGATTTCCCAGATTTTTGTATATAAAGCTTTTGTCTCCATCAGGGCCAGCAAACAGGATTTCTTTTTCTAATTTAGTCTCTAATACCTTATGTGGTGCCACAGGTTCAAGCGGATCCTTGTGCTAATATCCCACTCCCAGGACTTCCTAAACGGCGTCTGCACCAACATCATCCACATGCACAACCGCAAACTCAAGTACTACACGGTGAGTAAACAGAGCCCCATGTAACCAGCAGAAACAGGGGCTGTTCTCTGGGCACATCTGATGTTCCATGCTCTCCTTCCAGGGAAATTATGATCAGTATGTAAAAACTCGCTTAGAACTAGAAGAAAATCAAATGAAGAGATTCCACTGGGAGCAAGATCAGATCGCTCATATGAAGGTACCTGCCTGGCTGCATGAGCACCCTTCTACCCTTCTAGTGGGCATCCCTGTCTTCATCAACCTCATAACTGTGGCTTTTGGCTAACTCATTTTTTGCAGAATTACATTGCACGATTTGGCCATGGTAGTGCGAAGCTGGCCAGGCAAGCTCAGAGCAAGGAGAAGACCCTTCAAAAAATGATGGCTTCTGGCTTGACAGAGAGAGTTGTGAATGATAAGGTAGGATCAGACATGGGATTACATCTAGAGACCTGTGTTTGAAATATGGACTGCAGGAGTAGAAGGATCTTCAGCAGGAATGGCTGACAAAGCTGGTAGCAAGAACGAGATACCCTTCCTGATGCCGAGGATCCCTGTACTCAGCATGGAGTAATGCTGAACAATGAGAAAAGGAAGAGAGATTTTCTCAGGAAGGGAAGTGGAATTGTCATATCAATAAGGCTGTTTTGCAGATGCAGAAATCAGAAAGGAATGCCTAGGTCTCATAGGAGATGGGAGAGGATGCTCAGTGCAGCTTTTACTTATGTAAAGAGTACAAACCCACATATGTTTCAAAGGGAAAGAAGTAGGGATTTAGCCAGCAGATGAACTTGCAGGCAGCTCATGAGAATAAATCTGAGTGAGTTGCAAGAGGGGCTTATAAAAAGTCACAATCTGGTGCCTTGGTCTACAGCTGATGTTGGTATGATTATATTGACATGATTATATATGAGGCATGATTATAGTGGAATGACTGGGCTGGCCCTGTTCTGGGGTGTCTCACAGGTGATTATTCTGTGTTAACAGACTTTATCATTCTACTTTCCACCCTGTGGGAAAATTCCTCCTCCTGTCATCATGGTGCAGAATGTCAGCTTCAGATACACCAAGGATGGGGTAAGTATACGACTATGCATACAGAGATCACTTGTATTCCTGCCTTCTTTGGGAGTGGGAGGCTTTTGGCTGAGCTTCCTGAGAGGGCTGCAGTGTATGACTAATGGAGCAAAGTTCTTGGCAGTGCTAATGCTGGGCCTGCTGGGGACAGAGCATTACAGATGCAGCAGGGAGCTCCTGAAGAGTACTGAGAAGATGTAATGTTTTTTGTGGTTTACAGCCATGGATCTATAATAACCTGGAGTTTGGGATTGACCTGGATACACGTGTAGCTCTTGTTGGGCCCAATGGAGCTGGAAAGTCAACACTGCTGAAACTGCTCACAGGAGAGGTTTGCTCTGTACATTGTCTACCCTGCTCTGGGCCTTTATTTTTGGGATAGCCTTTGACAAAGTGCACTTGTTTGCCAGAGCACCCTGGTCAGGCCTTAGAAGTCCTATGGTCTTGTTGAAACATAGGACTTTTTCTCTCATAGTACTTGTTCAGACTGCCTGCCCTGTGCCAAACTGGAGATGGCTGGATTCTGTATTTCTGGCATACTGCAAGAGGAGAGATTTTCTGGTGCAATGATTTTCTCTTCCCCTTCTAGCTGCTGCCCACAGATGGGATGATCCGCAAGCACTCGCATGTGAAGATCGGTAGATACCACCAGGTACTGGCTACAGCAGGGACAGGGAGTGCTGAGGGAAAAGCTATCAGTATTGAGGAACCTTGCCCCTCTTGTTCTGCTTCTAAGGCCTCTCCCACTGCTGCCTTTCTGTGTCTGGAGATGGGGGAAGGAATTGTTCCATGGAATGGCCTCCAGCTCGTGTTCTTACCTTGCAAAGAGGCTGGCTGTGGTCCTTCTGTTCAGTCTCCCACCTGCTGGGGCAGAGCTGGTCCTTTGTGTTTGGTGGTGGACAAGCCTTCTATTCTGAAGCAGCACTCCTGTTCCTGAAATGGGAATTATTCCCTAAGAGTTCAGCACAGAGACTATCCTGTGGGTGGGATTACTGGCTCTTCTGGCACTCACCTGGTACCAGAGGGGTGCAAAGGAGGGTAGTGTTTAGGGCCATGAAGTGGTTGACCTGCACAGCCTGATGCTGACTTTTCTTCTCTGTCAGCACTTGCAAGAGCAGTTGGACTTAGACCTCTCACCCCTGGAGTACATGCTGAAATGCTACCCAGAGATCAAGGAGAAGGAGGAGATGAGGAAAATCATTGGCAGATATGGTCTGACAGGGAAGCAGCAGGTGAGTATGAGCTCTTGAGGTTTGCTTTTTTCATTAGGGGAGTATAGGTTCTGTGTTTTCTGTTAGCTCTACTGATACCTGACAGTGTGATACAGCATGGCGCACCACAGCATCAAAATGGTTTTTCCATGTCTGCATTTGAAACTGGAGAAAAAAATAACTCAGGGCTCATGGGAACTTTTCTGGATCACAGCAAAGTGTGGGTTGGAAGGGGTGACCCCCTCAGACTCTGGGTGAAAAGAAAGCAAGTTCTGGTATAGTGCTAGACCTGAGCATGTTTTAATTAGAATTTGAACTATTTTGCTTTTGTCTTAATTCTGAGATGAATGCTAGGTAGAAGTGCTAGAAGATTCTCAGCTGTTTGTAGGGTCCACTTGGTTCAGACAAGAGAGTAGGCTCACCTATGGGTGCTCTAAGTCCAAGCAGGACATGCTCCTGTACATGACACATCCTGTCTGTGACAGTTGTCCATATTGCTTCAGTTCAGCATTGATTTTTACGTTGGTTTTGCCCATTTGTCACTGCAGAAGTTGAGATTAGCTTGACTGTTGTGTTGGTGAATACCAGTCAGACCATTAACTGTCCTTACACACCTTTGGCACAAGCTGGGCCTTGCTGTGTACAGTCCTTCAGAAGCCCCTGGAACTCCCTTCTTCCCTGGGTGGGAGGAGGTTGGTGTAGGTATAAGGCAGACTGAACGTTTGTCTCTTGTGTCACGAAACTGCTCGGAGCCCAAGATGAGACCCAGGTGCTTTGGGTCAGGGTGGCAAGGCTGTCAGGTCACTGCAAAGCTGCAAGCCTTGTGTGTGTTGGGCAGGTGAGCCCCATCAGGAACCTCTCTGATGGGCAGAAGTGCCGTGTGTGCTTTGCCTGGCTGGCCTGGCAGAACCCTCACATGCTCTTCCTGGACGAGCCCACCAACCACCTGGACATAGAAACCATAGATGCCCTGGCAGATGCTATCAATGAGTTTGAAGGAGGAATGATGCTTGTCAGCCATGACTTCAGACTCATCCAACAGGTAAGGACAGTTTTGTCAAGAGCACCTTTCTAACAATTTAGTAATTAAAACAAGGTGTTTTCAACTGACTGACTGACTCTTACACATCCCAAAAAGATGGGTGAATGAAAAAAAAAATCGCAATTCCCTTACTGTGTTCATGTTAAACATTTACTGAGCTGGCCCAGGAAAACATTAGGTACTTAAAATAAAATAAAGGCCACCACAAACGTCAAGTGCTGATCTATCTATAGCTTTGGCTGCAAGTTCAGGTATGATTTTATTTTTCACTGTGATAGATCCAAGTAGTTCAGGTCAAGAACTATTTTGTTCCAGTTAACAATTTAGCAAGAAAGGCTTTTCATCTTAGTCAAGGAACAAAATCACAAATATAGAGGGGCCTAGGATTTTCAGTTCTAAAATCTTGTGTAAATGATGCAGAAAACACCAGAGACAACGTTTTCCTGCAGATACTTTTCTTTGGTAGTCTGAATGTGAAAGTTACCAAACTTTTCTTGCCAGACTTCAGAGAGCAGGTTTTGGTTAACTTTATAATTTTGGTAAGATTATAAAGTTTTGTACTGCCATCCCCTCTCCCCCTCTGGCTCCTCTTCCTCCTCGTGTGTTTGCTCTTAGGTCGCACAGGAGATCTGGGTCTGTGAGAAGCAGACAATCACCAAGTGGCAAGGGGACATCCTTGCCTACAAGGAGCATCTCAAGTCGAAGCTGGTGGATGAGGACCCTCAGCTCACCAAACGGCCCCACAATGTGTGAGCTGAGGAGCCCTGCCCGGGCAGGGGCGGAACTGCTGCTGCCTCTGCTGCCTCCTAGGATTGCTGCAATACTGCTCCCCCTCGACTTGCCTTGCGCCTCTATGTCTGGACAGAGCTGTTCTCTCCTGATCTGGCTACCTTTGGGCAACTGTTTCCTTATCTGGAGGATGTCCCATCTGAGCCTGGCCTTGGAATCTGTTGGCTTGGGGTCACGACAGTGGCTGTCAGGGTGTCCAACCTGCAGTGATACACAAGTGGAGACCCCAGCCCAGCTTCTCCTACTTTTTCCTTCCCAATTTCTGCTTCAGTTTAGATACTTCACTTCAAACTCCTCTGGCCTTGGTTTGTTTTTAACTATTATTTAACAGTGTAATTAACAGATCTGCCCAAGAATCCATCAGTCAATAAAGAGAGAAAGACAATCTTGTCTTGTTTGGTGAGCTGTGGTATTTGTGGTGTGCTGGGGTGAGTCAGCAAGTGCTGAGCTTTGAGTGAGATCAGCCCTTCCTGCTAAATTTTCAGTTCCTCAGTGCAGCCAAAGCTGTGGCCAGAACCTGAGAGGTGTGAAGTGGGGAGCACTGAGCAGTGAGCAGAGTCCTCACACCTTGGGCACCTGTGCTCAGCCAGACTGAACACTGCATTGACACAACTTGAAAGTGTTCTGAAGATCAATATTAGAGACAGAACAGAGATCTGTGGAACACTAGTGTGTGTTCTCACCAACACAGTGGCTCGGGTGTGATGTTTGGCTTCACTTTGAATTGTCTAATAATGAGACTTTATAAAGTAGCAATTTTGGACTATGAATTAGTTCCTTGTCCCTTGCGGGTTTAACTAAAGACTAATCAACTGAAGTTTAACCTTTATTTGTGTTCTCAATAACAGATTTTTGTTGAAGTTGGTGTTCAAACCTCACCCTGAGCCACAGAAGCTTGAATAAAATACATTTTTATTTTACTATTAAAACAAAGGGTACTAAAGAGAAAGGTAGCAAATTGAACCTAATAGCTTTTTGATTATGAGTTTTAATTCTGACACGAGAGTGCAGCCCTGGTCATGAGGAAGGTCCGTGTGGCCCATCCAGCAGCACAAGTGGCTGGGTGAATGGAAGGACAGGACAAACGAAGGAGTTGTGCTCCCTTGCAGTGCATTCTTTGGTGCCAACTGACTGGCTTTGACTTTCTGAGTAGAGTATTTCCTTATTTTTCTTTCCCAAAGGGCCCATCCAAGTTGTGACGGCTGCTGTGGAAGCACTGAGTGTCAACCATAGGACAAATGTCACAACACAAGCTGCTTCCAGCAGATCAAACAGGGCCTTCAGGTTCTTCACCGGTTCTAACAAAGATCTGAGAGGAGAAAAATAATGTTTTCTGGGAAAATAATGCCAAATAGTGTAAGTGCTACCAAGTTAGTTTTGCAGAAAGGTCTAGATGGCAGTAAATGTCACTTGGATGAATATCTCACGGTGGAGGACTTGGAAGTTATCAGGTAGAGCGACTGAAATCTCAAAGGGAAGTGATTGCTCAAAAGATTGACGGGTCACAAGTTAAACAACAATAGATTAATGCACATCTGTTTGTTCTGCTCTCTAGGCTGTAGGAAGTGGTGGTGAGTTGGAAAAGTTGTGAAGTAGCTCTGAGAATGGTGAGGTCTGAGAGTCCTGACTGGAGCTAAAGCTATTTGTCCTGTGCTTCTTTTCCTTATTAAAGATTTGGCAACAATTCGTTTCACTACATTTCAGATCTGGGGTAATAAATGCAGGATACAATCTTACACTGAGTTCTTTTGGAATGGTAAGACCTGAGAATGGCCTAGGGACCCTGGGGACACTGCCAGCATGATGGGCAGTAGTTGGAGCATTGTTGTACCTCATGGAGCTGAGAAGAGCACTGATACCTGTCTGCTGCTGCAAAGAGAGAACTTCTCAGATGTTACACGTCTCTGATGTATAAACAAAGACCACAGATACATGTTTAAAGCAAAAGCAGCTGTAGCTGCACTAGGGGCCACAGTAGGCCAGGACTTGTGAAATGGAATCAAAATGTGCTTTATCAGCCTCGATTTAACCTCATTTTGTTCTGTGGTGACAGTTTGTTGGGCTGTGCTGAAGCAGCTGTGGCTCACAGATGTCCTGGAGCACTGATCTCAGAGACAGCCACAAGCTAGGGCAGTGCCACTTCAGGCTGTTTCAGCTCAGAATTTTCTGGTTTTTCAGAAAAGAAAAACTATTGCTAAATTACAATAATTTTTCCTTGGTTGCTAGGATGGTCATTTCTGTAAAAGAAGTGACCCAATGCCTGCACAGTCACACCTGCCTGCTATCCAAAAGAAAGGCTGGCTCTAACACAGCCACAGCCAGGAGTGGCAGGTGCAGGCTTGTGGCATTCCCGTGTGTCGATCCATACACCACAAAACCAGCAACAGGAGCCAGGCCCAGCACACAGGAGCGTGTACAGCCTCCAGCACACAGTCCAGGGAAGCAGGCGGCAATTCTCCAAACCTGAGAGCTCAAAGCTGCCTGTACTGCTCAGGACAAGCCTCTGCCCTTGGTGTGAAGGCTGCCTTGTGCCTAATGCTGAGTGACCAGTTGCTGCTCTCCCACCAACTGGCTCCCTTCCAAATAAATGGCTTTTTTTAGAAAAGACAGCTGTGTGTTTATCACAAACAGGGTGGCAGCTGGGGAGGGATAACAGCCCCCAGCTCCTTCAGCACAAGGGTCCCTCCCTGTGTGCTGTGACCTGAGACCAAGGGAACTCAGCTCCCGCTACCAGCAGGGTGGTGCAATGTCCCTTAGAGGGGGGAGCCCTGCACTGTTCCTTGGCAGCCCCTGTGAAGCACAGGTGGTGGTGTCCCTGCTCCTCAGTCCCAGTATTAGTCACTCCTGTTTCGAGAGGATCCCACTGCCACGTCCCTTCGCAAGCTCACTCTTCTTCACAAATGGACTGACATGACCATTCCAGCCCACACTGCCTGATCACAAATGTTTCATTTCTGGGAGCAAGAACTCGCTGTGGCACTGACCCCCCCTTGTCACTGTGACACTTGTTTGCACTGGGGGAGGGAGATCAGGTGCCTCCCCTGAGGCACAGGCTGAGAATAAAACGATTCAGTGAAACCGTGGGCTGCACAAGCAGTAGCACAGTCATTGACTTGAGTAGGTCTCCCAAGCTCACTCTTTGGAAGATGTGATTTGCTCAGGATGTGCCAGTACGATGTGTGTACCTGAGCAGGAGACTCCACATGGCAGCTCAGAGACCCCAGGGTGTTCCCCCACCAAACAAGTTTATTGGCATCACCTTTTATGTAATGGCTGAAGTGGTGTCTGCTGAAAGGTTTCCTTTTCTCTCCAAAGCACAGAAAACCCTGTTTTGTTCATGTCTCTGCTGTATTGCTGCATGTTTTTACTGGCTAAGCCTAAATCCTGTGTCACATTTACACTCATTAGTGTAATCACTGGTTTTCAAGATGCATCGAAACCACACTTGGGGTGTCAGCCCTCCCCTGTCCCCCTGCTGGCATTCCAGGGCCTGTTGTATGCAGCAGGTGGGATCCCCAGAGGAGGCTGGGTAGCAGGGGAAATTGGGCTGGTAGGGTATTTATAGTGCTGTCATTTAATCTCTGGACCAATGCTTCCTGCAGTTCCTGGGTTTCCCCTGATGGCATCACCTGTTCCATAGCACAGATGTGATTCCATTTGATTCTGGAGTACCTTGGGTACTCCAATTCATAGCCTCTCACCAAAGCAAGATCCCTCCTTTCACCAAACCCCTTTTGGACGTGGGAATGGCTCTTCTGTCCCCTGTAAATCAGATGCTTCTGCTCTTGCCCCTCTTTGCCCAGGTTACACTCAAACTTCTTGGGTCTGACAGTTTAGTTGGATCTGTCACTTCCAAATTCCTCTCAGGCCAGCTGCTTTTCATTTAGTGCAAAGTGGAATCATGGCCACAGGTGTGTACTTGTCCTGCTCCTTGGGGGCTGCAGCTGAGGCAGGTTAGGTTCTGCTGCCTGTGCTATATAATCAGCCCCACTGCACTTGCTGCTAGCTCTGTTGAAGATGAGCACAGAACCTCTGACGAGACCTGGCCATGCTGCTCTTTCTGGGGATAAAAGATCTAAGAGGACGCCCAAGAGAACAGAAGTATTTTCATTCTACATTTACAAAGTACTGAGGCAGGTGAGTAGGTGTTTATTTTCTGCTAGAAGCTGCTATATACAAAAAGTAGCTTCTGCCTGTTGTGTGTTAATGCTATAAAGAGTAAGGAAGAAAAATCTGGGTTTCTAGAGAGATGGGGAAAAAAAAACATCTAAGTGCAGGCCCAGGAGAGCCCCAGCTGAAGCTTAGAAGTTGAGGTGGTGGATTCTAAGGTGTCCTAGTTTATATCCCCATTCGTCTGTTAAGCTCAGAAATAAGTGTTGTACCTTTTGAAAACAACTGCCTCAGAAATTCCAGGCTGTCTCCTTCACTCTCAGATCCAGTTTTTAAAGGTACAACACTTA
>JAWWMU010000106.1:107451-135599 GCA_035048155.1 Cinnycerthia olivascens
AGTTTTTAAAGGTACAACACTTATTTCTGAGCTTAACAGACGAATGGGGATATAATTTAGCATCAACCCAGGACATAAGGCTAGAAGAGATGGATGTAGAGCAGAAAGTGTTTCCTTGAGGGAGTGAGTTCTGGTGCCTAGCTCTGCCTGAGGAAGTATTTTCATGGAGGTCAGTACAGTAGAAATAGCTGCTTCTGGCCCTGTAAGTAAGTGTCTGGTGATTTTTTGATGGGGAGATGGAAGCATTTTTGGAAGTGGTCATAAGTTTTCAAGACCACAGTTGTGAACACAAGCCTGTAGGACTTGGAGACTGGAGCATTTCCACCCCTTAATGCCATGATTTTCGTGGGATTTGTGAGGAGTGTTCTACTAGTGCAATCCCAAAGCTGTAGCATTATTGTTCTGAGTTTAAAGTGGCCCACAATTTGAAAACCTTAGGTTTCAGCTACAGGTGTTTTTGGAGTCAGAGTGCCCTGCTTGGGATGGGGTGTGGGGTTCCTGCTCCTTCCAGGGAGCTGCGTGTGTGAGGCTGAGACGGTGTCTGGTTACCTCACCATCTCCTCCAAGGCCATGAGCATCATGAGCTCCTTTGTCAGTGACGTGTTTGAGAGCCTGGCCTTGGAGGCCTCGTGCCAGGCGCAGCACAACCAGCATGCCACGCTCGGCAGCCGCGAGGTGCAGACGGCCACGCAGCTGCTGCTGCCCAGGGAGCTGGCCAAGTACGCTGTGTCCGAGGGCACCAAGGCCATCGCCAAGTACACCAGCAGCAAGTGACCAGCCGGGCCCATGGAACCAGCCCGGGCCCTTGGCCTGCGGGAGCTGCGATTTGGTCTCATTCGACTGAAAAACCAAAACCTCCTGTTGCCTGCCTGCAAATAAAAAATGCATTGAAACACAGATCATGTCTTTAATCTTTGTGTCACAAATTGTGAGACAGTTTAAACTGTGGCCATGGGGATTGTTTGGTGAGCTGGAAGAACAGCTGCTGTTTGAAAACAGCCACGTGCAGCCAGGAGCAGGGATCACAGGGCATGCCTGGGGAAAGCTGGGGTCATTATGGGAAGCATAGTGGGTTCTCTGCAGTTCTCCAAACTCCTTACCACAGCTTTCAGATTCCTGACTGCTAAAAACTTCTGCTGCCTTTGACTTTTCTGCTGTCCTTCAGCTGCTTCCTAACTGTGGTGGGTCTTTCAGCCCAAGTTATCAGTTTATACTGGTCAGAGAAGATGCTAAATCTCCCTGGGTCAACAGGATGAAGATAGCCCCAGGTAAAGGGTTTTTCTAACGTTTATAAACTATTTTCAAAACTGTTGTTCTTTAGTTGTTTGGTTTTGTTTATTTTTCTGATGGGCTGTGGGAATGAGAGTTTTTCCTTAATAGCTGTTTTTGTGTTTTGTCTTTGTTGCTGCTGTTGTTTGGTTTGGTTTGGGTTTTGTTGGTTTTGTTTTTCTTTTCTTCTGGTGTAAACTTTCTCCTTCCCTGAGAGAGGCAGAACTGAAGCAAAATGAGCTTCACTGACAGGAAAAACAAACTGTTTTCTTTCTAGACACGCGCCCGTCATCTCTACTTGCTTCCGGTGTCTTTAAAGAGAACTGCAGGGCTCTAAACTGGGCTAGGTCTGTGTGTGCTGTGTTCTGCCTTGAACCATCACATTAATGACTGGCCCTCACAGCCTTTTGTGTCCTGAGGTGCTTCTTGCAGGAGGAATCCAGGGCCTTGAAGGGAGCAGGAGCACATTCTGTCTGTCCACATGGAGCCTGGGCAGCCACAGGGCTGAGTACTGTGTCCAGAGCCATGACCCTGTGGTGGATGGCTTGGCTGCCTTGTAAGCACAGCACCTTGGGGTGTGTGTTGCTGTCCTGGACTCCTGCACAGAGGTGCTGCCTCAGGATCCATGGTGAAGAAAATATGTGGGCCATGTTCTGGGTGGAGATCAAAGAACAGTTTCAGTTGAAAGGGACCTTGAAGGCCATCCAGGCCCCCCCTCCCTGTCACAGGCAGAGACACCTTCCACAAGACCAGGTTGCTCCAAGCTCTGTCCAACTTGGCCTTGAACGAATGCTTGGGCATCCCTAACTTCTCTGGACAACCTGTTCCAGTGCCCTTTGCCAGCTTCACGTTGGGACTGGATGCCTGGTGCTAGTACCTCATCTTCACCACCATCAGGGTATCAGTACCTGGAGGAACCAGAGCTGCGTTAAGTTCCAAGGTGACAATAAATGGGGCAATCCTGGATTTCACCAGCTCGTGAGGTGCTGCTGAGTCTCATGAGCCGTGGAGCTGTGGCAGATGCTGCTCCTTGGTGAGGCCCCCCTGGCTCAGTAGTGCAGGCCAGACAAGATGTACATGGTGCTTCTAGGGAGAGTACAGGAGGCAGCAGCATCTGTGCTGTACCTGAGCCCCCCCAGCCTCATCCTGCTGGGGCAGGGAGTCAGGGGCTGAGCTGGGTGCTCTGCCTCCTTCGGGCTGTAGGACAGCACTGAAGAGTGAGCTCTTTGCCGTGTCTGGGCTGCAAACCAGCACCGGGGCAGAGGTGTGGGCTGCTCCTCTGTTCCTCCCTCTAGCCCTTGTGGTGGACAGGCTGGTATTAGAGGCAGAGCAGCTGGGGGATGCTCAGCTGCAGGCCTGGGTTGGAGGCAGGCCTGGGAGAGTCCAGCAGAGGGTGCGAGGCTGAGCAGGCTTTTCATGTGCACGGAGCAGGTGAGCAGCTCTCTTCTTGCTGAATCTGTTCTGTTGCTCACCAGGCCACACGTCTGTGCTTGTGTTCTGATCTGCCTGAGGAGAGGCAGGTTTTGCCTTGATCCATAATTGTGGAAAGCAGCAAGGTTCTAAACACCTGAAAGTGAGATCAAACTACAAATGAGGTTAGATGTTGGAATACAAAGCAATAATTCAACATTTTTTTTTTCATAAAAGAGAAAAGAAAATAGAAAAGAAGGAAAATAGTAAGAAGAATTATGAAAAGCACAGGAAAGAGGTGATCACCACCATGGGTCTAGAGCTATCTTATATGCAGTGAGGGAGATCTGTGTTGGGTGTGGTGGATCTTTCCCTGGTGAAGCCCCTCTGAGAGCTGGCAAGCAAGCCAGAGAGGGAGCAGAGCCACGGCAGCTGGGCCAGCAGGGTGGGGCTTGAAAAGCCTCGTAGGAGCAGATGGGACAGTTAAGGACAGCAAAGACTTTGACATTGTGCAGATTTTGCAGCCCCTGTGCAAGTTAGGTACTTGCTTATAGAGGATGTTGAAAGCGGACATATCACAGCCACCTCCTAGCAACAGCAGGGGTGTGGCGATCGTCTTTACTTGCTTAAATTTCATTGGCTGCTCGTTAGCATCTGGTGAAGTTTACTTGATGTATCTAAAGTTTATTACTTGATTGCCTGATGTATCTACAAGCTCTTTTAACAGCCTTCAAAGAGGGAGCCTCATTTTCTAAAATAAAGCAGTTTCTGGTCGTTGTTGGAGGCAGTTCAAAACTCTAACTTACAAACATCTGTGGGGAGGCAGTGGAGAAACACTCCTTGCATTTTACTTGTTCAGTACAGCTTACTGCCCTTTCCAGCATCTCTCCGGGCTGCTCCGAGGGATGGGGAGCCTGGCGCTGCAGTTCTCCTCCTGCCCTGGAGATGGGTCTCTGTGACTGCCTCATCCCTGCTCCCTTTCTGCAGCAGGAGCAGGCTGCCTGCCTGGGCACCGAGCAGCTCTCCTGGCAGGCCCTGGCCCTGGGGACGAGGCGCTGGTTTATGGTGAGGTGAGAGGCTGTGTCCTGCCGGTGTCCGGCAGAGCATCGAGCGCCAGGCGAGCCCCCGAGGAGTTAAGGAGGGATTTAAAGGTGTAGGTGCTTGATTCCTCAATACTCCACTTTTGCATCCTACTTCGTGCCACATCCCCCTTTCCCCCCAACACTTGAAGAGGGAGTTGGAGATGAGATTAGCCTCACTTTCCTCTCACCAGACCCCTGTATTGCCTCAGAGATGTGACAGTGCAGGCACACAAACACTGAGGGCAGAAGGAGAAGGTTGCCCTTGGAATGAGGGAGTTCTGCACTGAACCTGCCCTCGTTGTCCCTGTCACATCTCCCATAGAGGGGTTCATCTCTTGCTGTGCAGGGATCCTGCTGCTCCTTTCCCCAGAGCAAGTCCCTCTGGAGCTGCCCTGGGATGTCTGCACATGATATCATGCAGGGTTGTCTTTTCCTGAGGCTTCACCCCGTGTTTAGCTGATGAGCTTTGCCTCAGCTCAGCTGCTTTCACACTGGGCTTGTGGCTCCAGTGAGATTTGGGCCAAGTTGCTTTTAGGCTCTGATGCCCAGTGGGGATTCATGGGGCACTGGTCACTGTGAGAACAACTCACAAGTACTCAAGTTACTCTGAAAGCAAAGCTTGGAGCCTGTGCAGGCTCTCTTCCAGTGTCTTGGGGCTGCCTTGCTACATGTGAGTCTGCCTTGTCCAGGTCTACCTGTGTCTTTGCAAGTCTCACAGCAAGTTTTTAGTGCTGCAACACTGCAGCACTGTCATGTTTTGTGTCCCTGGTCCAACATCTATGTTCTGACTAAGCTATGCATGTCTGTGGTCTGGAAACAATTAGTTTTTTTTCTTTGTCCTTTCTTCAACCTCTGAAAAAGAGCACTACAGTGCTGAATGAGCATTCACGAGAATATCACCAATGCTCGTGTTCGGTTTTCCCTTCTGTAAGGGAGCAATGGCTTAAGAGCATGTGCCCTTTCCCTCACACAGAGCAGGACCAGGAGGCAGAGCATCCCTGAGGTGTGTTACGGGGGGAGCAGGTTTGAGGGGATGGAGCTTTTTGGGCAGTGGGGGCTGGCAGCAGCATGCAGAGCTGTGTGTTTCCTTCCCATGCTGTGTCCCTTGGCAGCCGTGCTGCCAGGTGGCTGCTCCGGTGCCTCATTAGACACTGTTCCAAAGAGCAGAGGCAGGAGCAGTTCAGCACATGCAGGAAAATGAGCTGGTGATGGATAGACCTGGTGATGCCAAAGCTGTTAAAATATGAACCTCTGATGTACAGCTGGGGTTCCAGCAATGGAACCTCTCTGTGCTCAACTGCTACTGTGTGGGGTGGTGCTGGCCTGTGCCACTTCCCTTCTCTGTGTCTGTTGTCTCTGGGTGTTGGCAGCTTGTGGTGGCCTTAGACTCCATTCATGAAGGAGAGGGTGATGACCAAAGGCAGACACTCCCCATCAGCAGATGCACAGAGTTCTCTGGAGCTCTGTCATCCCCGAAGCTGCCAGTGCTGTAACAGGATTGAGTGTCCACAGCATTCTTGGAGCTGTCTCAATCTATGCCCACTCCAGCAAGGGTTGCTACAAATAGTTTGTTTCCTTGGGTTTTTTCTCTCTTTTCATGCTCTGTGTGCTCTGGATTCTTGGATGTAACCAACAATAATGCTGCTTTCTTCATCTCCTTTGCTCATGATTGTGCTTGGGGGTGTGGGAGGTATTCAGACTAAGCAAAAAGTAAATCTTTTGTTGTAACCATAACTTCCAGGGCCATATAAAGGGGCTCAAGAGGCATCCTTGTCCTCTCCCTGTGTAGCCCTGCCTTACCTGATGCCAGACTGGGCATCAGGTAAGATGAAGACAGAAAGACTGCTGTCTGGTGAGGTGCTGCCTGGCACAGAGCCCTGGAAGCTGCTCTGGGGCTGGAGGTCACTGGGCTGGGCACAGGAGCTGTGTTCTCACACAAGCAATGTGCGTGGGCCTGGGCTCAGGACAGGTACCAGCAGTGCCCTGCTTGGCCTCCAAGGAGAAGGAGGATGCTTCCATGTGGCCCCACACAGGGTGTGGGGCTGGAGAAGAGGATGACATGGGCAGAGTGGCCCCATGAGGAATGGCTGCTGCAGGCCACACGCCGTTTTTCCATTAGTGAGTGTTTAGTTCAGCGTTTTAAATAATTGTGTCCTCAGAATGATATTTAAAATCCATTTGGGAGGCAATGAGGCGGGAAAGTGCCTGTGCCATTGTGATGACGCTGCGCAGGCCGTGCCACACATGCATATTACAAACTCGTTACAGGCTCGTTTCCACGCATGCTGCTCCCTCCCCACACAACCTCCTTCTGAGGCTCTGGATGCATCTCTCCCACTATGGCCACCCTGTTCGGCCCTATGGAGACATTTATTTGACAAGATAGACATGGTGTCTGCTGGGGTGGGAGATAAGGCACTGCCAGGTCATGGCAGCTGGGTGCTGTCCCTGGGAATAGAGGTGTGTGGGGCATGCCTGGTGATGGAACTGTTGTTCAGGCACCCTGGGGTTCGCCTGGGGCCACTTTCTGACCAGCCCTTGGACTGACCCTGAAGCCCCAGGGCTGCCAGCTGCTGTGCTCTGGCCACTGTTGGAGGAGTTGTGTCAGCTATCCTAGGCTGGCTCTGGAGCTGAGGATAAGCCTGTGCTCCTGGGTGCCCACGGGAGATGCACAAGCTGTAGGGACTGGGTGTGAGGGAGCAGCAGCAGTGGTTCTGTGGGTGCTGGCCAGTGGCTGGCTGGGGGAGTGGCCTGGCTGCTCTTCCTGTTTCTGTTCCTCTCTGACTGCTCTCTGGGCACCCTCTGCTGTCCCCTCAAGCCATGCAAGACAGAAATCCTATGTGGGAGGACAAGGCTCCTGGTACCACTTTATCCTTGTCCTGCTGGCCTTGGTGGCACGAGCAGCATTCAGCCATCCTATTCTCCCTGATCGTGTTCAGGCCCTCCTAGCCAGGGCCCCAGCTGTGGTTTTTCTCAGTGCTGCCTGTCTGTGACCAAACATTAGTGTGGTGAGGATGAAAGCCCCAGGTGTACTTAAGGACATGTTGGATTCTGACATTTCTGTGTCTAGCCCTGTGACCCAGCTGGCTGCTCTCCTGGATAGGAAACAGATGGCTCTGGCACCCTTTTCTCTGCCTGCAGATGAGGGCCCTCAGTGCCCTCCATGTCCCCGTGGTCTTTCCTGCTTGGCACCTGTGGGTGCTGGGTGTCAAGATGCTGAAGGTGACTGCTTGTGTTTTGCGGCTTTGGGGGTCTTTTCTTATTTTCTTTGTAGTTTTTCTGTCTGTAGTTTTTAGTTGATTGGTTTGCTTGAAGTGGTTTGAAGGATTTTTTTCTTGTTAGCCGTGGGAATGGGAGAAAATGTCCAGGGTAGCTGGTGCAGTCAGGAACGTGCAGATCCATGTCTGTGTAATGCTGAGTGTGAAGACACTGCCTGCCCTCAGCCAACACACAGGGGATAATTGGGGTGGGGGACACCTGCAGTCAGGGTGTTCCTCCAGGGGCCTTTCCTAAATGGCCTTGGGTACATGAATAGTGCTGTCAGGGGTTAGTTTGGGATTCTGTTCCCAAGCCCATAGCTGGGGGAGAATGACGGCATTGGTTCCAGTGGCAGAAACAGCACCAGTTGTAAAGAGAGATTGCAGAGGAGCTAAGAGTTCTTAGTTTCTCCTTTTCCTCATCTCTTAGGGAATCCAGACTTCCTGTACTCCAAGTTCCCCAAGTCAGGGCTGTTGCTCTGAGCTCCTCACCTGGCTGAAGGAGATTATGAAGCTTGAATGTGGATTCTACAGTGGTGTAGGAGATTCAGCCACTGCATCCTTTGGGAGAAAAATGTGCTCCCCGTCCAGAGCCAGTGGGATGCTGCAGGTGCTCACTGGCACAGAGCATCTGTGCTGTGGCACTGGGAATGTTTGGCATGATCCCAGCCTTGGGACTGGTTCATGGACTCTCTTCAGCTTCAAGGTTCTTACATAATTGTTTTCTTAGCTCTAGAAACAGCTGTCAAAAGGAACACAAGCAGAGTCTGGCTCCCTGTTTGATCAGCCACACCATGAAGAAGTTGATCACAGTTTGGGACTGATGTGACAGGATAATCTGTGTTGTGCAAGCTGCTTTTCCCAGGGCTCACCTCTTTGCCCTTCTGTATCCTGCTCGGCCCTGTGGGCAGCCAGCCTTACTGCCCCGGGGAAGGGGCTGATTCCCAGAGCAGGGTGTGGTACTTGTGAGGTACTTCAGTCCCTATGGAGTCACCCATGGGGAAGAGCCCTGTCCTTAGTCCTCTGTGAATTCTGACACCGAGTCTGATCCAGGCCTTTCCCAAGCTCCCCCTGACCCACCTACCTCCCTTCCATGGTTTCCCCCACTTTGCTCTGCCTCTTTGTCAGGGGGAGTGCTGTGTGGAGCAGGGGCTTTTTGCAGAGCAAGAAAGAACAGAGAGTGTTTCCAGGCTGCCTGCCACCCCTCTCCTGTGCCTAGTGATTGCACCTAGCAGCTGAAAATAAGCTCTTGGAAGAAGAGGAGGCAGTGATGAGGAGCTGCCAAGCCAGGCTATTTATACTGGGTGATTCAGGCCTGTGCCTGAGTCCAGCCAGATGCAGGGGGGCTGGAACCCAGGAGCAACCTGCAAAGGACAAACCCTGGAACAAGTGTCTCTTTGCTGCAGTAGCTCATTTAGTGTGTGGCACAGACTCCTCAGGTTAGTTACCTGTGATGGACTACTCCTTCCCTCCTCGCTGTGCCACACAGCGTTTGCTGCAACCGGCCCAGTGGAAGAGTTCCCACAGGGAACACAGCCCGAGCCCGGATCCCTGGGCACAGCAGCACAGCCGCCTGCAGCCCCTGCAGTGCCGGGATCTGCTGGTCCAGAATGCACTCTTCACTGGGGACCTGGACATGGTGCAGAAGTACTTCACCAAGAGTGCAGCCATCAATCTCATCATTGAGACCAGGGGCGATGTGCTGCGCTGGACTAGCCGTAAACGTGGTGGGTATGAGGGACTGCGATGTGGGGGGATAGAAAATGCCCAGGGTGGGGTCCAAAGATAGGGCTCAGGCACCTGAGAAATATGTTGAAAGGAATCCCCAGTGGTGGAAAAAGGGAGAGGGAAGGACTTGGGAAAACAGCTTTAATGTGAGGAAGGAAGTTTCCAAGGCTATATGACAAATAGTGGCAGGCTTGTTGAAGGTGGCATAAGGCAGATCTACTGGGAAATAATGAGAATAGGACCCCTGGAAGAGTTGCTGGAGAAGCACATCCTCAGGACTGTCCTGTTAGAGATCGCTGGGATGGATGTGAAATACAAGTGAGGTGGGGAGCGTGCATGGGTGAAAAGGCATCAGAATGCTGTTCTGTTAATGAGATGGATTTGACAAGGGGAGCAGAAATCCAGTCTACAAGAAAGATGGTGGAAGCAAACTTTCCTCAGTGACAGGAGGTAGGAGCTGATCATTCCTGGTGTTTCTTTCCATCTGTACATCTCACTGTACCTTGTCCAGGCACATCTTGGGGCTACCACACATGCTTCCACACTCTCCAGTCCCTTTCATTTACCTTCTCGTTGACATCACCTATGAGCTGCTCAGCAAGCAGTGCAGCTGGTGTGTCCAGGGGAGAGGTGGGCAGCCTGGATGTGTCCTGTTCATGCTGCTGTCAGTTGGTGATGTGGTGCAGGCAGACTCCCAGAATTTAAGAGTTTCTAGTGGGGAAGGCCCTTAACTGTAGCAGCCTCCTCTGCAGAAGGCTGGTGGCAAAAGCCACCCATACCAGAGTGGAAGAGCTGTTGATGAAGCTGCTTTCCCAGAGGAGCAGTCCCAGTGTCCTGATGCTGTCAGACAACAGTGTTTTGTGGGGATCCACTCCAGTGAGAGACAAATAGGGCGTGTGGGCTTGCAGATGCATGTGCTGCTACTTGTGAGTGGTGAAGATTATTTACTGAGTTGCAGGATTTGTATGACCCAGCTTTTGACTTGTTACAGTCTACTTAGGAATGAAATCACTAAAGGTATTACCCTTTGTGTAACTGAGACCACTTGCCAGTAAAATATGAATTGGGTGTTGTAATTCCTGTCTTATGCTAGGCTGGAGCAGCCAGTCTCTCTGCTTGTAAAGGTTTCTGCCCTAGAGAAAATGGAACAGACAATGTAAAACAACCTCATGCAGAAATTTCTCTAATCAACAGAGTTTCAAGACATGAAAAGCCCAACCAAACAAGATCATTTGTCAAGCACAGAGCAAAATTGTGCTGCCAAATTTATCAGATAAGAATACAGAACACAAACCAAAACAAATCTTCGCACTACTCGAGGCTTGTCTCTGTATCTCACTGACCATGTAGGGACAGGTTCTTAGAACTGACTCAGTGACTTTAACAGTAGGTTCTAGTGACCTTGTCTTTTCCAGATCACCTCATTGGTATTTTAAGGTGCCCAGAGTAAGTGTAAGTTGTCTGGCGACACTGATACTTACACAGCTTTCTGCCTCCCTGGTGCATGACTGGGAACATCAAGCTCTCATGGCATGCCTGCTTATATCCTTGGGCAAATAGAGGGTCCCATCAGGTGAGAACATCTGCCAGGGGCTTCCCTTTCTTTATCCTTTTGCAGGCTACATTCTAGTTAGACAAGCTGAAGTCTGCACACACAGAGCAAACTGGATACTGTCAGCATAGAACTTGCTCATTTATTTTCATTATTGAGAAAAGTCCCCTGTCTTAGACTCTGCTCTTGTCCCCTGGTAATTGTTGCTTGGTAGTCTATTGGGGTCATTTAACTGGTGTTCAGCTGCATGATCTAAGTAGTTCCATGGCACAGAATTAGACTAGACTCTGCTGGCCTTCCATGCAGTTGGACCTGCTCTCCAGCTCCCGTGCTGTGAGCAGTGTGTGCACAGTCCTGGTGCCCATGAGCTCGACACGCTCTCTGGCCGAGCTGGGCGGGCTGGCTCTGCACAGCCAAGTGGGGTCCGAGGAAAACACCAGCTCAGGTGACAGGACTGCAATGAGCAGCGAGCCAGGCGCGTGTCTGGGGACTGAAAGGGAACACTAAAGCTCTGCAGAGGCTCTGTGCAAGGCTGGATATTAAGAAAAAGGAGGAAGAGGGCCAGTCTAAAGGATAACTACCTCCAGTTTTTCCCATCCTTGTACCTATTTCTATCATTTTGGCTTTGACTAAAAAAAGCTGCCCTGTAGCTTGTTTAAAAACCTTCTTAGTGCCAATAGCTCGAGTGCAACTGGTAAATAGGTGTGCAGTGCTGGAGACGTGTGTGGAGCCAAGGGGTGAACAAAGGCATGGAGATGTGTGTGGAGGTGCTGGGGGTCATGCTGTCATGGTCTGGGCAATATGCCAAGTAGGCATGAAACCATTTCCCTCTCTGTTGTCTTAGTGGTGTCCCATCCCCATTTCTACCCTTCAGGCACCCCTGCCCTTCCTGAGGATTTTCCCTTCACAGCAGGGCATTATTGAGGTAGAGTGGAGAGCCTTTATCAACCTTTATCTCCTGAGTGGAGAGCCTTTATCAGCCTCTTGGCCCCAGCGTTTGGTCACAAGGCTTCCCAGAATAGAACAGCTGAGACTTGAGCTGTGCCTAGCCTGAGCCAAAGGGAGGGCTGTGATGTGCTCCCCTCCCTGTGGAACACCCTGGGCTGGCAGGCAGATTCTCGGCCCAAACACAGGTTGCTGGTGGGGCTGTGCCTCAGAGCCTGGCTGGGCTGCAGCAGCGGGTCCTGTCCTGGTCTCTGAGGAGGGCCGGGTTGGTTGTTATGGGCAGCACCACAGGCAGAAGCGATGAGAGCCGGGAGCCCATCCGCACGCAGCAGGCGGAAGGCCCTGCCCAGGTGTTCTGGCAGGCCCTGCTGGCTGGGGACCAGGGCACTGTAGCCGAGATCCTCAGAGATCCTCAGAACAACCTGAGCCCCAGTGCTGTGTTTGACACCAGTGACCTGGAGGAGTGGAAGAACTACCGCTTCAACCCACGCGGGCTGAGTACGGGGGCAGGGGGGCTCTGTGGGGCGTGGCTTTGCTGGGGTTGTGTGTCACGGGTGCTGCTTGGCTTGCAGAGGAGTGGGAAAGGGAACAAGAACATGGGGACGTGGTCAGGCTCTTCTGTGTTCCTTTTGGAAGGGGGTTCCTGTTTCTGGGAGCACAGGGTGCATCCAGGACACCTGGTACCTCTCACAGGGATTGTCTTAAGCACTCGGGAACTGCTCTGTGTGCAACCTGCTCTGCCCTGCCAGATCCCACTGCAGCTTGTGCCAGACTGCCACAACATCAGCTAGATCTTTGAGATGGTTCAGTTTGAACCTGGCCGCGGAAAACACGGATGACCACATGCTGCCTCTGCAAGAAGGAGCTGAGAGAATGTAGTGTGGAACACGCCATGCAGTCTGGGATGTCCTCCAGCTCAGTCTGGGTAGGCAGCAAGAAGCAGAGTTTAAGGAGTGTTTTTTCCTGTAGCATCTGCAGGCTGTTAGTCAGCAGACTGCACCAGCTCAGCAGTGGTTTGTGCTGGGTCAGCATCTTTGAGAGCTGGCACATTTCAGCCCCTTGCTCTCTCCTAGGCCCTAAATGTCCATCTCTGCTGTAGTTTGTTGCCTGCACCCTGTGCATGTGGCAGTTGGCTTTGACACCTCTCTACAGCCTGGTTCCTTGTGTTTGTTGTGCTTCACACATGGTGTGTGGCCCAGCCACCTCACTGCCATCAGCCCTGCTCGTGTCCGAGACCCTTCATCTGCTTTGTTTCTTGCAACAGAAATCCCACGTACCCACCTAAGCCACAGTGGAAGGGCACACTGCCCAGAACAGCCTCTGCTGAGGGCTGCTGCTGCCTGGAGCTCCCTCTCTGCACGCCTGTGTGGCCTCAGAGCCTTCCAGGCTCCACATCTCTGCTTTTGGCAGGCCAGTCCAAACGCAGTGTTCTTGCAGGGAAGGGATTTGAAGTCCCTTGAGGGGAAACACAAGTCTCTCAGGGCGCTGTACGTCAGGTACTTCAAGGAAAAGGGCAGGTCTCTGTGTGCCGTGGCTGGATGAGGCTGCCTGACCTCTTTCCCCCTGCAGGGCTGTGGTCGCTGAGCTACGAGCAGGAGCTCACCACGCCGCTGCACATCACGGCCGGCCGGGGCCACGCCGCCTGCCTGCGGCTGCTGCTGCTCCGCGGCGCCGCCGTGGATTTCGCTCCGGGCGGCCGGACCGCGCTGCACGAAGCGTGTGCGGCCGCCCGCGGAGACTGCGTGCGCCTGCTGCTCTGCGCCGGAGCGGACCCCGAGGCTGTCTCTGAGGATGGCCACAGGCCCCTGCACCTCTGCAAGACCCCAGACTCCATCGAGTGAGTTCTGCTGCGGAGGGCACAGCCATCCCTGAGGATGCACTGGTGGGTGCAGAATGGGGGTGGCCTTGGTGCCTGTCCCTGGACCAGGATCACCTCTGAGATCAAACAGGTGGCTGCAAGCTCGTGTCCTTAGTGGATGCAGCTGAGGAGACAGTGGTCACGCTGGAATGTTCAGGGCAGTCCTGTGCAGATGCACCATGTGTGCCAGCGGGCACCAGGTGTGACACCACTTTAAGAGGCTTGTGTGGAGTTAGCTGAAATTAGGGTGACAGTATCTCTGCTCACCAGTCATCCTGGCTTAAAACCGCTGCTCCAGGGCATGAGGAGCAGGGATTTTTGGACTCTGGGGAAAAGCTATGGGATAGTGTAGATGTTGGATGCTGGTAGGTAAGATGGAAGATGAGATATGGTCACCAAGTCACCTTGACCCACACAGGTGTGTCCGGCAGCTGCTGCAGCATGGTGCCAGTGTGAACAGTCAGATGGAGGAGGAGAACGACACAGCGCTGCATGTGGCATCACGGCACGGCCTGGCAGAGCACGTCCAGCTGCTTCTGCACCATGGGGCTGAATTGGAGGTGGAGAACAAGGAGGGGCAAACGCCACTGAATGCTGCCTGTGCTCAGCAGCATCAGCCCCAGGACATGGACCGCTACTACCGGGTCTGCCAGCTGCTGGTGGAGAGAGGAGCCAATGTCAACACTGCGGACCGGGACCGGCAGCACCCGCTCCACCTGGCCTGCAAGAATGCCAACGCCCAAATCGCAGAGTTGCTGCTGGCCCGGGGTGCCAATGTCAATGTCATGAACTATGGCGGCAACACGGCCTTACACAACATCCTGCAAGTAGCTGCCTACAAGCTGGAGCATCGCCCAGAGCTCGTGGTGCGAGCGCTGCTCAACCACGGGGCCGTCCGCATCTGGCCAGGCTCCCTGCTCAAGGTGCCGGCAGCACGGTGTGGGGGAAAGCTGTGAACAGCATCAGGGCCCCACAGGACCCTCCTGTCGGGGCAGGGCTTCTTCCATGGCAGCCTGTTCGCTGTCTTGCCCCGCTCTGCCCAGGACCTGGGAAGGGAGAATTGGCATTATTGGTTTGGGAATCCCTGGTGTTTTCTCCTGGGGTGTGTTTTGTTGTAGCACTCTCCTGCTTCTGTCTGCTAACCTGTGTGAACAGTACTCACCCAGTTTCCATAATTACTTGCTCTGGGAAATGTTGATCCTTTTCCTTTGGAGGTGTTTTTTTCTCAGGGGCACACTCTCCAGCTCCTGCTGTCTCTGCAAGATGCCAGCAGACAAAGGGTTAATTTCCTGTCTTAATTCCTGAGCAGTGCAATAATTACCCAGCCCGGAGATCAGCAGATTGCTCTCCCCTTTGGGAAAATACAGGAAAATCAACAATTAACACTAATTAATCTCCTATTAACGCCAGATAATGAGGATCACTGGTACAGCCAGAATAGACTCTGACAGCTACTGCTGGCCTGGGCCGTGGGGAGTGACAGCCCGGAGCCAGGGAAATCTGCCTCTGTGTGGCTTTGCCTGGATGGGGTGCGCTTCAGAGGCTGCACTGTTGCTAGGTACACGGCATGGGTGTGTCACCTGCACCCACGTGAATGTGGGACACGCCTGAGATGTTGTACAAACACGTGTGAAGGCTTCTGGGGACCTGTGCCACTCTTGACATGGGCACAGCCCTGCTTTAGACACAGGTACAGGTGTCTCTGCAGCCCTGCACCAAACAGGCATGATCCTGTGTCCCTGAAACCCTGGTGTGGCCTCAAGAGAGGCACAGTGTGCTGTGCTCTGGCTGATCACAAAATGAGTGCCAGTCCCTGGAATGGCTCATGTCTCATGCTCCAACCACCAAAACGTGAGGTAAGGAGCCTGGTGTAAAGCAGAGTGTTGGTGTTTATGAGGTACTTGCAGCAGTGAGGCTGATGGAGATCATCACCCCAGCCATGTACGATGGTCCCTGTGTCTGAGCAGAAGCTGTGGGGACCCACTTGTGCTGAAGGCAGCCGTGCTGTGCTGCATGAGTGGTGGTTCAGTCCTCCTCTCTGCAAGGAGGGATGCTCTGGTGCTTCAAACCTGCAGTGGTTTTTCTCTCCTGGGTCAGCATGAGGGAAGGACAGGAGTTCACCAGATTTACCACATCTGGGTTGAGCAGTACTTTAGGAGGTGACAGTGGGGTTTGCAGGATCTTGCCCAATGATGATCACCCGCTCTTGATGCCTTACGTTTTAGCTGTCATGTTACCCACATTCTGTACTGCATTAGTATGTAACTCTGAACTTTGTGCAAAGTGTCAGCAAGTTCTCCTCATGGCTCAGTCAGACAGAACAATCCTTTTCCAGCCCCAGAACCAAGGGCACAGAACAATCCTTTTCCAGCCCCAGAACCAAGGGCACAGAACAATCCTTTTCCAGCCCAGAACCAAGGGCACAGAAAAATCCAGAACCAAGGACACAGAACAATCCTTTTCCAGCCCCAGAACCAAGGCCACAGAACAATCCTTTGCCAGCCCTAGAGCCAAGGGCACTGCTGCAGCCTTAGCCCAAAATGTGCAAACAGCAGCGAACTGAGAAGAGCAATCTGTGAGGGTGGGACTGCAGAACCTGGAGCTGCAATTGGACAATTAACTCCAATATGGAAATGGACCAAAACTTATAAAAGTGTGAAAACTCCTGACTGGGGTTTCATCTTGGGTGTAGCTCTGGCCAGGCTCTTGCACTGCCCAAGGTGAATCCTTTGAAGGCCTTTTAATAAATCCCTGCTTCATTCCTTTAACCCTGCCCAGCCTCAGCTCCAGGCCAGCCTCTCAAGGCATTGCTCTCTCCCTGGCCAGGTGCTGCGGTACTGCCACCCCTGCCCGCGGGTCATCGAGGTCCTGGTGAACAGCTACACCCACGTGCATGTCTCTGAGGACTGGGTGGCTGCAGTTCCAGTAGAGGTTGTAGAGGTAAGGGAACAAATGTCAACTGCTGGCTGAAGAGTTCATGTCCAGGTTCTGCTAGTTTGCCGAGAGCACCTGGGCCTGGAGGGGGCTGGGCGGAGCTGAGGCTGGCCGTGTGGGGTTGCAGGACATGGGGATGGTGCTGTTTGGGACAGGGAGGGTGCTCCATAGTGAGGCAAGTGGGTGTCTGGTTCCACCTCTAGTCCCAGGGCGATATCTTCAGCTTTGCATGCCTCTGGTCCTTTCTTCTCTCTGTAGAAATACCCCTGTTTCTACCAGTCACTTTTCTCCCTGGGGCACAGACCTCGCTCGCTGCAGCACCTGGCTCGCTGCACTCTCAGGAGTCTCCTGGAAGGCCGGCTGCTTCTGGTCCTGTCCCAGCTACATCTGCCAAGTGCCCTGCACCAGTTCCTGCTGCTCGGCTTCGAGGATGTTCTCTACTAGGGGTGGCAGTTCCTGTCCTGCTGTGCTTTTCTGTGCAGATGCTCCACCCCTGCCAATGCAGTCTGTGCTTTCACCTACCCCCTTCCCCTCAGCCCACTCCTGCCTGGCCCCACCAGCCCTGTGCCAAGCCTGTGGCTGTGTCCCAGTCCCAACCAGCCATGTGCTCTGCATCATGCACCTGTTTTGGAGCATTCTTTGTACTAATCCAGGCAGACTCCAGTCTAATAAAAGGAGGTATGGGAATTAGGGTACTCTGTGGTACTGCATGGATCACAGGCTTAGCAGTAGGATATCAGTTTCCCTATCCCAAATCCAAATACTCTAGCCTGTACCAGGCAACTCTGGTGCCCTGGATGACTGCTGTGATCCTTCTTTAGTCAAGTTACTTAGTCTGTACCCAAAGGTGTTTGGAATAAATCCTGTTCTTTATACCTACCTGAGCACAACTTCTACATTTCTTTGAAGACTGTCCTGACAGAGCTCACCTGACATGCCGTGGGTGGTGGCATAAGCACTCAGACCTGTGCACCCACCTGCTTCTCGGAGGGAAAGGTGTGCTAGGTGTTCCAATCAGACCCCTTCCATGGCGGTACAGTGGCTCAGGAGCTGGGGGCAGGATGGCTGTGCTTGTGCAGCAGCGAGGCCCTCCCTGCTGGCTGAGGAGAAGCGTGCCCTGAGGATGCTGCTGCCCTGGCAGGGAGCAGCCAGCACCCAGAGCACTGTGCATGTCACGCTGCAGCCTGGGCTGCACCACGCTCCTGACAAGGCAAAGGGAAATGTTGTACCCTGTGACTTCAAGACACAGTTGTAAAGATAAGGAAGTATATCCATCCTTTAGAGATCTGCTGTAAGCAAACTCCATTACTGCTTCTGGCTCCAGGAGTACCTTCAGCACCACAGCTGTGGCTGGCACAGGTGCCCAGGGCAGCTGAGTGGGGGTCCCTCCTCTTGCTGCACTCATTCTGCCTGGTCTCTCTTCATGGCCATGTCAACAGTAGGGCTCTGCAACGTGCAGCTCTGGAGACAGAGATGTTTGACAGACCCAGTGGTGCTCTGTTCCTGCCTCCCTGGGCACATGGGCTGCAGCTCTGTGTCCTCAGTCACTGTCATGCCCTGCTGCTCTGAGGGGCTGAGCCCAAAATCACATGGAGAGGTTAATGCTGCTGTTCCTAATGTGCCTGCACTGCTGATGTGCCACCCCAGGAATATGTTTCTGTGCTACAGGGGCACACAAGGAAAGCACTTGTGCCTGCCTTTGTGCAGGTCCTGCTGCAATAGAGAGATGGTGTCTCTCAGGAAGGTTTAGCTGTGTGCTTTATGACATACAGGGGCAGAGGGGTGAGGTGCTGGCTTGAGGTGACCACAACAATCTGCAAATCTGACATGAAGTGTACAGTGGAGCCAAAGTTTTTAAAATACATGGATGGTGGTCTGCCCTCTCACCATGGACCATTAGTGCATTTCCCTCACACCAGTGTAGGAACAGAGTCTGAAACGACCTCCTTCCTGCTGGCTGCACTGGCTTGTCTGCTCAGATGATCTGTTTATGTGATCAGGGCAAGTGATCTTCCTCCCAAAGTCTAATCACTACTTTAGAGTGTTCATTTTTAGCCCCATGATGCCAGTGAGTGAAGGAGGAATAGGAAGGTCTGTCCTTTTTGGTGGCAGCACAATTTGGGTTTGCCTTAGCCTGACCTGGTGTCCTGGTCTGAAAGCAGCCTGCAGAGCAGCACACCTGGACATCCTTCTCTCCAACACTGTCCCTATGCCTGCAGTAACCTGTGCTCAGTAATGCATGCTCAGACATAAGAATATCTCCTTAGAACAGGGAAGGGTTGGATTTAATAGTTTGCTTTATTTTGTAGTTATTACTTGTGACTGTTGGGCTTACGGCTGTTTCCTGGGTCCTGCTGGTTGCTTTTGCCAGTTCTAAGGCTGCTCTGCACTGGCTGATGAGTGCAGCTCCAGCTCTTCCAGTAGGAAAAGATGAACCCACAGGGTCTGGATTCTGCAAATTCAGGAGCAGATGGAGCTCTGGCACTTCCAAATCCTTCCTGGATGAAGGTGTTGCAGCCCAGACTGGCACCTGCTGCAAGCAAGGACTCATGGTGGGGCTGCAGGTTCATTTCCAGAGCTCCTTTCAGAGACACCAGATTTGCAGACAGAGCATCTTAGTGTGCCTGGGAGGGCTGTGATCAGGTGGATGGCTGAGAGAAACAGGCCATCCCTGGCCACACTTCTTAAATTGAATTTTGTCTGTGCTCCTACCAAAATTGAAAGGGTATGAGTTCATTATGCATAAGGATACCACTGGGTAACCATCTTCAAGGAATGTGAGGCTGGTAGGAAAAAGGGAGAATGTTTTCCAGCATGACCCAGGCAGCTGGTGTGGCAAAAGACTAAACCAAATTAAACCAATCCACCAGAAAAGCTTCAGCCCCTTGGCAAATGGAAACAATCAGAAAGGTTCAAGCTAAGATGCAAGCTGAGTGCAAATGTTCTGACTTCAACTCAGTTATGCTAGTTGATTAGCAATTGATTTTTCAAAAACATTTACAAGAACAGATTTTAAAAGATTTAATGTTTCAGAGCACATTCTGGCAATTTAACAAGCTTTACTATTTTCTCAGGTTTCTGAAGGGGAAATTCCTAATGCAGCATTGGATGTACTTGCAGGGACAATTTTGCCAGGGAAATTTAACCATCCTGAGCAGGAGGGCTGTGGTCTCCACTGAGAACACCGAATATTGGGGGTTGTTAGCACAGGGCCATGTGTTTCTGGTGTGTTTTTATCAGCTGCTGCAGACACAGGCAGCTGCTGGTAGCTTCTGTGTCCTGCGTTTGCTGGGAATGTCTCTTGGCCACAGGCTGGTGCTCCTGCTTCAGCGTCCACCCGGGGTTTGTCAGCAGAGCAGTCAAGGCAAGATGCACCCTTAGGAGTGGCTGGAGAGATGTGAGTGCACTGTTGCATTCTCAGCACATCCGTTCGAGTAATGTGCTCTGGGAAAGTCATCCCAGCTCTAGACGAAAGTTCCCATCCCAGCTGCAGCCACTGGATCCTGCTTTGACCCTCCCTGTGCAGCCAAAGCCCTGCCCACCCCTGGTATCTCTTCTGACAGACAACCAGCACTCTCTGCAGGCTTCCCAGCCTCAAGCCCCTGCTTGACTCTCACTCGATTTTTCCTGTTCCTTAGTAAAGACCATGAGGGTCTATGATGGGGGTTTACAGTAAGGTACTTCCAGGCAAAGCAAGTAGAGAAAAGCTCTCCCCCAGCATGTCTGTCCCCACCCTGAGCTGTAACTTACTTCTTAGGTAGTTTTGAGTCAAAAAGGCATCTTTGTATTTTTTGGTTGTAGAGAGAATTTTTTTTTTTTTTTCCAGACATAAATTTGACCAGTCACTTTTTGGACCTGTGTATATTTGAGGGTTCTGATGCCCTTGTGGCAAGGAGAGAGGAATTGCACAGTGAGTTCATCACCTCCCTCTATTTATCTTTCTGCTGTCACTGTCATGTTTCATTTGATGCCATGTAAGAATATATGGTCAACAACTGTCTGTTTCTCTTCATCACATAATTTAAAACTATACAGATCTGTGCTATTTCTCTCCTTATTCGGGCTGGAGTTGTGGTCAACTGTGCTGCTCCTGTGTGGAAGCTGCCACCCAGCCCTGACTCCAGGCACAGGATTTCCCTGGGCCTTTCCTTGCTGCAGAGCATCCCCTGGGATGGAGGGAGGACAGCACTCGATTCGGAGCCGTGGTTCGGCTCTGGCCTTGGGATCCACACGAATGCTCAGGAGCCCTGGATTCACATTTGATGTGATCTGACCATTTGTGCAGCCCAGAAGGAGGCCTGAGCTGCCCTCCAGCCAGTGTGCTCTGTGCTCCAACTGCAACCTCTAATGTTTTTCAGACTCTTTACATCCATGATGTTGTCCCTGATTTAAGGTGAAGCCCCGTTCTTCTTACTTATATGCTGCACCTTATACTTCAATGTAACCAACCAGGCTGCTCATGAACCTGGTGTTTCCAGCAACTCAGATCAAATTGTCTTGAGCCAGTGCCACCTGTTACTTTTACGATACCAACAATTCTTTCTTATCCATTCCAAAACTTTTATCGGCAATTTTTTTTTATTTCTCCCTGATTGCTAATAGCATGTAGCATTGATATATGAAGAGAATAGGGCTAGAAATACACCTGTCAAATGGCTGTGTAAGATGAGTCCCCTCAATCACCAAGTTCTTTTGGATCTGTTAATACTGAGGACACTAACTGCAGCATACAGCTAGTTTTTCTTATTAGAATGCCATGCAGAACTTAGTCAAATGAGTTACAGGTTTCTAAGTATGGCCTATCTCTCTCATTAGCTCTATCAAGCTTGTAGGCTTATAAAAAAGTTACATAAAATTATTTGAAAGCACCTCTTTCAATTACACTAAATTGGGTTCTAGTTTTTACTAACTTTTACCCAGGACATCCTTTCACTGCTTGTCTGTGATTGCTTGGGAGGTATGTTGAACTAACTGCTGTGTAGCTTCTTGGATATCCATGTGAACACATTTAAATACTGACAAGACACTGGTATTTTTCCCCCTAGTAATCTTAAGTTCCCCAGTGTGCCATGATTTGTTATAAAGAAAAAAATAAATGGTTCAGTGAACTCATTAGCCAATTAAATACTCTTGGATGTAAGCTCTTCTCCTGCACATTATAAAAATTGTTACTTACACAGTTTAGCATCTTCCTTAATTACTGATGGAATAGAAAGCATTTCATTACCACTGTAAAATATGAAAATTGCACGTAGTTGTTTCAAATGCAGAGCAGAAATATTTACTGGGTTATTGTTTTTCATTATGCAGAGTGTGTGCTGCACGCACACGCCTGGGGCAGCGCCCTGTGCCTGCAGGCCTCTGGCTCTCTGCTGCAGAGGTGTGCAGCTCCGGGGTCCATGTCTCAGAAAGTCTGGGGAGCAGAGGGGCTCAGAGAACACCACGGGTGGGCGCTGGGCTGCAGGGGCTGCTGGCAGTGGGAGCAGTGGAGAGGAGGGGCTGGACACAGCGAGGTTGCTCCTTGGAGCCCTGTGTGCAGGTGTGGGTGCCTGTTCTGCAGTTCAGGGTTCACGGGGTGGAGAGGCTGAGAGCCCCCCCCGAGAGTGCCAGGGACCCCGTCATTGTCCCCTGGCACCCACAGCTGGACCCTGCTGTGCCTTCTGGCTCAGCCTCCCTGCAGGGCTCGTTCAGCACTGTCAGGCCTTCCGAGTGGCACTTGGAGGCAAAACCAGATCCAGCAGCTGGAAATTGAAGCTGGGCAAACACATATTAGAAATGAGACATTTTTAATAGCAAGGGCAATTAATCTTCTGGGTAATTTCATCTTAGAACAGGCTATCATGGTGGATGTAGATTTCTTATCTCAGGGGTTATTTTTAAATCTCATGGGGATCTGCCCTAGCCCAGACCACGGTTCATCTGCATGGTGCTCAGCACAGTCCCAAAGAGATCAGGCTGATTAATTACAGATCTATGAACCTTTACTGGGCTGCCACAAGCTGCTGTCACCACTGAGACTGTGTTTGGCCCCAGGATAATAAGTTCCAGTTTCCCTTGCCAGCCCTGCTAAGGCCTTCACACCCCATTGACAGCTCTGACTTACCCTGAGTTTCCTGCATTGTGACCCCACTGGTCTGTACTGGTCCTATCAGCTTCCTTGCTCCGAATGTGCTGCCTGCCGTGGCTTCTGAGAAAGACATTCTGAAATAAATGAGGATGTTGCTTTCATTAAGTTATTTAAATATTTGCTCTTACACCACTCCTCTCACAAGCTTTAGCTTTGACATCTCAGCTGTTTGGCAGCACCAGGCATGCCTCAGCTGAGTGAGATGGACAGTGGTCAGGAGTTCCGAAGGACCCCAGGCCTGGATGTGACCCACAAAGGCAAACCCCATCGTGACCCCAGCACACGAGCACCTCAGGGTAAGTCAGGGGCTGCCCGACAGCCCTGGCTGTGATTCCCCCCAAGGAGGCACTGCAAAGTGCCCTGACTGGGGCAGGAGGAACCCCAGTGTCCACCCCAACCTGTGACCCCCCTCAGCAGCACGGCCCCCCGAGCAGAGCTTTGCTGAGCTCGTGCCGGGGGCTTGCTTGTCCCAACAGCAGCTCTCCCACTGCCGTGGGCTTCTGGTCTTTCTTTGTGAGGAGCATGACTCCAAATACTTCCTGCAGCTCTGTTTCCATCCAGAGGTGCTGCAGCAGATGCTGATGCTCCTGAGATGCTGTGAATCCCGGGGGAGCAGGCCCCTTTTGCACACTGGGGCTGCCAGCCCCGCTCCGTTCTCTGGCTCATTGTCACAGGTCAGCAGTGTCACCTGCAGCTGCCAACCAGGCCTGGGTGCTCCAGGTCCCTGAAAGAATCACCAGCAAAGGTATTAACAAAAGCAGGTCTGGCATAACTTTGCAGAGGTGGCAGAAGACAGCAAGAATGGTCAGAAGACAAGGAAATGACCAACAAAATCTGCCTCAAGGACCTGGATCTGGAGAAACCTGAGCAGTGACAAAAGAACTATATCTAAACATGGGAAAATTACCTGAGCACCTCTCCTATGAGGAAAGGCTGGGGGAGCTGGAACTGTTCAGCCTGGAGAACAGCAAGGTGCCAGTGTGGATAAATACTTAAGGGCACAAAGGCAACAGAGTCAGGCTGTTTTCAGTGGTGCCTTTGAATGGACTGTGCTCCCAGCTGAAGAAACAACACTCATGTGCCAGCCTGTATTGTGCATACTGTTGCATAACTCATTTTGCTCTGCTCATTTGTCCTTCTCCTGCACTCTGAGAACACCAGCTTTGCTTACAGGCTCTCTCAGAGCCATGAGATGTATGTCTTCTATATAGTGACCTGCAGGTGATGGATGTCTTCCAAATGGAAGGTTCTGGAGTGCCATGCTCACATAACTGCTGGGGCAGAGCAGTGCACTTGGAGAGAGCTGCTTCCAGGCTAAACGTGCAAGAGGTACCAGCCCTGTGCCTTGGAAGCCCCATAAATTGTCTACAGAATCTAACATTGCTCTCCCTGAGCAGGATCCAAACACAAGAGTGAGGGACGGCTTGGCTCTCCCAAGCAGAACAATCCTCAAAGAAATATGTGAAAGGAATATGTGAACCTTGTCCAGGACTACAGAAACAAAAATTTCTGGTCTGAGATCTTATCAACAGCAAACCCATGCACCTGGGAATGCTCTTTCTACTGTTAAAGGGCATCCTGGATTCTCATTGCTCCAGCTACGGCTCTGCCAGGTCCAGCTCTGGGGCACCTTTCCCAGGCATGGACACACAGATGGGTTTCTCTGTCAGAAGCTGAATACAGAAGTACGTGGGGCAGCTCTGCAGCCAGGGAGAGCCTGTGGGACCACATCTGCAGAGGCCAGCTGGACCTCCTGGGTGCCCAGCTCAGGCAGTGTGTGGCTGCAGAGCCTGATGGAACAAGTCACGGGCACATCCAGCAGCAGAATCTGTGCCTGGCGGGAGCCCAGCTTTGGTCAAACCACATCCTGACCACAGCCACCCTGTTCTCTAGACTTCCCAAACTTTGAGTAAATAATTGTACAACGTTACTCTTGCTTTTAATACATTTAGCAGCTATATTGCAGGAATGCCTAGAGGCTGTGACTAGATTTAGTCCTGTTGTGCTAGATTCCGTGCAGAGATAGTAAGTGGAGCAGGTAGAGGCATAAAGTTAAGACTGCATAGCAGTTTCCATTAGGAAGACCTGCTTTCATTTCCCAGTCTGTCATTACATTTTAACTGTTGCAGTTGTGGTTGCTGTGCTGTGTTGCTCAGAATTTTAGCCATTACAGATACAGCAAAAATTAATTGGCCTGTATTTGGTCAACAGCTGGTGCATCAGAAATACACTTCAGACTCTCCACCTTGGGAAGGAGCTGGCCCGGGTGGTTCATGTTCTGCCCAGTAGCGTGGGATCAAATTTTCCTTAATTAACAGCCTCCAAGGATCCCACTTTGCACGTTCTGAACAAGGACACTTTCAGAGGCTGATGGTTTTCTCCCAGGATCCTGTGTGCTGACCAGACAGGTCGTGCACCATCAGAGAAGAGAGGTGGGAAGCAAAGGCAGACTGAGGACAGAGGAGATGGGCCAGGCTGCTCTGTGATTGCCGAAGGCGCTGATTGCAGAGACTGGACTTGGATTCAGCACTTAGGGCCCAGCTTGGTGAGACTCAGGACCACTTGCTGAGTGAAAAACATGAGCCGTGACACAGCAGGACCAAAACAGGAGAGAGGTCTCCTCCTGAGACTCTTTTAACTCAGTGTCTGATAATGTACCTAGTGAGGTTCTGACAGATCTCCATCAACAGCTGAGAGTGCAATGAGACCAGGGGCTTCACAAATTGCACACACAATCAATACTTCTGCTGTACCTGGCATGCTGGACAGTCTGTCTTCAGGCACTTTAAGGAAACACACTGGTTCCTTGAGAGGGAGACATGAAGCCCTTTAAACTGGAATTGAGGGGCTTCTGCAGAGGTGTGTGGAGAGGGAAAGATGCCCAGGGAGTATCTGAGCAGCAGAGGTCTGAGCCTCAAGTGGAAGCCATGGAAACTGCATTTCAGTAGGCAGCAAGAAGCTGCAGAAGATTAGACAGAAGTTACACAACTGAAATTGGGAAAGCCCATGGAAGTTCATGGGTGGATGTGCAACCTGGACCCTCATTCCAAGTTGGCTCAGCCTGTGAGAATGGTGGATGTGGGAGCTCTGTCCCATTTGGTCTGCACATGAGAGTGCAGCACCACAGTCTTTGCTTTTTCATTCTTACAACCTTTTTTTTTTTCTGCAGTCCTTCAACATATCCTTCTGCGAATCTTTGCTTTGTTATTTGCATATGTGTTTCTACCTCTACTACAAAGTCTCATCAGACAATATAAACCAAAGTGGAATAAATTGTTGGGGCCCTGAGTACATTCCCCCCTCCTGGAGGTTTGGCTCTCCAGGGCCAGGGCCAACACATAGGATGCAGCCATCTGTCATCAGATCTGCTCTGTTCACTTTCCTCAGGTCCTGTGGCAATGCACCCTGGTCAGGCAGTGAAGCCCCTGCCTTGCTACAGCCCTTCCTGCCTGGCTTCCCACCCCTCTGGAAGCAGCCCTGCCTTGCTCCTAGCATGGAACAGAGACTCGATGTTTGAAGGCCGATGGGGGCTGCAGGTAATGGAAGTGTATGATCAGGTATGCAGAACCCTTATCCTGGAGACATCAGCAGGGACTTGCAGGTGCAAGCTGTGCAGAGGGCAGTGTTGAGCTTGTGCTGATGTCTCCTGGCAGGACCTACCGCTGTGGGCACGGGCTGCCACCGTCCCTCGTGGTAAACACAGCTCACCCCCAGCCCGCTGGGCTCCCCAGCAAGGTCACTAAAGAGAGCAGTTTCCTGTTGCTCTCAAATATCTTCCTAACCTGTCTGTCGGTGTGAGGTGTGCATTGGTTACATAGAAAGGATTAATCGAACAAGTGATCAAATTGTATTTGCTCAGGAGTCAGAAAGCTGCTTGCAAGTCTGCATCTGGGCCCTTTTGAGTGCAATCTTGAGATCCAGTAACACATGGCTACATTTTCCATTCCTCCGTGGTGTAAGGTGCATTCATAGCAGGGAATGGACCCAAGCTATGTGCATTGAAGATTCCTCCAACCTGAAGGTTCCTTTACCACAGACACCTGGTGAATGAGACAGAAGAGCTGGGACAAGGACAGATAGAACATGGATGTTGACCAGCAGATCTGGAGCCATCCAAATTGTCCCTTATTGTGTCACAACTGGTCTCTGTGGTGGGATTTATCCAAATGCTTGTCACTGCCATGTTCCTTCCCAGCACGGAATCTGGGCCCCAGTCCTGGACTAGGGGCCACAGACAGTCAGTGACCTGCAAAGATGAGCATCTCTCACTCTCTCAGTGATCCAAGGGCAGAAGTGTCTGCATCAGAGTGGTGGCAGGGATCCCCTGCGCCAGGCCTCAGTCCCATGATTCAACATTTGAGCCTGGATGATTATTTTACCTTTGACTTCTCCACACCCATTTCCCTGACTTGGAGCAGAGCCGTTCTTGCTATGGAGGGATAAATCTTTGGGACCACAAGGATGTGCCACAGAAAAAGGCACAAAAGACATGAAAGAAAGAGGGGGCTGTGTGATGTCATATCTGGGCCCAGGGGGTTCAAATTGTGCCTGTTTAGTGGAGGAAGGCTGAGTACCCCACTTTCAGCACAGTGGGCCCATTTTGCCTCACTTAAATGCTCCACACAGGATCCAAGTGTCCAACTCCATGGCTGGACTGTCATGTCCCACAGGAAAACACACACTTCAAAGTGATGCTCCAGATCTCCTCAGGGACAGAGCAGAAGGTGATGGCAGAGAAATCCATGTGTTCACACAGATATCGATGCCACCAGGGAGCCTGGCTAAATAGCCAGAGGTGGTGCATCCCTGCTCAAAGGGGGAATGCAGGCAGCAATACACAGGGGGCTTGAGAAGAACACCACTCCTAGGTGAGAGCTAGAGGTCGGAAGTGTCAGTGTGCTACTGAAACTACAGTTGGAGTGGGCATAGACATGACTTCAGCTTGCATTTCTTGGCTTCCAAACACTTTAAAAATCCTGATACTCTTCTTTGCAGGGCTTCAGTTTGCCTATTGCCGGTCTGGTGAGCAGCTGTCTACAGACAGAGACCAACCCAAATGCCGAGCCGGTGACAGAAAGTCCCCTGGTTTAGCGTGGGGACTCCCCACAAGGGGCAGGCGATGTTCCTCTGGGCGCAGCGAGCACAGCGGAGCCGCGCAGCTCTCACCGCGGCTCGGGAGCTTTCGGCTCGCACGGGTCTTGCCTGCTCTGCGGACGGAGCGGTGCGCGCCAGGCCCGCGGCCCGAGTCCCACACACCGAGTGCAGGGGAGCAAGAGGGGGCATTTCAGGATACACACACCCCCTCCCACCCTGACCCGAGTGAGTCTGCCCAAGCCCCGCGGTCTTCCCGGCCCCGCGGTGCCCGAGCCCACCGGTCTCACGGAGACCCCGCTCCGAGCTGACAAGGCTCCAGGGCCGAGAAAGGAGCATCCCCGACCCTGTCCCGTGGTTGCATCCCCTGCGCCCTGTTCGGCGGCGGGCGGTCTGCGGACATGGCACGGCACGGCTCCGGCACAGCGCAGCTCCGGCACGGCACAGGCATAAGCACGGCACAGCCCCGGCACGCTGCCGGTCCGTCGGGGCGCTGGAAATCGCCCTTCTCCGCCGTCCCCGGGCCACTCCCCGCGGGCTCGGCCATCAGGAGGTGCCGAGAGGGCCGGCTCGGGTCCGGCTGCGGGGCCAGGGCGGTGCCGGGCGGAGCGGGCTCGCCCCGTCCGTGGGCCCAGGCAGGGCTGTGCGGAGCGGCCCGGCCCCGTCCCGTCCCCACAAAAGCACCCTTGTCCTGGCCCCGTAATTGCTAATCATCAATCACCATTAATAACAGCTGATGAGGCGGGAGGGGGAGGTGCCTTCCCAGGGGCCGGCCGCGTCGGGGGAGTGGGGCGCCTTGCCCCGCCGGAGCGGGCGCTGAAGGAGGAACTCGACCGTGATGTGCGGAAGATGGATGAGAGCAGAGGGCGACACCCCCGCCCGCCTCCCCTCCCCT
>JAWWMU010000106.1:135794-153428 GCA_035048155.1 Cinnycerthia olivascens
GGCGGCGGCGGGGCCCGGCGGCGGCGGGATCGCGGCGAGTTGGCGGCGGCCCGAGCTCGCCGGAAAGTTGGTGCCGGCTGAGCCGGAGGCGCCCGCTCGCCATGCAGAGACCCGGCGGCCAGGCGACCGCCTTCTCCATCGACTCACTCATTGGGACGCCGCCGCCGCGCTCCGGGCACCTGCTCTACACCGGCTACCCCATGTTCATGCCGTACCGGCCGCTGGTGCTACCGCAGGCGCTGTCCCACGCCCCGCTGCAGTCGGGGCTGCCGCCGCTGGCTCCGCTCGCTTCTTTCGCCGGCCGCCTCACCAACACCTTCTGCGCCAGCCTGGGCCAGGCTGTGCCCTCCATGGTAGCGCTCACCACCGCCCTGCCTAGTTTCTCCGAGCCCCCCGACGGCTTCTACCCCCCGCAGGAGCTGCCCCCGCCGCGGGCCGCCCCCGACGCCGGCTGCCGGCGCGGCGCCGAGGGCCTGGAGGCGGAGGAGCTGCCCCCGGGCCGCGACAAGGGGCCGGCCGAGCCGCCGCTGCACTTCCCGGACCCCTTCCCCGGCCTCGCAGGTAAGAGCGGCGCGGGCCCGTCCTGCTCGGCGCAGAGCGGCCGTCTCGCGTCCCCCGGATCCGCAGCCCCGGGCAGACCTGCCCGGCTCCTCTCCGCCGTCCAGCTGTCCGGGGGCAGGCGGTCTTGCGGGCCGGAGCTCGCCGGGACTGCAGCCGCGGAGCGGAGGTGCTGGGGGCCGGGGCGCGGCGGGCAGGACGGCGGGGTAGCCGCGGGTCTGGGTAGCCCGGGTAGCCACGTGCCCTCGGCTGCACTCCAGGCCCGTCGGACAGAGCCGGGAGGACCGAACCGATTTCCCTCCGTCCCAGGCCCGGTCCGCAGCTTTCGCGGATGGGAGTCAAACTTCGCTTGCCTCAGCCGGGCCGGAGGGGAGGGACAGCGGCCGGTCATGGGGGCGCCACGGCGGGGCCAGCTGCACGGAGCTCTCCGAGGTCCTGGCTCTCGGCCCGGGGCGAGTGAGGCGGGAGGTCGCGGGGCTCGGTCCGCAGTCGTTCCTGCCCGCACCGATCTTGGACCCGGTCCCGGTCCCGTTAGGTGCGGCGCGGAGCTGCGCCTTGTCCCCAGCATGGTGCGGGTGCCTCCCGGCCTCGCCGTGCTGCGACTGCCGGCTTTCTAAAGTTTCCCCCGAGCCCGGCCCGCAGGGGCGATGGTGGAGCAGGTCCCGCGCCGAGGCGGCCGCCCGCAGCCCCGCTCTCCTCCGTCCTGGCCGCCGCGCCCGGCACCGGCTCCGCACCGGTCTCCTCCCGGGACCCCCGGTGCGGAGCTCTCGTCAGGGTCCTCGCCTTTGTGCGCTGCGACCGCTCCCCGAGTGCGCCGGCACCAGCCTCAGAGACTTGTTGCTCCGCATTTCTCAGCCGGGTCCAACACTCACCTCTTCTCCCTCGGCCCTGCAGCATGGGGCGGGAGGGGTCCCTGCGGCAATACACAGACGAGCCAGCTGCTGCTTCTCTGCCGTGGCCTCTCTTGAGCTGTCTCTCCTGGCCACTCCTGGGATCCACCTTTGTCTCACAGGCTTCTTGGCACGGATGTGTGCTGAGAATCTCTGCTGTTTCTTGCAATGCTGGGCTGTTCGTTCTCCATCCTCTTTTAGTCTCTCCTGGGTAAGCCCAGGTGTCTTCCTTGCCCTGCCTTGTTCGTCCCTCAGAAGAGCATTTCACTCACTCAGACCCTTTTCACTCACCCCTTGGACCTCTCATCCCAAGTAGGACAGTGGGGGCATTCTGCCTCCTCCTTGCCTTTGTGGGTTATTGGGTGCTCCTCTGGTGCTCCCCAGCCTCTGAGTTGAGTCAAAAGCCCAATGCAATCTTACTTTTTTTGTGAAGGTCTTCTTGGGGGCAGCAGTGCCCTGGCCAAAACCAGGTCTATATGACCTCATCTTTCCACTCTGTGTGCAGATGAGCTGCATTGTGCTTGATCTCCTCCCTCTATGGCTCCCCCATAACTGAGCCAAATATGTTCCCTCCTCCCAAAAGATTCAGATGAACTGTCCCAGATCGTGGCTGCCTCTGAATCCCAGAAATCCCACCTCAAAGACTTCTGTTGCAACTGGATCATATGATGGAAGATGTCTTGCTACTGCTGTTCATCCCCTGCTGCCTTAGAGCACTGGGTTTGCTCTGGAGCCATGAGGGATGCTTGTCCTTCTGCACAGGTGTATGCCCATGTGGACCCTGTTCTCTGGGCTGCTTTGCCCAGGTCCAAGAGGATTTGTCAGGCCAAATGTGCCCACCTTCTTTACCTAATGTTTCTCCTGACTGTACCAGACAAAGCTGGAGATGGACAGTGGGGTTTGTTTAACAACCATCTTAGAGGAAACTCAGGAGGGTTGTTGTGAGCTTTTTCCAGTATTTAGGAAAGATGATTCATATCAACAAGAGTCATCAAAACCTATCTATAATGCAGTTTGCACTCACATCCTGTCCATAGCCTCGGCCAAAAGCAATTGTCCAGGGAAGAGCAAGAGAGCACAACCTGTTCAATGGTCAATTCTAAAATGATACGTCCCTCGCATCCAACCATCTGCACATCAGGGACCTCCTGTGCCAAGTGTTGTTTTTGTATATTTAGTAAACTTCGACTAATTTGTTTTCTGTGGCCTTATCTAATCTCCCCTGGAGTCCACCAGAAAGGAGGGATAACCTTGACATCAGCCACATCAAGATGGCAAGATGTTCCACAGATTTTTTACCTGTAGAAGAACCTTGTGAAGAATGCCCCCTTTTGATAATTTTGCTGATATTTAGTCACATATATTCTGGAGTGACTGCTTCTATCCCTAGGCTCTGTTAGTATCTCCATCATGCACGTGTCTGTGGACACAGGATCAGTTGCTTCTTGGATCAGCCAAAGGAATCAATGCAGTGTTTTAGGACTTCTCTCTGCATCTACTGGGCTTCCAGCAATTGCCACCCTTCTTGAGCAGGGAGAGGCATGTAGGAAAACTGGTGGTGAGAAGCAGCAAAACTTGAAGTCTGGTTTATTTCTACAGCTGCCACAAAGGTATGACTCCTGGTGTAAGGGTACTTGATATCCCTGGCTCTGCACCCCTCTCGTGAGAGTGGGTTTGTCCCTGGGCTGTACAGATCCCTGGGATTCAGGCAACAGTCTGAGACTTCTTGGTTTGGAGTAGTGACTGCACATTCAGTCGGGGACAGGGTGAAGTTTCTGGTGTTCCCCTGTGTGCTTACCAACACAGGGCTCATCACAACATTCATTCCTAATCCAGGCCTTCCTGATGCTGTTTGAATAGCTTTGCCACCTGTGACACCCAGGTCTCTTCACCACATCCATAATCAGAGAATCACACAATGGTTTGGGTTGGCAAGGACCTTTAAAGGCCACCTGGTCCAAAGCCCCTGGCACGGGCTGGGACATCTTCAACTACATCAGGTTGCTCAGAGCCCTGTCTGACCTGGCTTTGAGTGTTTGGGGATGTGGTATCCACTGCTTATCTGGGCAACCCAGTGCCAGTGTTTCACCACATGCATTGTAAATTATTATTTCTGATATCTAATTTAATCAACGCTCTTTTAGGTAAAATCATCATCCCTTGTCCTATCACAAGAGACTTAAAAGCTTCTCTTTGTCTTTCTTAAAAGCTCTCCTTAAGTACTGAAAGATTGCAGTAAGATTTCCCTGGAGCCTTCTCTTCTCCAGACTGAACAACCCCAACTCTCTCAGCTTGGCCTCACAGCAGTGGTGCTCCAACCCTCAGAGCATTTTTGTGACCCCCTTTGGACTCTCTTCAATGTCTTTGACAAGATCAATGAGCAGCTGTGACTTTGTGAAAAACAAACCAGCGGGTCAACTCTATTCTTCATCTTCTACTTCTTGTTGATTTTTCAGTCATGATGCTTTGCTTCATGACAGCTTCACTTCATGTTCAAAGGCCTTGAAAGTGTCAGTATACACCAGCCACGTGGGTGGAATCCCCTGCCTTCATTCCTTCCTTGCTGGGGTCTAACAGACCAATATACCAATTTTCTTTGTGGAAACATCCAATTTAGATTCTGTTATCAAATAGTTCCAAGTTCCTTACTGCAAACCCAGCCCTTTGATAAGACACAAATGTGAGTGCTCCATTTATAATTTGGAGCCTGGTTCAGAAGAGAGTATTCAGAGACCATACCTGTTTTTGTCACACCATCATGTTGCTTGGCCTTCTTGCAGTGTCCTGGGGCACAGCCTGGGCTGACAGGAGCAAACTGCCCTTCCAGCACTGCTTGCTGGTGTAGCTGCTGGGATGCCATCCTTCATCCCTGGGGAATTGCGCTGCTAAGGCAGGACCTACAGAACCCTTGGGGAAGACACTAAATTCCTCATAAGAGCTCTCTTCCCTTGTCAGGCCCCATGCTCCACCTGAGGGAGGTGGGCAGGCTGAAGAGAAAGCTCCTCTTTTCTTCAGCAAGGTGCTCGCATGAGGCTGTGCAACGGCAGCCAAAATATCCCTTGCCACCTGCTCCTGATCCTCAACCCCACAAGCACGAATTCTCTGGGTCTTTACCCTCTATGCACATGGGAAATCTCTTCCCCTGCCCCTCAAGAAGAAAGAAATCACTCTCCAGCAGGACAGAGATAAAGATGTTCTTCCCCACTGTTGGAAGCAGGAAGAGCAGGGAGAAGATTCCAGATCTCCAAAGCCACCCACCTCCTCTCAGGAAGCCATGGGCTTGCTGCAGCACTAACAAGGGCTGTGGGAGCTCCACAGTCACCAGACTACCAGGAATGTCTTCTGGGCTCAAGCAGTCTCCTGCTGTTCTGTTTGTGAGTTTAAACCCTGCACTGTCAGGCTTCTGAGGGCTGTTCTGCCTTTTCCACTGAGATGAGGTGAGGTGGCCAGTGATCCAGTGGTCCAGGTTGCATGTGCCAGTACCTGAACACTGCTTAGAAGTTTGGAGAGCTACTGCTTCTCCTTGTGCATTTTGGATCATATATAGCAGCAGTGCTTCAGTACAGCTCCTTCCAGCAGTGATTACTGCTCTTGGGTCAGACTTGAAGAATTTTCTGGTCTCTTCTAGTCTCAGCATGACAGAAAAGCTTCTTCATCTGCTTGTGCATAGCTGTGGGTCCTCCCTTCATGACCCTGTCTGTGTCTGAGAGCATCTTCTCACATTGTTTGAGCCCCTCTGCTGCAGAAGTGACTCTTCCAGACCTCTTCCCTCCGTCCTTCTCCCACCGTGTCCTCCCTTGCTCCATGGCTGTTTAATCATTCAGGCAGCAGTTTGGGACACAAGAAGCTTGCAAGGAAGAGATTCACACCCCAGTACCCTACCAATATCCTCACAGGCATCTCAACAGAGGTGTCTGTGGTGATCCAAGCGCTGCATTCTGCCTGGCAGCCTGGGATGAGGTGCGCTCTGTTGTGTGACAAGCTCTGTCCTGCCCCTCTGTCCGCTGCTGGGCGTAGCTGAACCCTGAGCACTGGCTACCTCAGCATCTTGTTCTCTGGCTGCACAGTCTGCTGTGGTGCAGCCTTGCATTAGGGAGGGAGAGCCAGGAATGAGCCACCCCATGTCCTGTAGAGCCCTGCAGAGAGGTTTGCTGGGCTGGAGCTGGCTCTGGGTGCTGATTCCAGGACAGTTCTTCAGCTCTTGGCTGGCTACTTTCTAACATCATCGGTGGTCTGGTGCGCTGGGAAGGGCCAGGGAGGGCTCAGGTGGGAGACAAGGGATGGGCGTTCTTTGCTTTACGAAGGTCCAGACAAGCCCTGGCAGTGTTGTGATGTTCTCCGCTAGACTGAGACCGCGATGCTGCTACGGCTGGGCCGCGGGATGGGGATGGGGATGAGGAGGTCAGGCCCCAGAGTGGCCGCTGGGTCTGTCGGTGCTGCCCCTTGCCCGGGCAGGCTGCGGGGAGCAGAGCGCTGGGGTCGGCTGGCGCTGCCCGCAGCAGGACCCGGTGCGGGGCTGCTGGGGCTGGGCCTGGGGCTGGGGCCGGGGCCGGGGCCGGGGCCGGGGCCGGGGCCGGGGCTGCTGCTTCGCCAGCTACGGGGCAGCGGGACGCGGTGGTGCGGGGCACCGAGACTGCGGGAGGAGCTGCAGCCTCCCGCCGAGGGAGCGGGGACGGCTTCTTCCGCAGCTGAGGGGGCTCCGGGGGCTGAGGGACCCCGGACGGGATGCGGGGTACGGGCTTGCCGGCGGACACTGACGCTGTGTGCCCCGCAGACGGCAAGGCGTACAGCTCCGACGAGGAGAAGCTGGAGGTGAAGTCGGCGGCGACGCCGTGCAGCGAGCGGGAGGAGGAGAGCTCGGCGGGCGAGAGCGAGGAGGAGCCTTTCCTGGACGGGGCGACTGCCGGCACCGCGCTGGGAGCCAAGGGCAAGGGCAAGGGCGGCCCCGCGGCCGAGCAGCCCCCGCCGGGCTCCGGGGCCGGGAAGAGCCGCCGGCGCCGCACGGCCTTCACCAGCGAGCAGCTGCTGGAGCTGGAGAAGGAGTTCCACTGCAAGAAGTACCTGAGCCTGACGGAGCGCTCGCAGATAGCACACGCCCTGAAGCTGAGCGAGGTGCAGGTGAAGATCTGGTTCCAGAACCGCCGCGCCAAGTGGAAACGCATCAAGGCTGGAAATGTCAGCAACCGCTCGGGAGAGCCCGTCCGCAACCCCAAGATCGTGGTGCCCATCCCGGTGCACGTCAATCGCTTCGCCGTGCGCAGCCAGCACCAGCAGATCGAGCAGGGCGCCCGGCCCTGAGCCCGGCGGCGCTCCCGGACCCTGGGGCGGGCGGCGGCGGCGCGGGGGGGGCCAAGCGCCCGCTCCCACTCCTGTGTACATGTCCCTTATTTATTCCGTGTAAACTCTGTACAGACGGCAGCGTGTCCTTCTGTCCATGCAGTGGGGTGTGCGGCCGCCTGGCCCTCGGGCCCTGGCCGCCCGCTGGGCTGGGCTGAGCCGGGCCGGGCCGGGCCCGCGCCGCCACTGGCGCCCGCCCGTGTATAGCTGTGATTTCAATAAATTATTTTCTATGGAGCAAGACCACAGTCTTCCTGGCTGCCGGGCCGGGGGTCCCGCGGCCCCGGCCCGGCGCGGGCAGAGAAGGAGAGCAGGGAAGGGAGAGGGATGGGAACAGGGACACGGACAGGGACAGGGACACGGGCAGGCGGCCGCGGAGGTCGGGGAGGGCGAGCGGGCGGGTGAAGGGGAGGCTCCGGGGCTCACCCGCCCCTCGGGCCCCGCGGCCGGTGCCGGTACCGGGGCCCGCGGAGCCGGAGGCTTGCGAGCAGCAGCGGTGGCCTTGCGGGCTCCATTGCACCCGCTGCTGTGCAGGTGCCGAGACGCACCGGGAAGGGGAGCGGCGGGCCGGGAAGCACCGGGAGCATCCCCAGGTCGGCGCTCCCGCCGGCGGAGCCGGGGCCAGGACGGGTTCGGGACCGCCTCGGCAGCTCATCCCGGGTGGGGAATTGTGTGAATTGTGTGCTGTTGCAGGCTCCCAACACGGCTGCGACCCCTGCCCTGGCCCGGGACGGCCGGCTTCTTGGTGCTGAGGCCCTGGGACAGGAGCAGCAACAAAAGTGGCTCGCACATCCAGGCCAGCCATTCTCTGCTCCTGAGAGCTATCGCATGAGCTGCTGCTTCTGCAGCCAGCCATCTCAGATAGCGAGCCCAGCCTCAGAACTCCACGAAAACCCAATTTTGCACAGGGCACAGCTGCAACAGCCCAAGGGCCGTGTGGGTCCCTGGGTGTCCACCCTGGGAAACTGTTCTGGTTTGACAAACATCATTGAGTCCATGGGGCAAGGGAGCTCCTATTCCTGTGCTGTGGTAGCAACATCCATTGTAATGCCACCAGGGGTTCCTGGAGAGGGGGAAGGCTCTCTCCAAGGTTTTGCTGGGGCATCAATTGCTCACAGGTTTGATGAAGAGTTTGGGTCACAAATGGTCCAGCCAGCCGCTGCCACCTTCCCTGAGACACAGCTTGGGAGAGCAGGAAATATCCCTGACAGCCAGAGCTGACTCCACTTTCCTGAGCACCCTCCCTGGCACTACGGCAAAGGCTGGGCCATTTCTGTGCTGCCTGGGGAGCAGTGCTCCCTCCCCTTGTCCCCTCCCTCTTTGGCAGGTACATTCTGTTCACCTGGAGTGTGGGGTCCATGCTCAGCTGTAGCGCTGAGTCCTCCTGCAGTGCACTGGAGCTTCGGACCACTGGGGGGTGGCTGTCCCTGCACCTTGGCTGCTGGGTCCCTTGTTTGGTTTCTCAGCACAGCTGGCTTCCACTGCAGGACACCTGCCTTTGTCACTGCACCACTGACCTGGAAACGAGAGAGTATCCTCAGGAAATGCCTGGCTTGGTGTTGCTCACAGCATCCCCAGCAGGGCTTTGCCCTGTTCAGGTAGCAATATGTGCTCTGGATCAGGGGAGTAAATGTCCTTTGGCAGCAGCCCCCAGTGCCCTCCTCTCAGGAACATTGTCAGCTCCCTTTTCAGCAGGCTGGGGTAGAGCTGCCTTCATCTGCACCACTTCTCCATCCTCAGGTGTGTGGTGGTCTAAGACAGGGACTGACCTCAGTTGTGGCTATGAAGGAGCACAGCTGTTTGCAGCGGCTGCAGCGCTCTGGCACATGAACTGGGGCTCACCTCTGTGTGGGAGGGCAGGGTAAAGCCATTCTGCAGCTGCACACGGGGCTCTGCCACTACAAATGTGTCCACAGAAGGGGTCTGTGCCACTGCAGCCAACCACAGCACAGCAGTGCACTCCAGAAAGTGTCCACAGCTCCAGGGTTGGGGCAGCGACAGTAAAAGGAGTCAAATTTTATTTTAAGGTTCAAGAACTCCCTTATTCCCTCCAGGCATTTCTAACTGGCTTGATATGTCCTGGCCCAGTGGCAGCACTGGTTTATGGTGTCTAACCCACCTCCTCCACTGCAGAGGCCACTGCCCACCCAAAATCCGTGTGCAGGGCACTCCCGCTCCCCCGCAGGCTCATCCATGGAGTGCTGCTGAGGTGGTTCCAACACCTACAGTTTTCAGCTGTATGGAAGATTTTGTTGTTGTTGTTGTATTAGACCAAGCCCAGAGCCCATGCACACTGCAACCCTACAAACAGCCACGTTGAAATCCCCACAAATGCTGCAGAGGTGCAGCTCTGTGCTGCGCTGCTGGAGGTGACAGACTCACGCTGTCACCAGCGCTGCTGGAGAGAGCTGCAGAGCAGCAGAGTGTTCCTGGCACCGAGCAGAGCAGAGCTCCCTGTGAGCCCCGAGCATTGCGATGGCTCTGGTGCCTCCTGCTCAGCGGGGAGCAAAGCAGTGCCCAGTGAGTGCAATACACAGTGAGCACAGGGCACAGCATTGCTTGCACTGCACAGCACTGCCCACACTGCCCACATTGCCCACGCTGCCCACGCTGCCCACACTGCACAGCACTGCCCACGCTGCCCACACTGCACAGCACTGCCCACAATGCCCACACTGCACAGCACTGCCCGCACTGCCCACACTGCCTGCACTGCCCACACTGCACACACTGCCCATACTGACCACACTGCACAGCACTGCCCACACTGCTCACACTGCCCGCACTGCCCACACTGCCCGCACTGCCCACACTGTATAGTGAGCACAGTGCACAGCGCAGCACAGCACTGCACAGCACAGCATTGCCCACACTGCACAGCACTGCCCGCACTGCCCACGCTGCCCACACTGCCCACATTGCCCATACTGCCCACACTGCCCACACTGCCCACACTGCCCACACTGCCCGCAGCTGGGAGAGCTGTGGGGCCCCATGAGCTGGAGCTCTGGGTGCTGGGCCAGGCTGGGGCTGGTGGGAGAAAGAGGGTCACAATGAAGAACCGACCAGTAAAGACAGACCCAGGGTAATTGTGCCAGGAAGCTTGGGAGGTCTCTGCTCCAACCTTGTCCCATTCAAGATGCTGAAGGACTTGCCCATCTGACTTCCAGTATGTCCAAGGGTGGTCAACCCTTCCTCTTTGAGCCCCTGTACCAGTGTCCAAACACCTTTCTAGTATGATTTTTCACTTGCATCTCTTTGGAATTTCCCATCTACCAGCTTCTGGCTGTTACCCTGTGTCCAGGAGTAAGAACTGCTGGGAAAGGAATCCGCACACACACACAGGTACACGTATGTGCGTGGGTACACACACACACACACGTGTGCACACACACACATGTGCACACAGAGTAAAAGGCAGACATACACACAGATAAATACATAATTGTGCATATACACGGACATGCACTTGTTTATATAAATATATTTATACACACATTGATTTGAAAAAGACCTATTGCCTAAGGAAGGCAATTTCAGCATTTACAAGGGAAATCTCCCTACCCAAACCTGTCCACTTGTTTACCTATGTGGTAGTTCTTAAAGAACTGGGAAAGAAGCAGGGATTGCATTACACAGAGCTTTTATTCACTCAGCATGACAAAGCTGGTCCTCAGCATTCCCTGACAGGGGGCTTGCATGAAGATGTGATGGCCCACAGTATGGTGCTGGTGCTAGTCATCAGCCAGCGGCTCCAGGACTAGCTCAGGTGCAGGAGAGAAATGATGGGCAAGAGAGAAGCAGTTTCCCAATGGCTGGCAGCTGGGAAGGGTCCTGAGCTCCCTCTGACCACTCCTCAGTTCCTCTGCAGCCTGCGCCAGCTTGTCTAGTGTCCCCATCAGCCAGGCTGGAACTCCCCTCAGGGATTTCTGACCCCTGTGCCGTGGGTGTCTGCACCCACCTGCAGGCCTGGCACCTGTGAATGGGCCCAGGGCGTTGTGGTGAGTGTGTTGGTACTGTACCCTCATGAGCACAGGCCAAGGGGCTAGGACACTGTCACACCTCTGCCTTTTGCCCCAGAGGCACAGCTGATGTGAAGGCAGGATCTGTGCTCTGGCCATCTCTGGTGAAAGCACCTCTGCATGTGCTCAGCGTGTGATCCCAGCAGCCTCGAGTGGGCAGTGCTGCCCGATGCCCTATTGTGCCCACCCACAGATGCCCAGGAGGCTGTCGCTGCTCCACTGCAGCTGCAAGAAGGCCTGTGGGGCTTCAGTTCTAAGTTGTACCCTGTGGGGCTTTTTCTGACTGTGCCCAGGCTCTCTGGGAAGTCCTGCAAACCTGTGGTATGGCTGGTTTCCAGCCTGAGGCTGCATACTGTGGAATTACTCATGGCACGAGGTTGCATCCCATGGCTCCTGTCCTGTGGCCCTCACCTCGCTCCCCCTCAGCTCGATGGTGAAAGTGCTGCTGGCAGCCTGGGGCAGGGTTCTCACAGCACTGCCACGGATCAGCAGTGGTCACTGCTGCTGCTTGGGGCCACCCAGCACAGGGACAGGCCCATGGCTGCTGCCCGGGCATGGTACACCAGTGTACAACAGAGCAGAGGGTTGAGCTGTGTCCTCCCTGAACACAGACACCTGAGTTCTGCCCCAAAAACCAGAAACAGCACCCCTAAAAATGGACACACAGCTCCTGTCCCTGAACATGGACACAGCTCCTGTCCCTAACATCATACTCACCTCTTCCCTGAACATGGACATGGAGCTCATGCTTCATCCAGCCTGCCCTGGCCAGGGCCCCCCTGAAGCCACACTGGTCATCCTGGCACCCAGCTGTGCTCCAACACTGGAGTAATGCTGAGCTGGGGCAAGGCAGAACAGGGCACGAGTGCTGCTGCTGGCGGGGTCTGGCCCCCTCTTGGCTCCTTGGGACTGTGTCAGAGCTCGCAGGGATCTGGAGGCATTCCCTGCCCCAGGTGCCAGCAAAAGGGCACCACACCTGGATCCCCAGCGCCTGTTTGCAATTCGTAGGCAGCAGCAGGGCACGGGGCCTGTCCCCACGGGCTGTGTGCCTACAGCTGTGCCACTACCAGCAGAACCTGGCCAGGGCTCTGGGTGCCCCCAGCTGCACCCCCATGGGCATGGCATGGGCTGTGGGGGCTGCTCAGGGCTGTGTGGCCCCAGACCTTGGATGCTGATGATCTTTGTGGGTCCCTTCCAATTCAGGGTATCGCGTGATTTTGATTCCAGAGCTGTCTGGCATGGTCATCGCTGGGTGCCCCAGCTCCAGCCCCGGTGCCACAGGCAGAGCGTGGGGGCCAGCGAGGGGTGTCCTGGGGTCAGAGCTGGGTCCAGCCTGGGCACCCGGGGGCCTGGGCAGGGCTGGGATGGGAAGGGAGGCGCCAGGGCTGGGTGGGGCAGGATCCCGTGTGGGAGATGATGTATGGGCAGATGTATCAGATCGCACAAGATAAACAAGCAGTGAATTTCATCAGGGCCCATCATGGCTTTAATTTGGCTGCCTAATGAGTCAGATCCAGCCGCGCAGATAAAAGTTGTCAGAGCCGCAGCCCTAATGAATTTCTTGCCACTTGTAATCAAGGCAGCTTGTCTGAGGGGGATGATTAATGGGCCCCAGAGGAGCTGCCGTCCCTCCGCTTCCATTCCTGTTAATGCAGTCGCCAAGAAACTAACCAAACCCAGCACTGGGCTGGGGCCAGGGCCGGTGTGGGGGCACCCATGGGCACCACGAGAGGATGGGAATGAGGGGTGACAAGGGTGCAGGGGCCGGACTGGAACTGGGATCAGGACTGGGACCAGGCCCAGGATGAGAATGATGACATGGGCACACACAGGCAGAACACATCAAGGAGTGGAGGGGCTGGTGGAGGGCCTGGGGCCACCGTCTGCAGCTCCCAGCAAGGCAGCCCTCTGCCATGGGACAGGCACAAGGTGGAGGCAGCAGGAGTTTGACAGGGACGTCTGAGGGTACCTGTGGCAGGTGGGGGTGTCCTGGCACCTCCCTTCCTTGCGGCACTGCCCCACACAATCCTGAGGCCCAAGGCCAGTGCCCAGTCCCAGTGCAGCAGAGTCTGGAGCCCAGCACAGCACAAAGAGACACTGCAGCCCTGAACTGCTGTTTGTGCTGCGGCCTGGGGTGCAGCCAGCCCAGGACTGCCAGTACTGGGGCCCTGCTCTGCCCACAGCTATGAGAAACACGCAAAGTCAGGGAAAGAGCAGGCACACCGGTCCCTTCACTGCTCAGGGCTCTGCCTGTGCCTTGGGACTCGATGATCCCCAGGCTGTGGCAGCCCACCACTCCCTGCCCATCTCTGCCTTCCCCTGTCCCAGCCTCACACTTGCTGTCCTGTGCACAGGGCCCAGCTGGCCCCACACTCTTGCCCTGTGTCCCCTCCCCGGTGCCCATCTCCCATCCCGCCAGAGCTGTGCATTCCTCTGGGGCCATGTTCTGGCATTGTCCCTCAGTGCCAGGGCTGGCACATCTCCCCTCCACACCTCAGCATTCTGCCGTGTCCCAGGGGCCTGGTTTGGCACAGAACTGCTGCCCCAGTCAGAGGAGAAGAGGTTGAACGTTTGTCAGTGTGAGCTGGAGAGTCACCAGACCCAGCTGCAAACCAGGGCTGCATCGGTGGCCCCAAAGGCAGCACATGGAGACGCTGGCCTGGCAGGAGGTGGGTTGCTTTATTGGCCTTTTTCTCCTTGGCTGCAGATAACACACACAGGGCAACTCATGGAAAAGAAACCGTATATACAGAGTGTCCATATAAATATTTCCAATGTACATTTTATACACAAGTGACAGAGATATTCCATAGCAGTGTCCAAAGCCTTGAGGTTCCAGCACTCAGCTAGAGGCTTGACCCCAATGCAAAGAGAGATGCTCCTCTCCTCTCCTCTTGCTCAGCCGGAGACCAGCCCCACCTGGGCAGCAGCGGGAGCCAGCGGGAGGCTCTGATGGAGACACTGTGTATGGCTTGGAGCTTTAACCTGGAAGGACAGTGACTCTACAGACAGACACACAGACAGAGCTGGGGATCCCGAGGCGACCATCCTCTTCCCCCTCCAGGTCACCAGGGAGGCTGGGGAGGCCTTTGTCCAGGGGCTGAGCTGGGGAGATGCCACCCTTGCATCAGCATGTGGGGAGCACTGTTGCTGCGTGCATCCCTCCTCCACCGGCCAGAAGCAGAGGAGCACGGGGGTGCAAGGGAGAAATATGCACCTCCTGCTGCCCCCCTCCTCACCACGGCACTGGGGGGTGTGGTGAGGCCAACATGGAGCAAGGGCAGGAGGGAAGTGCCCAAACTGACCCACCTGAGGGAGCAGGCACAGCCATCGGCCTCCCTTGTACTGCTGTGCAGGGGGGGCGGCACACCTGAACTGCCCCCAACCCCTGCTTTATCTACAGATGTGTGTGGTGTGAGGGGGGGCAGGAGAAACTGCCTCCCCCTCCAGGTACCGGTCACGAGAACGGGGAGCACTGGAGCCACCTCCACAAGGTGGATTATGTGGGAGCCCCTCCACAAGCTGCAGCGCTGACTCTGCACAACTGCAGAGTGAGAGGTGGCTGCTGCCAGCGCAGAGGAGCGGGATGCTGGCTCCCAGCCCGAACCCAGCCGGATCCCGGCCCCCTCCCGGCCGGAACAGGGTTCGGTGGGGACCAGCACCGTGGGGCCCGCCCGTGCTGCTCTCAGAGGCACTGCTGTGGCCCCGGTCTACGGCAGGGCTGGAGGCAGCCGGGCAGGGCTAGACCGTGCCGGGGCCGGCATGGAGCTCGGCCGGCGCCGCGGGGCAGGTGTTGTTGTTGGCGTTGGCGTTGCGGCGGGGCAGGCTGGGGGTCAGCGTGGCAGCGTTGTCGCTGGGGCAGCCGTGCTGCAGCAGGATGTCGATGCACTCCTGGCTGCCGGCTCGCCGGGCATAGGCCAGCGGGGTCAGGCCCCGAGCGTCCCGGCTCTTCACGTCCACTCCGTACTGCACAGAGAGGAGCAGCTGGTCAGTGCTACCTGGGAACCGTGTGCCCAGGGGCACGGGGAGCAGAGGGGCTCTGGGGAAGGCAAGGAGAGGGAGCTGGGAGGGGGGGCAGCTCAGTGCCCGTGGGCATGTGGGGGAACCCACAGAAGTAGGAGGGAAAAAGGTATCATGGAGGTGGGGAAGCACCGGGACAGGACCAGAAGCACTGCAGTGGGTGCCGCAGGTTCTGTCTTACCCAGATGAGCAGCTGTGTGAAGACTACATTGGCCATTGCACAAGAGAGATGAAGTGCTGTGCGCCCATCGCCATCTCCGTAGGTCTCGTTCACTTCCTCCTTGGTGCCATGGGCCAGCAGTGTCACCACCAGGCGCAGGTCATCCTCCACCACGGCCCGCAGCAGCTGCTGCCCCAGCGGGATGTCAGACTGGGGCAGTGGGGCCAGGAAGAGCTTCTGCTCATACTTAGCCCGGATCCAGCGCTCCTTCTCCTCCCTGCCAGACAGGACAATGTCACTGCCACATTGAGACAGTTTGTCTGGGCCCCACGCACAAAAGGCCACGAGTATCAGCACTGCCATGTGAACATACTTGTGTGAGCAGTGAACATCTGTCACATCCAGGTATGCTCTGCATAGCCCCTGCCATGCCCCTGGTGCCCACAGCTGCCACTGAGGCTCTGTCATCCCACTCTGGACACCTGCCTGACACCTGCTTGACTCACTGCATCCCCTTACAGCCCCCTACGGACACTGTGCTCACATCGTGCCTGTCCAGCTCCCAGACCCCAGACCTGTCTCTGTGCACCTCCGTGCTGGAGCCCCTTGCACCCCAGCGCTGCGGCGGCCCCGGGAGTGTCCCTGTCCCGTGCTGAGCACGGGCCATGGCCAGTGGCAGGAAAAGGTTAGCGTTGCACACGCCAGCCCGGTGCCACCGGAGGCACCTTATCACTGCCGCCGTCTCGCCTGGTGCAAACAAAGGCTGTGTCCGCGCGGTCCCGCGGGCGGGCGGATCGATGTGTGCCGGCCCGCCGCTATCTGCTGCCATTCTCTCCATCTGCAGCTGCCGGGAGCCGTCAATGGCCCGGGAGCCATCAATGGCTCGCGGCGAGCATGCTCACTCCGCCGGCCCCTGACCCGCGCTCCACCGCTGATAAGCCGCAGAATGGGCTCTTGTTGGGATGAGTGACAGGAGAGCGGCTCCGATAGGGACAGACAAGGGCCTGAAAGGGACAGACCCTGGAGACCCGCACCACGCTGCCAAGCCATCTCTGTTAACCCCTTCGGCTTTGCAGCCAGCCTCAGCTCTCATGGTCACCGCACGGCTGAGGCTGCCACGGAGTCTCATTGCCCCACCAGGATGGCAGGAGAGGGTGGCCAGTGCCTCGCAGGCAGGCAGCACCCCCAGCACTGGAGCACCTTGAGGAATCCTGCCCACCTCAATGGCTGCTCCCAACCCTTGCAGTGTCCCCCGGCCCTCCTGGTGTGTTTCCCCAGAAGCATCTCTGGGTTCACCACCTCCCTTACCGACTGCTCTCAGGCGTGGGCTTGGGGTACCCCTCCACCATTCCCTCCCAGACAGCGTTTGCCAGTGCGTTGCCGATGGCTGTCATGACCATCAGAAGCTCGCTAGGCCAGTCATCCAGGTCCAGGGAGCGCACACGGGACAGGTGGGTGCCCAGGTTGCGATGGATCCCGGAGCACTCGATGCACATGAGAGCACCCAGGTTCAGACTGGCCCAGTCCGGATCTGAGGGCAGCAGGATCAGTGGGGGAGAGTTAATAACCTGCCAAGACTCACCAGCCCGTCTCCTGTGGTTCAGACTCGTGTTTGCAGGCACCTGCCCACCAGAGCCCTTCCCAGTTCAGTGCCCCTGGGCACAGAGAGGCCAATGCTGGCCAGTGAGGGGTCACGGGCCAGGGTGGCAGTGTACTCCACCCCAGGTCCACTGCAGGAGTGGACAGGCCAGACAGAATAGGTGTCTCTGGGCTGAGAGGGGGTGCCTGTGGTGGCTGGAGCCCCCTCCCCTGTGGGTGAACCCCCGCCCAGAGCAGCATCTCTTACTGGGTGCGTCGCAGTCCACGCAGAAGCTGTTCCCACGCGCGGTGCGGACGGCCTGCATGGCCTGCGCGTCGCCCTGGCTGCCCAGCCGAGCCTGCAAAGAACCCACCAGGCCCTGTCACTGCAGGCCAGCCCCCTGCCACGCACCCTGCACCCCTCCTGGCCTGCCACACCACGCCCCACCAGGCTGGCCAGCATGGGGCCTCTGACAGCAGGGTCTGGAGTGGCCAGCTGTGCCCCAGAGGAGCAGGGGACAGTGGGCCAAAGTGAGCAGAATGGGCAGAGGTGTCCAGGGAGGGAATGAACCATGCAGGATCCAGCCACATGGGATGCAGGTACCCTGTGGGGCCAGAGCCAGGCGGGGAAGAGGTGACAAGAAACCTGAGCGAACTGCACAGTCCCAGGGATGGGACTGAACTCTCACTGGGAGAAAAGGGATCAAGGCAGAATTCAGTGTGGACAGACAGGCAACTGTGGGACACGGAGGAATGCGGCAGAGCAGATGCCAGAGAAAATAAGTTGGCCAAGGCCTCTTACCTTGTTTTTGCTGCTCTCACAGCCCTGCAGGCTGGCAAGGATCTGGCTCTCAATGGCCTGCACCCAGAGCTCCCGCTCCTCTGATGTTGAGGCTTCAAAGAGCCACGTCTGGCCCGTCAGTGACACGATAATGAACTCAAATGGCTCATCTGGTTCTGGAAGAGAAAGGTGTGCCATAACATGGGGCTGGGAAGGAGGGGTCTGTTATGGGACAGATCCTGGCAGGCCACCACCATCCCCACGTGGTGGGGTTGAGGCAGCAGCAGA
>JAWWMU010000106.1:153528-173438 GCA_035048155.1 Cinnycerthia olivascens
GACAGGCAAGTGCCTGCAGAGAACAATCAGAGCCCTGTGCCAGTCCTCCCTCCCTCTGTCCCACACAGCTCCATAGCTTGTGCCCACTCTCCCTGCCCCGTGTCCCACCCTCAGAGAAAGCTGCCAGCCTCTGGAGCAGTGAAATCAGCCTCCCCCCTGAGCCAGTGCCTGCAGACAGCCCCAGCACCAGCACCCAGTGCCCACTCTTGTGTGGCTTTGGGGCAAGGGCCCTGCACACGGAGTCAGGGGATGCAAGGGGGCCCGAGCAGTAGGCTCAGAGGCAGCTCCTCACCAAGGCTCAGAGGGTGTTCTGCCCTGCTGACACCTGCCAGGCTCTGCCTCACAGAACCCCACAAGCACAGTTCATGGGGTGTCATGTCAGCCTCACACCCAGCACCAGCATTTACCTTTTATTGCCAACTTCAGTAGTTAGTGCAGTAAATGACTTAACTAAGCGGGGCCTGAATGGAATGACTAATAAACGTTATGTCACAGCACACGCTTCAGCTCATAGCAAAATGATTTGTAATTACCTAATTAGCGTTATGCAAATAACACCCTCATCTCCATAATGTGCCTTCCCAGCTCTCTATTAAAAGCAGGGAGTCAACTGCTCAGCTCCAGAGACAGCACGGAGGCCGAGGGGCCTCCAGTCCACACCAAGGCAGAGCTGTGCTGGCCTCAAGCCTGGCAAGGTCTGTGCACACCAGGCATGACGAGGGGAGGTGAGCAGGGCAGTCTGGAGGGGCTTGAGGGACGTCCCCTCCTCTCCCTGACTGCTCTGCAGCACAGAAGCCCCTCAGTGCAGAGGGAACCAGCAGAGAGGCAGCAACTGAGAAGCTCCCACAGCCCACAGTGAATGAAAAGCTGCAGAGGGCCCTGGCTGGGTCCCACCGAGGGCAGAGCCACCCTCAGCTACTGGGGGGCTGCCTGGGCCCGTCTGAGCCAGGCTGCGTCCATGAACATCCCCAGAACATGTTGCAGCCCTGGGAAGTCTCCTTAGGAAAGCCAGGTCCGCTGGGCATGATGGGAGTGCACAGCCCTTCCTCCCAGGCTGTCCAGCACCTGCACTGAGTACCAGGCCTGAAGATCACCAGTGCTTGTGAACTGGTGTGGGAACGCAAGGCTGGGTCTCCACACCATCAGAGCCTGGGGAGGATGGAATGACTCCAGCATGAGGGTTTGTCCTGGCTGGCCCTTCCCAGATAGGAGGGGAAGGCTCTTTTACTCATTTCACCCTAAATCAGCCTGGGACTCCTCTGGGGAACTGCCTCTCTCCTGCTGGAACGAAACACGGAGCCATCAGGAGGAGGACAGACTGCAGGGAGCGGGTAGTGCCACGCTGCTGGACTCTCCCCTCTCTGTGGTGCAGGGCTGTAACTGGGACATCCCACTTGTCCAGCACTCTCCTCCAGCTCTCAGCAGCAGGACAGACCCCACAGACAACAGGTCCCAGCTCAAGAACAAGATTTTTGGAAAATATACAGCTGCTAGCTCGTGAATACTGGGAGGGGATATAACCAGCCAACAGCCAGGCTTTGCCTCCTCTGCTTGTTGGCACCAGGCTCTGTGAGCACTGCCAGACCCCAGCACGGGCAGGGAGCCTTCAGACTGCGGGGGAGCCAGGACCATCCCCCCACAGCCACAGGACTGGTGGCTGCCTGGGCCAAGCACTGCCAGCCAGCAAGAACGAGCAGCAGCTCTGTGGGGCAGGGACTGCCCAGGTGCTGCAGGGAGCATCTGCAAACAGCGTTCCTGAGGGACCCTGACACACCAGAAAAGGCCCTGTTCTCCTCAAATCTCCTCCTGCCTTGGTCTGAACCACCTGTGGTTGCTGTGCTGCAGAGCCCAAGGCAGCTGCCTGACTCGGGACACACTGGATGCACTTGAAGTCCTCACTGCTGCTGAGCCACTCCTGCACAGCAGGAAGAGGACATCATGGTCAACAGGACACAGTGAGGATTCCTGCTGTGGGCTCACACAGCTCCATCTTCCTTGTTCCTGTTTCCTGTTTGCCCAGCACCTCCCCACCAGGCAGGCAGGCAGGAATCCCAGCCCCAGCCTCCCTGCAGCTGTACACTTCCCAGGGAAGCACATGCCTGCTCTGCCTGCCCAGGGCTCTGGAGTGGGGGTCACTGCTGCTCCTTGAGGCACCAGGCTGGGGCAGGGGGCTCCATGTGGCTCCTAGCATTCTGCTGGGACATTCACAGTAGGTTCCCTCCTTCTGGAGAAATTCCTGGGGCTCCAACCTGACTCGGACAGACTTTCCTACTGTCACAGCTGAGGGACATCCCAGAGCTCTGGGGCTGCCCAGTCCCAGCCGTGGGAGCAGTCCCAGTCCAACCAAAGCCCTGGCGCCAGCTCTGCACGACGCAGGAGTTCCATTCCCTTCCTTCTTTGTGCCTCCTGGATTCCAGCCGAACAAAGGCCCTGCTGCTCTCAGAGCCCGGGAAGAGCTAACAAAGGACCACAGCTTTTCTGCTGTGCTCAGGCAAATTCCCCACCCCACAGTGCAGGGTGGCACTATGGGGCTGGATCCCTTTGAAGGCCTCAGCGTAGCATGGCTATGACAGAAGAGTCAGGATCCCTGCAGGATCCCAGCCCTGGAGTCACATGTGAAGATCAGCAGAGCTGGGAAGGGACTCAAGGGGAATCAAGGACTTGCAGCAGCTTTGAACACTGTGCAGTCCCATCCTCTGGGATGGTATAGGACCAGTTCCTGAGCTCCTCAGGGCACCCATACAAGTTGAATCAGACTCGAGCTGTTTTAGGGAAAGTACTGGGCATTCTCAGCTTCTTCTGGGGAGAGGTACAGGTTTCCAACGAGGCAGGGCCATTTGCAGCTGGAGGAAAGGGTAGCACCAAGCAGATGACACAAGCAGAAGGGTTTAGACTGCCTCTGCTGAGGCAGAGCTGGCAGCACTCCCTCCCCTGCTCCACACATGGGCACAGGCTCCTTCTCAAAGGCCAGAGAAGTCCCCGAGCTTGCCAGCTCCAACTTGTCAGGGCTCAGCCCTCAGAGGGAGCCATTCCTACAGGAGCAGGGAGCCCTTGCCAGCTGCCCCCGAGTGAGCAGCCGGCCCCCCAGCCCTGCAGCTGCCCCAGTGTGCTGGTGGGAGCCCATTACACCAGCTCCATTAGAATTAGTGGGCAGTGCAAATGAACGCACTGCCTCTCTCTCTCTTGATGATTTTTTGATGATGTTTTAAAGACTGAGCTCCGTGCAGAGTTGCTGAGCAGAGTTTGGTGTGAGCTGGCTCTGCTAATGGGTGTTAACCCCATGACCCCCCTTCCAACACTGCCCAGGAACCAGGGCTCTGAACAGGAGCAGGATTAAGGAGGGCATGGCTGGGCCAGCAGAGCCATGGGGCACCCAGACCCAACTGGCAGCCCAGACCAGGGGCAGGGAGCACAGGGAGAGCAGCCCCAGGGCAGTCACCCTCCCTCTGCCAACATACCAGCCTGGGGGGAAGCACCATGGAGCTGCCAAGAACGAGGGATGGAGACATCCTGTGTGTCCGGCCAGGAGCCAGGCCAAAGGGCAGCAGGAGGGTAAGGAAGCTCCACCAAGATGCAAGGGAGCTTGCACCTGCTGCTCAGGGCAGCCCCGGGGGCAAGGTGCCCAGTGCAACAGTGTGTCCCACTCACACCTGTGGGATGCCAGAGAGGAAAAGGAAGGAAAGCAGCAGTGACACAGAATGCTGCCCTCACAGCTTGTGCCAAGTCCCCTCTCTATGCTCTGAGTGGGGGAAGTACAGCTCTGAGCAGAAGGGGTATACCAGGGAGCCAAAAATGCCTCAGCTTCAGCACAGGGCTGGGGCAGAGCTTGGTCCTGCTCTGCAAAGGGCTCTGGCTACACCCTGCATTGTTGCCCAGCCCAGAGACCCTCCTGTGGGAACCCTGATGTGGAGCCACGGGAGCAGTGCTTCCCACTTCCTTTCCCATGGACACCCTGCTTCTCTGTGGGCACAGCAGGTAACCCAGGCAAGGAGTTCCCCTGGGGAGCTGCAGGGGCACAGGCTGGCCCCACATCTCACCCCAGCTGAGGTGCCCCCACACAGGTTGGGGCAGCACTCTCAGAGCACAGGCAGCAAGTTGGGGGACTGCTGCCCTGTCCCAGAAGCATCAGGATACAAAGCAGCCCGGTGAGGACAGAGCAATGTCCCTCTGGTCCCCACCCAGTGCAGCAGGACCGTGCTCCCAGCACTTGGACACGGCACAGCAATTCCCTCTCTCCACAGGGCACTGGACAGAGCTCCCCCAGGCCAGCACCTTCTTCCCCCGTGGGAAGCGGGAGTCAGCACAGGGGATGGCAGGAGCATCTCCATGCCAGCACACCAGGCAGAGAGCCTTCCATGCCAGACAGCTTCCCAGCTGGCTCCTTCCTGAGCAGATGGGTGCAGGATAGTGCAGGACACCTTCCCTGTATCTCAGCAGGTCCGGCAGAGAGGAGCAGGATTCCACACAACATCAGCAAAACAGGAAGCAGAGCTGGCACTGAGCCCCATGCTTGAAGCAGAAGTCTCCTTTGTCAGCTCCGCTCTTCACCATCTCTCAGCCACATCTCCCTGCACCTTCTCCTTCACCCACTCCCATCCCTTCTCCTGCATTTTGCTGGTGTAGTACAAGTGTCTCCAGAAGCTCTGGAGAGTGGGAAGTCACACAGGGAGGAGGTGGGGGGACGCCTCCAGGCTGTGGGGCACACGGCAGGAACCGGAGCAGGTCCTGGCAGAAGTGCAGGGAGACCCTGGCCCACAGCTGTGCTCTCTGGCTGCCAAGCCTGTGAGGAGGGTTCTGGCGCAGGGCAGCCGGCAGCCCCTGGCCTCGGGATGCTTGTTTGCAAGCTGCGACTGTACCATATCATTATGAGGTGTTTGGGATATCAACAAATTAGCAGGCGTCTGGGAAGAGAAGGATGCAGCACCATTCGTAAATGTCAGCTCGCTACCTCCTCATTTTGCAGATCATTAAACCCAATATTCCCAACCTGTATTAGTGCGGCGGGGACGGGCCCCTCCGCGGGGACAGGCACCGGGAGAGCGCAGCAGGAGCAGCGCTGTGGAGACTCCGGTGCCTGCTGCCCCCAGGGCGCCCCAGGCTGGGCTGGGGTCACTGGCCATGGCCAGGGATGGGTGGGGACCGGGGGCAGCAGCGGGGGCTGGCGGATGGACGCTCTGAGCTATGCTGGTGGGGTCCCAAACGCGTGTGGGGAAGGACACAGCGTGTCAGGAGCAGCAGGTGCTCCCAAGGGACACCACAGGCACACAGGGGCGTGCAGGGGGTCACGTAAGGGCTGAAGAGGGTCGCTGCTGTGTACATGGCAGGGAGGATGCAATGTGGGGTGCAGCATGGGTGCAGCGTGGGTGAAGCAGGGACAGGCCTGGGAGGTGGCAGAGGGGCCGGGGGGTGTGTGCAGGCGGCAGGGAGGGAGGGCTGGGAGGGAGGGCAAGGACACTGCGGGCCTCACGGTGTGAGCAGAGGCTCGTGGCAGGATCAGGGGTGCGGACATGAGGGTCTCTTCGAGGGGTAACACGGAGCTGTGTAAGGTCCCTCAGGAACCACAGACCGAGGGGGTGGGAGCTGATGGAGATGGTGGACCAGCTGAACCAGAGATGCCCCACACAGGCTGCCTCCCTCCCGCCAGGACAGAGCAGGGAGCTGCAGGGTCCATAATGAGCTGGAGAGACTTGTTAGCACTGAATTAAGAGGCTCGGTGGAAGGAAGCGCGGGTGACACAAGCTGTGTGGGGCAGGCGGGAGCTGAGCGATAGCAGCTGGAATCCCCAGCAATCTGGTGAGCACGGCTCAGCCTCACACTCCTGGCTTGCCACGATCGGCCTCGACAGCCCCTGACAGTTGGCATTAATCACGCACATCGCCCCAACACAACTCTTTACTGGCCATCAATTTCCTGTGGGTTTTAAAACTAAAAAACAAAGACAAAACCGCGTCGTTTGGCCGCCACTGAGAAGCACATTAAGGGGCTGTCAGCTTCTCGCCATGCACCCTGCATCACTCTTTAAGCACATGAGAAGTTCATTATCCCCGGAGCTCTGGCAGCCATGGGGAGACTGGAGCAGGGAGCGTCGCAAAGGTGCTGCTGCCCTCCGCTGTGCCTGGTGGCTCTTTGGCCCTCCTGGCAGCCTGGACAGGGGACCAGGGTCCAGGAAAGGAGCAGGGTGGCTGCAGGGGGCTGTGGGCTGCTCCAGGGCAGGACGGGGCACTCCTGGCCACAGAGCTTTGCTGGGCTCTGGTGGCAGCAGACTCCTGATGGTCCTGGCAGGATGACACTGCACCTACACCATGGGGATGAGCATCTTCGTGCCCTGACAGCCTGACAGGGGTTTGCCAGCCTGTAGGTGCTCCCTGACAGCCTGAGCTGCACTCCCCAGTTCGGTGACATCTCCGGCAGCCCAATCCCACGCCTGCCATAGTTTGTGGATGCTCCCTGGCAGCCTGACACAGAGCTCTCTTTAACATGAGCCCATGTAAAAAAGCAACAGCTCGTTTGATTTATGATACTTCAGAACAACTAAGATTCAATTGCTCTGCACGTCCCTGGCTCTGATTACCTCCTAAATGAGATAAACTGATGGCAATTTATCCCCAGACCTCACCAACTTTCTCAGGATGCTAACCTGAGCTGCTCGTGCCTAGCTCACGGGCATGGGGCGGGTGCAGGCAGGTGCAGGCAGTCTGAGCACAGCCTAAACTTGCTCCCTCAAACACCCCCAGGGCTGCTCCTGCCCGCAGGGATGCTGGGACAGAGGCTGAGCCTGACTCTCTGCCTGGCCCCATGCAGCTCCGGGTGGGTGGGAAATTTTTTGGGGTGTCCTTCCACAGTGCTCCCCACACCACTGCCGTGAGCTAATGGAAAGCTGGGCTCCTCACTGGGCTGTCTCCACACTCCTGCCAGGACTCTGAACCCTCCGCAGAGGGATGAGCACCATGAGGGGACGGCAGCTCGGCCACAGGGCCCAGCAGCCCTGCTCCTGGAACAGCAATTTCACACTTTCACCATGCTGACTAAGAGAAAGCAAAAATCTCAAATTACCCAGCTCTGAAAAAAACTGCCATAACTGTTCAAAAGCAGCTGAACAGATTCAAGGGGGTATCAGTCATACTTATGGACACCAGTACATGACACAAACCATTGCCCATGTGGGGTAATGCTCAGCCCAGGGTTCACAGTTGGACCATTCAGACATTGGGACGGCACCTCAGGTGGAGGCTCAGCACCTCCTTGTACTTGTTGCCAGTCTCTGCTTGTCCTGCAGGACAGTGACCCATCATGGGTGGCCACCTGGGCACCAGTCCCAGGGCCACTCACTCCTCTGCCTCTCCCGTGGCCTGCTGGTCCTGGGGATGTGCAGCTGCAGTGTCCAGAGCTGCGTCAGCTCTTGGAGCAGTCCCAGAGCACAGAGCAGGAGAGAGGCCAACCAAGCCACTCACAGAGGTACCATGGGCAGGAGCTGTGCAGCAGGCACGAGGCAGGCAGGGGATCACCTGTGTGAAAAGGAAAGACTGTGTGACCCAGCCCTGTGATTCCTACTGAGCACAGGGATGCACACAGGATCCTGCTCCCCTCCTGACCAGGATGACCCCTCACGCCAAAATGGGGCACACAGCTCATTGCTGCTGGAACTGGCTAAAACCAAGCTGGGAAGCTCTAAGTGCAGCAACAGTGGCTTCTCCCATGGACTTGGAGTTCTGCTGGCATGGACACTGCCCACAGCAGCAGGTCCTGTTGATGCAGGGCAAGCTAGGAGCATGATGGAACTGACCCAGGTTCTTGAACTCCAACTCTGCAACTGGATCAAATGTCGAATATACTAGATTACTTTAAAAAATGAATGCAAGTTCAGTTTGTCAACACCTGACCAAAAGCAGAAACCCACCATGCAGCAGCCCACAGCCCCACTGTGCCCCAGCACAGGTCTGGGAGCAGCTGGTTCTGCCTGCTCTGCCCGAGCACAGCACAGAACCAGCAGGTGAGGCACCCATTCACCCACTGGAGAATAACACAGGGGCTTGGACAGTCTGGATTCATGCTGGAGACGTGGAGAATGGGCTGTCTGTGTGCCTGCAGGTCACAGACGCCCCCTCTGCTGTGCCACGCTCTCCTCACCCCTCACATGGTGCTTGCACTGCAGCGCTGCGGCAGCTCAGCCACCTGGTGCCACACACTCTGGCACCAGCAGCACTGCAGGTCACACAGGGGGACTCCTCCTGCTCCCAGGACTGGTGCCAGAGGCTCTGGGAGCAGAGGATCCACAGTGTGCAAGGTCTGCGCAGTGACAGATGAAGTTTGGTAACTGGCACTTTGCTAGTAAATGAAGTTCTGTGTTGATAAATGCCAAGGAATGCACATTGTAGGAAAAAGTTACATTGCTACATCACCTGATAGGGCTTTAAATTAACCATATGAACCTGAGACAGGGCCTGGGTAACACCTCAGGTAAGACAGACCTCTGCCCAGCTCACCACCACAGCCAAGGACCCGTGCAGGAAACAACAGAAATACTCTGATGCCCTCATGGTTGCCACATGTCTCCACCCTCATCGTTCCACCTTCCAGGGATGCTGCTGACCCAGGAAGGACAGAAAGAGTGAGTGTGTGTCTGAAAAAATATCCCTATGAAATGATGGAAAAACTGGGACTGCTCAAAGGCTGCTGTCCTGGGCATGCAAGGAGAAGGGTGACAGCCCTCCAGCCTGTGCATCTGGGAGCAGAGGGCTGGGAATTCTGCCAAGCACATGTGTTGAAAAGGAACTAATCAAATTTTAAGACTTCAAGCAGTGGTTAGTCCATGTAACTGCTTCATAAAAGTGTTCCCACATTCAATTACTTTTTCCACTACAAAATTGCACTACATTCTGTGTGACGTGAGGTCCCAGCATCTGCACCTCTCACACTCCATCAGCTGTGCTGAGCATGACCAGACCTCCTGTGCAAGCACCAGCCCTGTGCTCCTTGGTATTTGAGAGCCCTCATGTTCACATCATAAGCCAAATCATCACACCAAGGGCAGCTTTGGGACCTCCTTTACAACTCCTTCTCAGCATTTCATTTACAGGACAGGACACACTACTTCAGCATGTGCTTTCAGTCTTACATGAGGGGGTGCAAAATCATCTCCTCCTTCACCATCTCACTTTAATACAAAGAACGAGCCTCTCCTTTTGCCAAGCACTGGGCTGAGAACTGCAAACCAATTTGGGAAGGGCCACAGTGGGTCTGAAGGAGGCAACACACAGACAGAGCTAAGAACAAAGAGCATCTACAGGCAACGCTTCTTGCTATCCATGGGACACCAGTCAGACTCACAGGATGTTCGAGGCTCCTCAATCATCACCACAGAGGGGAGGCCTGTCTTAGACCTGGTGCATTTCAGATGCAGACAACTGCAGCAGCAAAAAGGAACAACAGGGCTGCCCAGCTCTGCACACCATCAATTCAATGATTCCAAGGACAAGAACTTGAACTGTTCTGCTAAGGGACACCTGAGCTGCTGGACTGCAGACAGACACGTGATTTGGACCAAGGTGCCAGGACAGCTGTAGCACCTTCAGGTACAGACTAATATTTCCTGAGTTTTTTTGCAGCAACTGTTAGCTTCAAACACTTCTACTGAACCTTCCTCCCTTCTGAATTACATCTTTACTTTGGTTCGCTACAGAAGCTTATTGAGTGCTGTGGGACAGGATGACCAAGAATAAAGCCAAATCTCACTTTTTCTAGTGACCACAGATGCAGGCTTTGGAGAATATGGCTGTCAGGCTCATCTCTACCTGGACAAATTTGGTGTCTTTTCCCAGCAGAATGCTCCCCCATGCCTTGCAGCCTCCCTGTCAAGCTTTGAGTCCCTCTTCAGCAACTACAGACACCAGAATTTCTCAACATAAAACCCATCAGTACTCTGAGCATTGGGAAAGCAATGCACATGCCTTCAGCTGGTCCCCTGAAGTAGACAAGCTTTTCCAAAAGACCCTTGCCTTGAGGCAGGTGCCCAGCATAGGTCTTTTAAATTATGAAAGTTTGGCCAATTTACAAGTCAACGGAAATAGTTGCAGTGGAAAGTGCCTGAAAGCATACCTTAGCCCTACGGTGTGCTCTCAGCTCTGCTACTACAGTAAGCGATTTTAATTACCAGTGACTGCCTGCACACGCACAGGCATGATGGTGGCACGTGGGAGAGGGAGGGAAAGGCAGATCAGAGAGGCTGGCTGCTCCTTCCTTGGGCAAGGAGTGCTCTGAGCCCCAGGTCAGCAGTGAGCCCACATGAGAAGCACTTCAAGCCCCAGCACCCAGGGAGCACCGCAGGATCCTTGGGTGCACTCCTGGCACTCCCCCAGGCAGACCCTTCCTACCTTCTGCAGCCGTGCTGGGGCCATCAAGCCGAGTTGTCCCTGTGCTCTTTTTCCTGCGATGCTTTTTCCTGTTGGCATGTGGTGATGGAGGCGGCTCCAGCTTTGGGCTGGCGGCGCTGGAAATGTTTGGGCTGGAGCTGAGTGAGTCGGCAGTACCGTTAGCTGGGGACAAAAAAAGGCAAGTCAGGTGCAGTGGGACAGTGACATGACACCGAGCCAGGACACTGAAGTTCTGGACACTGGACAGTGGAGCCAGCCCTGGTACTCGGCTGGCTCGACCCACAGGGCAGGAGCTGCCCAGCCCCATGGCACCCACCCCAGCTCACCCTGGCAGCTCCTTGGGCAGCCAGGCTGGCCCACTCTGCACTGGGATCCACGCAGGGGGATCCCACGGGACACCCACACAACCCCTCTGGAGCAGCCCCCACCCCAAACACACGCTCCTGGGGAAGCACTTCTCTCACAGGGCAGTGTCCCCACGGGGCTGGACCAGCGTTTGGGGAAGGGACAGGCCCAGAGGGTGATCCTGGCCTCTCTGGGGCAGAGCCAGGCCCCAGATCTGCAGAGGCTCTGCAGAAGCGTTGCCCTCCCAGCGCTCCCTGCCAGACGAGGTGACTGGGGTTGCCACACTCAGGAACCTGAGCATGATGGGCTCAATAGGCTTCCGATATGGAGCTGAAGAAGCTGCATCCCCAGCAGCAACGCACCAAATTTATCCTCAATCATACTGTTCCTTACAATTAATAGCAGAATTAGAAACAATCAGGGAGCTGCCTAATTACTGTCAATTAGAGTGCGCTAATCAAGCTCCGATCACACACACACACGCTGCCGCTGCACTCACCATTAAATGTCAAATTTCATTAGAGACCAGCAACAAAATCAAAAGCCTGACATTCAATTTCAGCAGCACACACAGCGCAGGCTTCCAATCAGCATAAAAATGCAGACTCCGGGGAAGGCAACGAGGCGCAGGAGCCCTCGCTGCACTGTTAACCCTCTCCTAAATCCACTCCTGCCTCTCCAGTGTCCACCCACCCCAGGGCAGAGATGGCAGCTCCATGCCCAGGACCTCTGCCCAGGCAGCTTGCTGTCCTCTCTGCCACAGTCCAGTGTCTCCCATCAAGTCCTGACTTCCCATTTCCATGTTCTGTGGCACCTGGAGTTAAGACGGGAATCGCAGCATTGCACAAGGGCAGCAGCTCCAGCAGTGGGATGGCAGGGACCTGCCAAGCCTTTCTCGCATCCCAGCCCGTCCTCTGCTCCCTCGGTTCACCCTGGTTTGGTTGGACTCGTTTTTGGGGCTCAGTCTGTCTCAACAAACACCAGCAGTGGGGTGAGAGAGGCACAGAGGGGCACAGGCCAGGAGCTGCCCCAGGCAGGGACTGAGGTGCAGCTGCTGTGCCCCTCACACAGCTGGGAGAGGCTGCAGCACTGGAGCTCTCCCAGCTCTGGTTTCTCCTGCACTGACACACACCAGTAGGGTGTTTCTGCTGCTATTTATCCATGGGGAAATAGCTCACCCTTGACAATTAAGAGAGATAAATCTAATAAAATCAGACAATCAGACTCCAGTTTTCTAAATATAAATTACTGATCCTGCTACAGGACCGTGCTTAGAGCAGGTGTGAAGCACCTTCAGCTCCCAGCCATATGTCACAGGGGACCTGAACTTTCTCAGCAGTGGCTACACGTGGTGCCTCCATCCCCCCTCTGCTGCCCAGCTGCTCACCAGGATGCTCCCTGGGCCAAATTCCACTCCTCTGGCACCCTGCCCCACCCCAGGCTCAGCAAGAGGGGTCACACATTTCTGCACTCCCCCTCCTATGGCCTGCCAAGAACCCAGCAACTCCCGAGGGATCATCACTCATGTCCCTGCTCTCACTGCCCAGCAGCCAACACCCGAGCTGGGGACTTGCAGGGCCCAGTGGGATGGGACAGGATGGCAATGGGGTGGGGGCAGCACATGGAACACACTCCCTCTGCTAGATCTGCATTGCTCACTCTGTCCTCCACTAGGACAGCTGAACCCCTGTGACCCACCCAAGGACCTCCAGAGCCCCATCTCACCAAGGGAACCTTTCACAGGCACACCTGCGACCTCCTGGGCCCTTCCCCAAACCAGTCAGCCTTAGGGGCAACCCTGGGATCCCACAGGTGCGCTGCAGAGCTCCTGTATGAGGGACAGATATAGAATGTGCTGGAGCATGTTTATACGGCCCCATCCCATTGCTCCACCAGGTACTCTCCAGGGCACAGCCAGAGCAGGCAGCCTGTCCCCAGGACCTGGGTTGGCAGCCTACAGCTTTGCTATGTGCCCAAAGTCAGCTCTGAGCACAGGAAAATTCCTCACCTGCCCTGCCACGCAGAACTGGAAACACAGCAGGGAGCCTGGCCCCTGGCAGAGCTGGGGTTCAGGTGTGGTGCAGGACAGCCTCACCCAGCTCAGCTCCTCGATGGAGGGGTGGCTGTGCTGCCCAGCTCAGCACACCCTGCCATGGGGAAAGCGCTGCCCACCCCACAAACACTGAGAATCCACTCCTGCCAGCTGTGGCTGGGGGGGACACAGGGCAGGGAGGCAGGGCTGGGAACTGCATGGGACCCCCAGGCAAGTGGCCTGTGGTGTGCTGTGGGCCCTCCAGAACTGCTGGCCCCGTGCTGAGTCTGCAGCACTAACACAGGGCCTGGGGTCCTGAGCGTGGGTGAGCAGCCACCAGCACACAGGACAACAGTGAGCACCGAGATGACATCTCACCCTCCATGTCACTGGCAGGAGCAGCAGCACAGAATTACAGAATGATTCGGGTTGGAAGGGACCAAAGCTCATCCCACTCCACCCCTGCCATGGCAGGGACACCTTCCACTGTCTCAGGCTGCTCCAAGCCCCAGTGTCCAGCCTGGCCTTGGGCTCTTCCAGGGACCCAGGGGCAGCCACAGCTGCTCTGGACAGCCTGTTGCCTCACCACCCTCTCAATAAAACACCTCTTCCTTATATCTAGTCTAAACCCACCCAGTTTTAGTTTAAAAACATTATTACTTTTCCTGCTACGACAGACAGTGCAGATTAGCTCTCATTTGAGTCTTCAACCACTGTGGATGGCAGAGACAGATCAGTCCAGGTGCTATGAGCATGGACAGCTCCTCCACGGACAGAACAGAAGGACAGGGGGGCAGAGGGATGGGGAGCAGGACAAGGGGCAGAAGGACAGGGGGCAGTGGGAACGGGGCATGAGCTGAATTGCTCTCCTTTGCCACCCAGGGAAGGGCAGGGCAGAGCAACACACAGCTCAGCAGAGGGGCTGCTGAGAGGAAGGTGAGACCTGCCATGACAGCTCCTGGGGCAGGAGGGAACTGGGGCAAGGAGCTGCTCTCAGAGGGCTCATGTCACACAGCCGATCAAGCCCCATGCCCCGCACAGAGCAGAGGCCACCGGAGCTGCCGCCGTGCCCGGCGGGGCTCGCAGCCCCCGCTGCCCGAGCCGGGTGCCCCCTGCGCTGCGCTGAGGACCCTCTCTGAGCACGGGACAGGCGGCACGGCCGTGTCCAGCCCCCCGGCGATGTGCTCCCCAGCACGGCCCAGGGCCAGGGGCTGCCGGCACATCCCCGCTCAGCGCTGCGCCCTTCCGCTCCCCTCGCCCGCGCTGCCCCATCAGCAGTAACAGTCTGATTAATTCGCTTCCAGCAGGGAGCTGATGGGGCCAATGATGGAGCCGCTGCATCAGGCGCGCTGAAATTGATAGTTTTTCACAGTTACAAATGAGGAGCCTCCTCAGCTGCAAATGGCGCCCGCACAGTCGGACTCCGGTAATGATCATAAAGAGGCTCCTTTAAACTGCGAAAGCCCCTGGGAGCGGGCGGGGGGGCGGCTGCCGCGCTAATGAGAACTACAAGGGGCGAGCAGGCATGGAAATGGCTCCTCCACTCTTGATGTGCATTTAACTGCTTTTTTAGTGCGGCGGCAGAGCCAGGAACGAAGGAGTGATGAATGCAGCACAAAAGCATTTATTTTCCAATTCGGCAAAGTGGCTACGTTGGGAAATGTATGAATTATTTTAATTCACTCAACTGTCCTGAAACATCACTGAGAGCGAGTGAGCGTGGGGGGAGGGGGCGGGCCGTGCTCAGTGTGTGCTCCAGAGACAGGAATCACTCCTATTCCTTCAACTGCCCCGAAATCTGGGAGATGGGGGTGCCAGCAAGGTGCAGTGATGGGGAAAAGCAGTGGTACCCTGGCACAGAGAGCTCAGAGCAAGGTCCAAGCAGAGGGCTCGGAGCCATCCTGCTGCAGAGCAGGGTCCCTTGGCTGGAGCTTCTCCATGCCTTGCAGGACAGCTTCTTCCCTGGCTGGGACACTTCCAGCTGACCCTCACAAAGGGAGACAGCCCCAGTGAGGCCCAGAGGCTGTGTCTGACACTCACGAGCAAACTCTGGGCTCACAGCCACAGGGCAGAGCTCAGAACTGCCCCACTGCCGAAATGAGCTCCCCTCCCTGTTTGGCTGAGGGGAGAAGGGCCAGCAGGGCTACTCACAGGGGTTGGGGCAGCTGCCGGGGATGGCCACAGCCTCGTTCCACTGGTCTGCACTGGAGACAGAGTAGGAGCGCTGGTGCATCCCGTCCGGCTTGGAGCTGAAGCCCACGAGGTTGATGCCGCTGATGGAGCGCTCGGAGTGGAGGGAGGTGCTGCTGGTCGAGTGGGGAGCACCTGCAAGAGACCAAGGAAGCACGGACCGATTGCTGCCTGGGAGCAGGTGGGAGAAGGCAAAGCTGTCCCGTGCCTGGTGGCACACTCCTCCACATGAGGACAGGCTCTCTCTGGCTCTCCCCTCCCAAGGGGTGCTGGTGCATCACCCCAAAGGTGCTGACAGAAGAGCCCAGCACACCCCACTTCCCAGAGGGAACCCCAGCTTCGTGGGTTGCAGTGTAGCACCCCAGGATGCACAGCTGGGGATTCTGGCACAGCTTCCCCACAGCTGGAGTCATGATTTTCACACAGCCTCAGGCACCTGGGCAAACCCAAACCCACTCCACAACCAGCACACCCACCTTCATCTCTCAACTTCCCTTCCCTTGTGTGTCCCTGGCAGGGACTCCAGCCATGCTGGGGGCACTGGGAGAGAGTGTGAAATCACATGGAGGGTGTCAAAGAAACAAGCAGAGGAACAGATGTCTGTAAGGTGGGGATGGCAGGTGGAAGTTCCTTTTGCCACCAGCTCAAAACTGCTGCGGCTGAGCCCAGGAACCTGAACCCCCAAGAGAGGAGTGATTTTGGGACTAGAGGCTGTCACAGGGGACACGATCACTCAGTGATGCAAAATGGGTCAAGTGTTTCTGGATTACAGGAATACCCAAAATGTCCAGAATAGAAACAAAATGGTCTGACAGGGAGCACACAGCCTCCCATCCAGTCCGCAGGCAATGTGCCACAGAGGAGGACAATGGCCCAAGGGATCCCTGCACCTGCCCACCATCAGCCCTCTCCCACACTCCCCTCAGGCTATTCTGCCCCAGCCACTGCAGAGCAAGTGCTCTGGGAGCTCAGGGTGAGAGAAGGAGCCCCGTCCCTACTCCAGAGCTACGTATCCTCCTTCCCTGCCCGGAGGCACAGACACTGAGCTGGGACTCTCACTGCAGCCCACCTGGCCATGGCCCAGGGCAGGGCCACAGATCAGCTCCAGATGCTGCACACCCACGGCTCCAGCCCTGCAGCCATGGTGGAGCTGGGCTGCAAGGAACGGAGCCATCGGTCCCATGGGACTGCTACCAGTGGGAGCCTTCCACGGAAGCAAATGAACACCTGTGGCAGCAGGGACAGCTCACCTGTCTTCCTGTGAAACCAGATTCACTTGGCTCTCACAGACCCCAGCAAGGCTGAGGTGAAGGGAGCTCTGGCATCATCCTGTGCAGCCGAGCTCAAGCAGGGCCCCCCAGAGCCAGTGGCCCTGGACTGTTTCTGATGAGTTTGGAGCATATCTAAGGAGAGAGATGGCATAACCTCCCTGGGCAACCTACCCCTGTGCTGGAACATCCTCTACAAAGAGCAGAGCCCCACAAAATCCCATGTGAAGCCCCGGAGTTCGTACATAAATGTATGTTTCTGTCCCTGCTGTTTCCAAGTTTCCAAGGGCTGCTATTCAGATGTGCCCAGGCACAGCAAGGGCTGCCGAGTGCCTGATGGGACAGCTCAAGAGTCCAAAGACCCCCTCCAAAGGCAAGTGCTGAAAGGAGGGGTGATGCGGCCACCAGCCCACCCCCCGGCACCAGGCATGCCTGCCACCCACCACCACCACCACCATCATCATCATCATCACCATCATCATCCTTCACCACTCCTTCATCACCAACATGGCAGGAACCTCTCACCCTCCTCTTCCCTGTGCTCATCCTGGACCAAAATGCCCTTTCCCTGCAGCGTTGTGCAGGGATCCCCTGGAGCCTCCAGCAGTACTGATGGAGAGCTTGCTGGGACACGGTGCCTTGTGCCCTGAGCTGCCAGGACCCTGACCCCAAACTGTGGGACCCTTGCACCCTGAGATGCCAGGACCCTGACCCCGAGCTGCCAGGCCCTTCCTTGCAGAGCCCTGCCACATCGCTGCCTCCAGCCTGGCTGCTGCAAGTTCCCCCTCCCTCCCCTTGTTCAGCGCCACAGAAACACGTGTAAAACCATGACACTGACTTTGCCTCTAATTAGCCCTTAATTTACAAGACACACTCGGAAGGGTAATTAGCTGGCGCTCCGCTCCTGACTGCTGCATCCATCTCCTCTCTGCCTCCTCGTGGGAGGGAGCCTGCTGCTGCTGAAGCAGGGACAAAGCTGCTCCCCTGGGACCGGGATGAGCTTGGTCCTGGCAATGGTGCTGCTGGGAATGGTGCTGCTGGGCTGGGCAGGGCAGCGCTGGGCAGGGCTGGGCTGGGCTGGGCTGATCTCACAGTGTCTGCCAGCACCAAGCCCCAAGCAGCCCCAGCCCTGGTTATGGCCACAGAACAGAGGAAGGTGAAGAAGGGCGAGCAGAAACAGAGGGCCTGGGAGAAGCTCCCCCTGCAGAGGGGAAAGTCCTGCAGGGCCCTAGGGAGTGCAGATCTGACCCCTGCACCCCACCCAGCCAGACCAGGAGCCCCAGCCCACCAGCACATGCTATTTCATCACACGTCTGAGGAGCAGCACAGGCTGCCACAGATGCCAGTGCTCCGTTTTGAAAGGAGCAGCTTCCATCAGCTTCTGCAGCCCCTCCAAGCTCCCTACACCCCCTCCAGCTGCCTGGAGTCACCCAGCTGTGGGGGAGCTCCCTCACAGCCCAGCCACTTGCTCGCTCACAGACCTCGTGCTGTAAACTCCAGCTTGTCCGAGGGAGCTGCTGGGTGCTCCCAGCAAGGCCAGAGCTCTCAGGAATTGCATCCCTTTGGAAGTAACACCCTGGCAGCTGCTGGATGTTCCCTGTAAATCGGGTAAGTGACAGGTGACATGTAAATACCACCTGCCTCTGATCCAACACCTGCAGGAGCTGAACCCCCAAAGTGCTGAAGGTTCCCCAAGTCCCTCTCCCAATCACTGTTTCCTCACCCCCACAAAAGAGACTCACATGACTCTGTGACAGCTTTTCAGTACAGCCAAACTGATGACGTGACAGTGGATGGAAAATTACCTATAACCAGAATGGCCTTTTCCCAGGCATGGCATGTGGCAGCCCAGATGATGCAGTGAAACACCTGGATCAGAGCAAACGGGGAATTCTTTACTGAGGTGTGGCTGCCCAAGAACAGAATAACAGGGAGCTAGCCAGAAGGGCACCACCACTCGGGAGAAGATAATTTCCAGTCATTTGAGGATCTTTTTAGGATCTCTTTAATATTTTCAAAAGCAGTTTGACAAAATAAAACACAGGGTCCGATGAAATTTCCTGGAGACATTAACAGGCCACTACAGTGTGGAGGAAATCAACTTTGGCACAGGGAGTGGGTTATGCTGAATTTTAAAGGGGCACCAGCTGGAGAGCTCTTTTGGGATCCCCCTGTGTTTATAGCCAAGCACAGGATAGGTCTTTCCTCTGGAATGCCAGGCCCTGCTCCCTCACAGAGGGATGCTGCTGCTGCACCATGGTAGAGGGACTGTCAGCATGTGGCTCAAGATGGTGAGGGAGGTGCTCCAGGATGGGTGAGGACACCCTGGCATGCAGCAAACCCTGTTTTCTCTGGTACTGCAGAGGCCAACAGCATAGTACAGATAAATGCTACTGACTGTCTGCAAATGGTGTCCCAAGGAGCCATCAGTCACTCTGCCCCTCGACCACTTGTTGCCAACACGTCACCATTTATTCCAAATAAAAACCAGGATTATTGTGAGTCACCTCAGTGGACTGGCTCCCCAGAGCCTGGCTGGAGCCTGCAGCTGAACACGGCCCAAAGTCTCCCCAGAATCTATGGCTATGCTGGACCCTGAGATGGACACAACTCCAGCTAGTGGGAAAGCTCCATTCCCAGAAACCAACCAGTTCTTGAAGGGAGGTGAGAGCCAAGGAACCTGGTAGAGCTGCCTGCCTGTGAAAACCCTGCTGGGGAGGACATAACTCACTCCCCATGTCAGTGGGGCAGCAGCTGCCGTGGTGGGAAGGTGGTTGTCCTGGGAGTCCCCGTGGTTGCTGTTCCCAGAGCTGGTCCAGAGTCAGGAGTCTGCCAGGTTGGGTTTCTAAATGAAGCACTGCTTGCTGTTACCTGGACATTGTTGGGTCCTTCCTCCTGAACGAGCTCCATGAGCCCAAAACACATGGGCTGGCCCCTTCTAGCCAGGAGCCCCAGGATACAGATGTGTCATTTGAATGGCATCAACCTCTGCCTTCTCCTTGGGAGCTGGCCACCATGCAGAGCACCCACACAGCTCCCAGGCACAGTGGGGCACCTTCTGGGGTGACAGATGGACAGGTGTTCCTCCCATGACATGAACGTCTGTGTGGAATCACTGATCCCAACTGGGGGCCACTGAGGATTCCCAGCCCAGCTCCATAGCAGGGCCATCAGGATCTGCCAGCTTGCACACAGCAGGAGCCATTGCCTTGCACTGGGCCTCACAGATGCTCTGACACAGGCAATCTCCCTCCTCTCTCAGTGCTGCCCTTGCAGAGCATGGGTTTGGACATCTGCACATGCTAAGTAACTAAGTGACACCCCAGCTCCTACCAAAGCTGACTCGTGGTGGGTATGAACCATCTGGACAAAAATCTCTGCATGGTGCTGGTGTCTCTGGGACACCTGAGAGCCTGGGCTGGCCGTGGCAGCAGGATTGGGAGGGCTGGCCATGACACTTCCCACTCCCCAGCCAGAGCTCCAGGATGTGCAGGATGAGCCAGTGCTTCTCCAGCCAACACACCAGTTCACCTCTGGGTTAGAGGGTGACTGACCCCCAGCCTTACAGGGCCCCAGTGACTGCCAGGAATGGAACCCCAGTGACTGTCAGGAATGGAACCCCAGTGACTGTGAGGAATGGGAACCCAGTGACTGTGAGGAATGGAACCCCAGTGACTGTGAGGAATGGGAACCCCAGTGAATGTG
>JAWWMU010000106.1:173538-184756 GCA_035048155.1 Cinnycerthia olivascens
TGACTGTGAGGAATGGAACCCCAGTGACTGTGAGGAATGGGAACCCCAGTGAATGTGAGGAATGGGAACCCCAGTGACTGTGAGGAATGGGAATCCCAGTGACTGTCAGGAATGGAACCCCAGTGAGTGTGAGGAATGGGAATCCCAGTGACTGTGAGGAATGGGAACCCCAGTGAATGTGAGGAATGGGAACCCCAGTGACTGTGAGGAACGGGAACCCCAGGGACTGCCAGGAACAGGAACCCCAGGGACTGTCAGGAACAGGAACCCCAGGGACTGTCAGAATGGGAACCCTGTGAGTGCCCCCAGGCCCTGCCCCGAGCACTGGCCTGGGGCCCATGGGCAGCTGCAGCTGTGGCTGCTCTGTCTGTCTGCAGCTGAGCTGTGCTGGCACCAGCCCCAGCACAGAGCCCACGCTGCGGCTCAGGCACCCCAGGGCTGCCCCCAGAGAGCCCAATGGCCAGGGAGGGCGAGCTCTGCAAGGGACAGGCAGATTCCTGGAGAGCAATGGCAGACCTGGAACCAGGGAGTGGCCAAAGGAGCCCCCGGACTGCCCCAGCTTTGCTGCGCAGAACAGAGCACATCACAGGTCTGCCCCTCTGTCACTCCTGCCTGAACTATGGCAGATCTGCCAGAAAATCTGATCCTGACTTGAATATTGCCAGTGCCAGAGAGATCACAGTGACTGGGTAAGTGGTTCCAGTGGTTAATTGCCTTCACTGATGAAATCTGGGCCTTATTTCTGGCCTGAGTTGTCTTCCTTCTGCTACTGTCACTGAATCCTGGTTCATTTTATCTGATAAAGAGCTCTCTCAGCATATTTCTGTTCCTATACAGGTATTTACAGATGGTGTTGAAATTACCTCTTAACCTTTTCTCCAACAAGCTAAATATATTGAACTCGTCAAATCTTCCTACAAGGTGATTCTGAGAGCAGTTCCTGCGTTTTACAGCCTTTCCTGTCCATCATTTTTTGTCTCATCCTGTCGACACATGAATCCATTAACCTGAGCCCTGTGGAAGTCCTCTCCACCCCAAAACTGACTGTTATCACCCACACATGAAAAAGACCTTCACCACATCTTCTACAATTCCTGACTTAAATAATTCAGCCTTGCTGATTCCAACATGTCCACATCTCCTACCTGCTGTTTAATTTGCTGCCTAATTACAGCTGGAATATGAAGAATTCATCATTCTGTGCTGAGATACATCATCTTGCCTCTTCCCAAACACCAATACAAGTGTTCACTGAAAACCCTGATTTTTTTCCTTATTAACCACTCTATTATTCCCATAAAATAATGAAAGAATATTTGGGTTAGGACTCACCAGTTCCTAATAAACTTGAAAAAAGCCCTTTTACTGTCTCTAACTCCACCGGTTCCTGTTCTGCATCCCCTCCTGCAGCCGTGGCAGTGCAGGCTCCTGTGCCAGCCAAGGAGGAAGGTGAGCTGGGAAATGAGCTCCCAGTACTGGAGCACGCAGCACGGAACATCCATCACTTTATTTGTACATTATGTGGAAATTCCTCAGCACACCAATGGCAGAGGACCAGAGACTCGGTGAGACACACGAGCAGTGACTGTTCATGGCTCTCAGGCTGAACAAGTGTCACAGGGTGCAGCAGCCACCCAAGCTCACCCAGCACTGGGCAAAGACGAGCCTTTGGCACCGAGTGGGGTTGAGGGAGACCATGCTGCACATCCAGCCCAGGCTGCAGAGACCAAGACACAGAGAGCACCAGGAGGACAAGGGAGCTGCCCTGTGCTCAGAGCCTGGGGCAGGAACTGAGACACAGGAGCTGAGTTTTTGCCAAGCAAAGCAGCTGTGAGAGCAATGAAAGAGAGGTTTTCCTCTGGAAGAAGGGAACAGAGGTGAAGTGACAGACTTGTGCAGGTGCTCCCAAAATGGGGTGGGCAGTGTTGGTGTCCTCATCAGCTGGGACACCCCTGTTCCCACAGAGAAGGAGATGGGGGGCTCTCCCCAGCAGTTGTGCTCTGCTGCTGCTCTTCATCTGTGACTTTGTTCCTAAATTCCTCATCACCAGCACTGGTCAAATGTTGTTTAACTTCCTCCCTATATCTGGTGGGCACGGTGCAGGCCCCAGGGCAGTGCAGGCTCCTCTGTGAGCCTGGAGCAAAGGGTGGCACAGCCCTTTGTGTGGCTGCAGCCACAGTGCGTCTGGGAACGCAAGGAGCTGCAACATTCCCATAAAGCCAGGAGGGTCACTCCAAAGGCTGCTCACAATCAATCACTGCTGGTGGATGTTGGGCTGGGAGTGCTGGCACAGGGCTGGATGGCAGCGGGAGCCTCCACCGCGGCTCCAGCTGGCTGTGCCGGCCACACTGGTGCCACCAGCCTCCCACCGGCTGCAGCTTCCAGCGCCTGCTCAGCACTTGCCCATTCCTTTATCATGTTGCCGTTAATTTTATCACTTTTCATGCACACACAGATACAGCTGCACAAACCACAGCAGCACTGTGCAGCCAGCTCCCTCCGCCCGCTCCTGCCCCTTCTCACTGTCGGCACACAGAGTGAACAGCTCACATCTCCTCTCCATCAAGAATAACATCTCTTTAAGAAGTACAACCTTCCTTTTAACTTTCTGGTATCCAGTAAAATATTCTTTAAAAACTCCTAATTATGCTTCACTTTTTTTTTCCCCTGTTTAAATTTTTTCTCCCAAAAGATCTGGCATGTAATTGCTTCCAGCCTGGTGAAATTGGCTCAGATACATTTTTGTGTGCATGTGTCTGTGCATGTGTGTGTTTAATATTCTATTTCTGATCTGAATTTTAGTCTGCCTGAACATCAGCACAATACAGCCAAGTTACTTTTACAGTAACAAAATTTAGTTAGGTAGTACCAAGTTTAGTTTGGTGATTGGCTGAAGTGGAGGTAACAGTGGTGTTCTCCTTGGGAGCTACTCTGCTGTTTGGAACTAGAATTCAGAAAGTAACTGGCAACCTCATAAAGTCCTTCAGTGACTTTACTACATTAATGTCATTTACTCTCCAACACGTTACAAAGAATTATCTTGGAAAAGCAAGGTGCTGGAAATGAGCAGCAGAAGCGGATGAAGGAAGCAGCATCCCAGATCACTCTCCTGGTCTGTTACTGTGAGGAGAGGTGTCCCTTAGGGTCCCTGCAGAAACCTGCAACACAAGCTGCAGGGAATCCGCAGAAGGGCTGTGTAAAACACCCCCCAGAACAGATCCCTGAGGTCCCTGAGTGGGAGATGGATGCTTGTGACAGGCGGCACCGACAAAAGCCCGTGTGTGTGCCCAGGTGGGGCAGAGCCCGGCTCTGAGCCAGAGCTGCAGCAGGGAAGGACACAGAGCCAGAGTTTTCTGGGAGCAGTGTGGACCTGGCCAGCAGTGACCCATGAAGAACAGCCCCTGCCCCCAGCTCCCCAGTGCCACTGGGCACAATGGAAGTGCTGTATTTTCCTACGTAACTCCAGTTTCTAAAGCCACTCACTCATCCAAGGCTTATCTACCCCTGCCTGCTTTGTCCACGGAGGCTGCTTGGTGTGCAGCAGCTCAACCTCTTGGGGTGCACAAATTCAAGGGGATGGAGCAAGCCCTGCTCTGTTTGGAGAACAGGATGGCTCTGCCCTTGCCTGCTGGTGGTGAGCTTTTCCACGTTCCTCTGGGACACCTCCCTGTCCAGCAGCAGAGTGCAGACCCCAGGCAAAGGCCCCGTGCGCTGATGGCAGAGGCAGGTCCAGATGGACTCACCCCTGGAGCTGCTGCCTGCAGTCAGGGATGAACTGGGGCTGTGTGACAGCAAAAAGTAGGACTCTGTGGCCTGTAACAAGCTGCTGCCTGGCCCCTCTTCCTCCTGCAGCACAAGCCTGCGTCACAAGCCTTGGTTGTTTGGATGAGAGAGCCTGGTTTGCTGGAGAAGGCTACAGTCCACCTTGGAGAACACTGGCCACCCCCCCAGGCAGCACCAGGCAAGTTATTTACACTGAGATTTTCACAGGTGGCCACTAATTACACCCTTGTAGCTTTTCCAGGGGCCCCATGCAAGGCACCTGAGCCAAATGTTCCAGAATTCAGGAGAGCTACAGCCGCAGCCCCCACGCCTGGTTGTCTGCCCCATGCCCACCCGGGTGTCCCGTGCCTCCCTGGCTGCCCTGTGCCCACCTGGACACCCTGGCCAGCCCTGGGCAGGGTTCTGATCACCATGGCACTCTGCTGCCTTGTGCTTCTCCCTCCCTGCTCCTCTCCTTCCTTTCTCCAAGGCCCTTTCCCTGCTCAGCCCTGCACTGCATGGCTCCTCAGTGATCTGGTAAGGAATATGAACTCCCAGTAATTATCTCTAATTAGGGTTAGTGATTATACTGTTGAGTGGGAGAAAATCAATCTCTGCCTTTCCACTGGGGAGGGTAGGTAGAGCTGGGGTGTGGAGGGAGGAAGCACCAGCAGTTCCCTTCATGCTCCGACCCCCTCTGTGAAGCACTCCCTGCCTGCAGCTCTGGAGCTGCCTGCTCCGTGAGCAGGAGCCATTCTGGCCCAGCAGAACCTCGGCCCTCCAGCCTGTCCAGCACTAGACCCAGGCACCAAGGATTGCTGGTCCTGTCATCCCACCTGGCTGCAGCCACGCTCCTCCTCTTCCCATGGAGTCCTGACAATTTCCAGCTTCCACTCAATGCAAAACTTTAAAGCAACAGCTCAAGCCTCACATTGGGATTCATCCTCTGCCTTCAGACATGCAGATAAACATTTGTAAGAGGTTACTGTATGACTGTAATGGTGAATGTATAATATGTATAATATTTATAATATACATATGAATTTGCAGTATTTTATACATGATTCATGATGCAGAATATTAATTACAGATAAATTTTAGTAAATCTCTCATCTTAGCTTCATCTTCAGACTACAAACAACCCTTTAACACATTATTGGGAAGGGCAGAAGTCCCATACAGATGAATAGACAGACCCTCACCCTCTTCCTTTCAGCTCAGTATCCCCATGCCCGAGTTACAGAATCCCAGACTGGTTTGGGTTGGGAGGGACCTCAAAGATCATCCACTTCCAGCCCCTGCCCTGGCCCTTGGCTGAGGAGCAGTGGCTAACACTGGACTTTTACAGTCAGACTCTGCAGAAAGCCAAGTGAGCAAGCTGAAATCACAGTTGGAAGGAGGGAGGGAGGGCGAGTCCCCACAGCTGGCACCGACCCAGCTGTGCACGGGCACTGCCCCCAGCCCAGGCCCAGGCAGGCCCTCAGGCACTGGGGCCCTGCTCTGGCTTTCACGCTGCTGCCCAGCTCACAGGGACCCCAACAAAGAGCAGGACAGGATCCTGCCCTTAGCAGAGCACACCGTGCAGCCACATGCCGTGCACAGAGCACAGCAGCCATGGCACTGCAGGCAAATCCAGGGACACCAAAATCCATCCAGCTCTCCCTGTGGAGCACAGGTGGAACTCGGGATGTTCCTGGACACACCAGGGCCAGGTGACACGAGCTGCTGGGGGGGGGGGAAGCAAAAGGAACTTTGTTCCAGAAGTCAGAGCTGACCTTCTCCTCCTGAGTCCCCAGTTTCCATTCCTTCGTAGGAGATTAATGACCCTGCTCTGACCTGAAGAATCTATTGTGCATCTACAGCCACAAAAGGCAGGAGATGATCCACCAGCCTCCTGTCTGCCATGACCTGCACCACCCTGCTCTCACTGCTCTTCTTCCCTCAATGTCATTGTCCCCCACGGCGAGCAGCGGTGTGCCAGGGAAACAGGTTTTCCCTTTTCTTTGTTAATTCTTCCCTCATTACATTTGAAATTCCACAATCAGTGTGCACTGTAATTGTCGAATTTGATGCTAATGATTAATGAATTAAACATGGATCCATCAATTAGTCCTCGGAGAATAATTCTGCATAAAGCAGCGGATAATGTAATTACAGTAACAAAGATAATGAGATGTTAACATCGACGGAGCCCGACGTGACATGATCACAGCAGGCTCAGCAACCCCGGCCTGGGGGAGCCAATCCCTCACTCCGCAGAGGCAGAGCATCGGGGGGCACGGGCCTGGGGGGGGCCGTGCCAGCACGGAGCTCCCCCGGCACCGGCACCGCGCTCTGCACCCGCCTGCCCCGCGCCAGCGCTCCCGGCCACTGCTCCAGAGCCCACAGCAGAGCTGCCAGGAGTCAGCACCAACTCAGCCAGGATGCTCAGCTGCCTGGAGACCCGGCACCATCCCCTACCATCCCTGTTGGGAGCGGCTGAGGCCAGCATAGGCTCCCTCCCAGCACCCCAGCTGACACAGAGGCCCAGGGACGGGCATGTTGCCACGCTCTGTGCCCCCACGGCTCCCTGGCCTGTGCTGTGGAGCCAGCAGTCAGTGCCAGCACACAGAACTCGGCCCAGGGACAGCTGGACCCTCGTCACCTCAGAGCAAACAGGAGCATCAACCAAGCCCTGCATCCCGAGCAGTGCCTCGCACCACCACACACTCTGGGAAACGCTGTCCCTGCAGGAGATGCACGAGATGCAGGAGTGATGCTGCAGGAGAAGGAGGAAGAGGACTCACACCAGCACTGGCCCCAACACACGTGTTAGACCATGCAGACTGTTCCTGAAGGGAACTGACCAGCAGCAGTCCCCACCCAAAACCCTCCAGAGCTCTAGCTCACAACTCCGTGCTGAGCCTCTCTGGGCCGTCCTGCCCTGCGCTGAGGACGTGGCTGCCCTCTGCTCTCCTGGGCACCACATCCCATGGGAGACTCATGGCCCTCAGCAAGCTGGAGAATCCCCCACAAGCCCTCAGAGCAGAGCAGAACTCTCCCCTTTAGCCTGCTCCCTTCACTCTTTGTGCTCTGGCTCCCCCCCCGTTTGTCTCCTCCAGTCCCATCTCTGCTGCTGGAAACACCAATCACTGCCTGCAACCACCACCAGCTCAGCAATGCTGCAGCCTCCTCCTGCACTCCTCTTCCCACTCCAAGGCAGCCTTTCCAGTGCTCAGCCCTCGACAGCCTCTGCTGTCACTGAGCTGTGGTGCAGCACCAGCTGGTGCTCCATGCATGGCCGTGGCACGTGCCATGTACCTGCACAGGTGTCACAGACCATGGGGCCAGAGCCTCCCTGTCCTACAGGTCCCTACAAACCTCTGTGAAGCAAGAACAGCAAGAACCCAGGGCTCAGCTGGGCCGAGGCCAGGCTCCTGTGCTGACTGACACTGCCTCTTGTGCCACCACCTTTCCTCCCCCACTGAAGTCCCTTTTCTCCCCATCTGCCCTCTGATCCATTCATCGAGCCAGAAACAGGCAATGTAGCACAGCACAAGGGAGGGGAGCCTAATGAACCACAGCGAGGGTGCACCTGGGGGGTGAGGGAGAGGGCAAGAGAAGTGACATTCCAGCGGCAAGAGGAGCAGCAGGGATTTGAAGGAGACACCTGACCCAGCAGTGCCACACCTCTAGTGAATACCTGCCTTCAGGCCATAGCACCTGTGGGCTCTGGCAGGAGATCTGCTCATGCCTTTCCTGCCCTCTCTAGCCAAACCACTGTAATCCCATCCCCTGCCATGGGCAGGGACACCTTCCACCAGACCAGGGTGCTCCAAGACCTGTCCAACCTGGCTCTGGACACTTCCAGCAATGGGACAACCTCTCTGGCCAACCAGTGCCAGGACTTCACCACCCTCACACGGAAGAACTTCCTAATATCCAATGTAAACCTCCCCTCCTTCAGTATAACATAATTCCCCCTTGTCCCATCACTCCAGGCCCATGTCCAAGCTGCCTCTCCAGCTGGAGGCTGTTGAAGGGTGAGTGGGTAAGGCACTGGAAGGGCTCTGAGGTTTTCCCCAGAGCCTTCTCTTCTCCAGGTTAACACCCCCAGCTCTCTCAACCTATCTCTGTAGAGAGGGCTACAGCCCTTGGAGCATCTCCATGGCCTCCTCTGGACAATGGGAACTTATCCAACCCAAAATAAAACCAAGCTTACCTACAGTAAAGTTGCCTTCCTGAATGGTTTAAATACTGGGGTACCATCATGACTGAGCTCTGAGCCCCCACTGGGGTTTCACAAACACAATTCCCTTCCTCATTCCTACTGTATTTAGCTTGAAGCTAAACACAAATAAATATAAGTATAAGTATAAGTATAAGTATAAGTATAAATATAAATATAAATATAAATATAAATATAAATATAAATATAAATATAAATATAAATATAAATATAAATATCTGCTCTGGAGTTGTTCTGAATCCTCACCAGAGCACTGCATCCATGTATTTCATCCACATACAAGGCAAGGTGAGACTTTCATTTTCTCCCTCTTCTCCTCTCTATGTCCCTGGTCTTTCCACACCCCAGGGGAGGACTGTGTGTGCAGTGGACATCAGCCAGCACACTCACTTGCCTTTGCAGAGTTCAGGTCACAGAGGAACCACAGACACTTGCTCTGAACTCTACTCACTGGCCACCTGCTTCTGCTCAGAGACTCCTGGGGCAAGACAGCAAATCCCTCAAGTCTCCAAAGTTTGCGCCCACTGAAGATTAACTTGTGACTGGCAAAGAACTAAAAACTTTGAAGTGCTTCCTCTCCAGTTCCCAAAATACGTGCCAGATGAGAGATGCCCAGTGGATCCAGTAACAGTCTCATCCACAGTCCCAAACGTGGCAAAGCTGTGAGGTCACTGCTAATCTGAAGCTAGGCAGATTCTCCATGAATCCTAAATCCAGCCCTGAGCATTGCACAGGGATAAGAGCACATCACCTCCGAGGGTCTGTGTCCCATCAGTGCACTTGGTGATTGCATCCACTGCTACTGGGCTTGGAGGCACCAGAAAGAGATTAAAACATTCCTCAGAAAAGCCTTTACTGACCGTGTACTGACACTGCAGACACAGCCTGAGCCAGGACAGGACACAAAATGTGCCTAAAGCTGCTGTCCCAGTGCTGAGCCCTGTGTGGTCACACCTGCTTGGCAGCCCACAGCACTGCTTTGCTCAAGGGTCCAGGGCTGACAGCCAACAGGGCACCCCAAAGCCACAGACCCCACATGGCAACCACCACCCTCCCAAAGGGTCCCACCCTGCACACACACACACCCAGCAACACCCACAAGCCAGAGTAAAGCACATCTCCTGAACAGAAACCTGGTCTCATTCAATGGCTCAGGCAGTGCTAAGTCCAACTGCTCTCCAGATAAACTATTCCAACATTCATTTCCCCCCTGCCAGGAAACTGCATCTCCTCCCCCGTGTAAACTGCCCTGACTCCAGCCCCCGTGCCCTGCTCCAGCTCTGAGGCTCACACTGCAGGGCCTCCTGCTGTACTCACTCCTTGGCACTGGTTTTCCAGCAGCACTGATCAGCAATCCAGGGACATCCCAGCCCACTCCCCCCAGGACTGAGAGGACTGCTGGAGTAGGATATGGGGTTAGGTGAGCAGCTGGTTTGACAGCAGCATAAGCTCCTCTGTGGTTTGAACCCTTCTCCCAGCTCTGACACCTCTGCTAAGTCAGAGCTCAGACAAGGCACCTCTGACATGCTGGCAGTGTTCCTGTCCAGAATCAGGAGCTGTCCCCACGCTGGGGCACCTCAAGTGTGGTGATGGAAGAGCATCAGTGCACAGAAGGGAGCCAAGGCAAGGAGCAGGCAGAGCTGCATAGCCCTGTCAGAACAGACATTTTATCCACAAATGAGTTCTGCCTTGACCAGAACAGCAGTTTGGGTTTGGGAGGGCTCGTGATGCCCTCCTTGGCACCACGTGGGCAGTGATGTTACTGTGCCCCATGCCCTGTCCGTGTCTGTGTGTGTCGTGCCAAGGACTCCAGCAGCTCCTGACACCCCAGCTGCACCCACCCCCCTTCAGAGGGACACTCTGAAGCACTGTGCTGACAGCATCCAACCACGGGGCAGAGCCGGGACACAGAGCAGGAATGAACAAGATAGGGACTGTCCCCAGGCTCACCCTCAGTGGCAGTACTGGATTTGGAAGGATTTCTGTGATCAGCAGCACCACCAGCCCTCCCTCAGCAACCCAAACAGAGCCTTTCCATAACCTGTGCACCAGACTGTGCCAACAGCTAGCTGGGATGAAGGCAGGTGGAAACTGCCCACCCTGGCCAAGGACACCACCCCAAGGATGCAGTAAAGGCTCTGGGAAATGTGGGCAGGAAGCCCCAGGTTCAACAGTTCCCCAGCAGGGTGAGAACCTCCCTTGGCAGCAGCAGCAAGGAGGAGCATGGCAGGAACTCTGTGAGAGGAGGAGTGTGACAGGAACTCTGTGAGAGGAGGAGTGTGACAGGAACTCTGTGAGAGGCCAGAGGGGCAGCCAGCCTCCCAGTCTCACCTCATCACACTCTGGGGCAACTCTTCAATGTGCATAGAGGATGACCTTCACCATTTCTCCAGGAGAAAGTGAGGAGGAAAGAGGGGTTCCAAAACCAGAAAGAAACAGAAGACAACTTGTCAGGAACCAAAAGCCTTGGGATTTCCTTTGGTTTAAGGAGCAGCAGCTTCCACCATGTGTAGCAGGTCAACACTCTCCTCAGGGTGAGGAAATTCCTCAGGGGTTCACACTGCCAGTTAAACCCTGTGACATTCTTCTGTCCTGAACACCAAGCAGCACAAAATCCCAAGAGCAGCTTACCTGGGACCTGCACAGAAATGCCAACACCCAGCGAAGGGACTCCCCGAGGGCAGTGAAAGCAAGACACTCAGGAGGGGCTCTGCTCCCTGCTCAGCAAAGCCAGGGGCTGCTGGCCCCGTGCCACCCACACAGCTCTTACCTGTGCCTGCTGCCAGCTGTGAGCTGCTCCGCTCCTTGGCCAGCCCGTTGGCCTTGGGGCTGGCGCTGGGCGCTGCGGCCGCCGTGGCGCGGGGGAGCCGCTTGCCCGGCACCTTCACCGTGGTCCTCAGCAGATCGATCTCCTTGCCGTGCACGTTCTGCATGTAGTCCTGGGGCAGAGGCACAAGGGGGGGTCAGCCCTGCCCCAGCCAAACATGCTCAGCTCCCCCCCCTCAGCACCAGCCCTGCCGGGTGCCAGGACAAGCCCGTTTGGGAAAGCATGGATGGGATCAGAGAGCACATGGAGCCAAAGGGCACACAGGTGGCCAGCACTTCCTCCTCCCTACCAACCCCTCTTTAATCTCAGCACTCAACTGCAACACCATAGAATAGAATAGAATAGAATAGAATAGAATAGAATAGAATAGAATAGAATAGAATAGAATAGAATAGAATAGA
>JAWWMU010000106.1:184770-224969 GCA_035048155.1 Cinnycerthia olivascens
TATAATATAATATAATATAATATAATATAATTACAGCATAAGTAATGGGATACGTAAAAATTCCCTCTCAGATCACAGCTGGGGTAAGAGAAACTCAAACCAACAGAACTCAGGTAACTCCCTTCCTTGCTCATTCACCTGCAGAGTTTCCTATTATTCAAAACTTAGTGCTTCCACCATTGCCTCTGGCAGACAATTCATATGACAACCAAAACCCCACATGCAGACTGTAACTATCACTGTGCCCTGTCTTCCAACAGCATCTCAGCTTTCAGCCAGAATGAGGGTGCAGACTCCCAGTCTCTCCTCAGCACTGTGTCCCTTCCTGTGCCTCCCACCCCTCCCTGCCCCATGGGGCACCGTGGTTCTTCCCAGCCCTCTCCTCCTTGGGCTTGTGCCGTCAGAAGGGGAAGACCCAGCCAATGTTACAGAGGGGAACTGCTGGTCAGATCTGAGGGAGCAGGGACCAACACTGGAGCTCAAGGCTCCAGGAGGAACAGGGAGCTGGGGACACCACTCCTGGGCTCCTGTGCTGCCACCAGGAGAGGAGCCACAGCTGTCCAGGGAGGGTGTGCAGCTGCTGAAGGGGGTTTGGGTTTACTCCAGCTCACAAGGAGGTCACCAAAAAGATTAACTCAGAGATGGTCCCTGTCTGCTTCCATATCCAAGGAGATAAAGACATGAACAAGCTCAGTTTAAGAGCAACAATCCTCCCATCCTGAACCCAAAAAGCAGGTGACAGGGGTTGCACAGGCCATGCTCTGTGCTCTCAGGTATCTCTTGGAAGGGTCACAGTCTCCCAATAGCATCTCCACACCTTGGTCTGAACCCCTCTCCTTCACTGACCCTTATGCAGGCAGCCTGTCCCCAAAGCCCCTGGACACGGGGCAGAACACCCTCCCGTGCCCCCAGGGCTGGGCAGCCTGCCCTCCGACCTTGGCTCTCCCCATCCAGTACCCCGTGTGACTCTGACGCCACCAGCCCAAGCAAACACCACAGCGAGCTGCTCCCAGCTGGGTGTGGAGCTGGTGACAGCCCTGGGCAGGGACCCTCAGAAGGGCTGGAGGATTTTCCCTCACTCAGCACAACTGCGGCGGTTGCCGGCTGCCTGCCCGAGCGAGCGGTCACTGCCGCTCCGCTTTTATTACCTACCATAAAACAGCAATTTCTTCCCAAGCCTCCTCGCTAATTACCCAGCCAGTTCTCTCATTTCATTTTATTACTGGAATTAACAACGAGTTCAAAGCGTGGAAAGCTATTAAGATGTGTGATTAAGCCACATTCAATTAGTTTCTACAAACAATTTAATTGATGTTGCAGATAGAATTAACAGAAGGTGATTGTGTGAATGGCTCCACTGGCTGCAAAATGGGAGCTGCTTCCCTGGCTCTGTGCAGCGCGGCCGGCGAGCCTGGGCTCAGCCACGCACCTTCCTGGCAGCAGAATTCTCTCCAAGGCTTTGGGGAAGCGATGGGAAACTGCACCAGGCTCTCCACACAACTTGTTCTTTTCCTGTTGCTGAACACACTCACAGAAAGGTAGAAATAGAGATGCAACAAGGAAAGCCCTGCTGAATCCAGGCATCAGGCCCCCAGCACTGCTGCCTCCATTTCCAGGCACCCTGCTTGTCCCTGGAACCCCAGCTGCTCCAGTGCAGAGGCAGAGGGGGCACCTCAGGGCAGCTCCCCACAGTTCCAGACCATGAGCAAGGCAGATTTGCCTGCATCAGGAAGGCAATTCCAGGGCCAGGGCCAGCTCACCAGCACAGGTTTCGCCACCCTGTGTCTGCAAACCCAGAGTTTACTCCTGACTCCTGCTGAGGAAACTTTCAAGCTGGGCTGGATGTGCCATGATCCAGATCCAGCTGAGGGTTGAACTCCCAAAAGCAGATGAAGAGCTCCACCAGGACGCTTTGGTTGGTAAAATCAGCACTGCCAGAGCCAGGCCCTGACCTCCATCCAGTGGGGCATGGACACACCCTGGCCAGATGGGCACTGAAGGAGGAAGAAATTGGGGCTGCTGATCCCAGAGGTCTTGACACCCACCCCAGGAGGACCAGGGAGACAGAGCAACAAAGATGGAAGAGAAAACAAGCCAGGAACTGCCCTGGCTCATGCCAAGGAGTGGCCACTGGGAATACAAAAAGAACACAAAAAAGCTCTGGGGCATTGAACATCCTGATGGATAGGGAAGACTCTCTGCCTGCAAGGCTCAGCCGGCCCTCTGGACCCTTTTGCTGCATCCAGAATTTTCCCATCCCCCAGACACATGGCAGCACAGGCAGGGAAGAAGCTGGGACCTCCCATCCCATGGCAAGAACTGGATGCTGCACATCCCCTTGGCTGGCAGTCTGTGGTTTGTTCTTGCCCACAGCTGCCCTCACCCTGTGCCAGCCAGCCTGGGATCTGCTGCCACACTGAAGTGACAGAAGAGTACGTGCCCATCCTCAGGAGCACAGGTTTGTTCCATCCCTAATGTGCTCTGCTTGTGTCATCCTGTGAAAGGACATGGGAGCTTTGCCTCGGGCCACGGTACAAATCCATCAGAGCACCTCCTGATTCCCTCTGGAAGATGGGGAGAGCAGATACAACGGGACATCCTCCTCTGGACTGCCTCTTCCTCCTGCTTGTCCCTGCATCTACCCCTTCCAAGCAAGTCATACACCGGGGACCACAGGGGAAGGGAGGCAGAGAGGCTCTGCTGATCCCACCAAAACTGCAGTATGCAATGGGACTGGTGGGTGCCAGGGTCCCTTCCCAGCTCCCAGGCAGGTGGAGCACACAGCAGCCCAGCCACGCTCTGTGCCCACGTGCAATCCACCCTCGCTGTAGGCAAACACTGCCGGCGATACAATTCCTATCTCAGGTGCAAGGTTCAGGGCTCCCCGTGGAAACTGGGCAGGGGAGGCCCAACTGGCATCACCCTCAGCAACCGGCTGAGGATCACCAGTGGCACCAGTTGGAAGCAAACCAGATTTTTTCCTGAGGCAACGCAGTAATGAAATGAAATACTGAAGTGCAGGAAGGAAAGCAAGCAGCATCAATCTCGATCACCCTGAGGAAGGAGTGGTGAAAAAAGGAGAGAAACCTGGTGTGTGTCTGACAGTAGCTCAACAACAGCCCAGAAATTGCTCTGCCTCCACAGCTGATGGTAACAGCATGGTAATTTCCATGGTGGCAATATGATAAGCCCATACACACAGGTGCACAGGTGAGCACACACACAGACCGGCAGCAGCAGCCACTCCCTCCTGGTTTGGTGCTCTGAAGACCAAAAATGGGAGTTACAAAGTTAGAGAACTGCAGACTACAGCAGAGCAAAGGGATTGAGGACTCTAAGACGAAGCTCCAACAAATTCGAGAAAGGAAGTGCAATGAATGGTTGGGTCTCCAGTACAAGGACAGGAGAGTCCAGGGAGCTGGATAACTGAGCATGGTAAACCCTGGAGTGAGGGTGCAGGGTTAGCAATGAGGAGAAAGACTCTGAGGCTCAGGGCACTCCAGGAGCACACATCTGAGGAGCTCAGGGACAGACTGAGAGCCTGTGAACATTCACAAGAACTGCAGCACCTCATTCTTCTCCTTGCAGCCCCTAAAGCAGCCTGTGCCCCCAGCCACTGCCCGTCTGTCTGTCCTGTGGCAGTATGTCCTTGGCAGAGGTGCTGGGCCTGTGACACAGGTGTGTCTGTCCGTGGCTGCTGCCGCAGCAGCAAACTGTGCTCAAGAGGGAACAGGGAAGAAGCCATTAGCCCCACAGTGGGGAGGCGACAGAGATGGATGGGGCAGCCGCTGCGTGCCTGCGCCGAGCAGGAGCAGGAGCACAGCTGCATCAACGGCAGCTCAGCCCGGCAGCCCCTGCACAGGCACCTCATCTCCATTACCCAATACCTAGCAGCCAGGAAAATTATCCCACGCCCAAATGGCCCCATCAGATATGGCTGCAAGGAGTTCTCTGCCTGCTCCTTGTCGGCTGCAGGGTAGGCCCCGCTTCAGTGGACTGAGCAGGCAAACAGGAGAGGGCTGCAGCTTCCCAGTGTAATCCTGCACAGAGCGTGCTTCCCCCAGCCCAGCTCTGAGCAAATGGCCTGCAGGAGCCTCCTCCAGACCCTGGTAAAAACCAGGTCTGCTCAAAGTGCTCCCTTGGAGGCGGCCAACACTGAATTCCTGCATAGGCAGAGCCCAGAACTTCATCTGCTACCAAACTCTTCCCCAGCCCCTCTCTGCCACGATGGCTGCTGCAAGAGCACCTGCAGCAGCAGCCACAGCATGAAAGGCACTGCTCTGTCCCACCCCGCTCCTCTGCTCAGCCCAGTACTCACGTGCAGGCTGGGGTGGTAGGTGAGGACCCCATTGTCACACAGCGTCACGTACTTCTTCTTCCATTCCTTATTGAGGGACTTGCCACTGCGTTTGAGAAGAATGCCCTAAAAGTGAAGAGTCACAAGTCTCAGATGGTGTCTGGTCCAGGCACCTCCAGCACTGCCCCTTGGAGACTGGTCTTTGAGAAGAAACGACAAGCAGACTCAAGAAAATATCTTCTAGGTCAGTTTTCCCACATTTCCCTGGGTTGCACCCTTTCCTTACCAACCCCTCAGTCCCCACAGACAGGCCCCTCTTTTTCAGGGATAAGGGTCTCCACATGTCAGTGCCAATGTTCAAGTCCTCTAAGGGACCCACCACATCCCCTGGGGACCCAAACCACTCCCTCAGAGAAACTCTTCCCATGCTGGAGGGCAGTGCCCACAGAGGGCAGGAGCCAACCTCACTACCACAGACACAGACTGCTCCCAGACCTTCTGCCACCACCCAAAGTACAGAGGGATAGTCAAGGCAGGGAAAACGGGACAGGCAGGGGCCAATTGAGAAACAACACTCCAAATACAGGTCTCCCAAGGGATACACTTATTCTTGCCTGCTTGTGAGTCTGAGAGCTGCCAAACAGAATAGGGACACATCCCAGCAGGGAATGCAGGTCCTGGGCAGTTGAGAGTTGGGGTCATCCCCTTTCCTCATCAGGAGTTCACCTGAGACCCACCATGCTCTTGCTGGTATAACACATTCCCAGGGCTAGGAAAGGACTGCTGGCCTGTGCTGAACTTCCTCTTCCCCCCAGGGTAACCCAGAACCAACTCCACTGATCCAAACCAAGGCTCAGAGCACAGACAATCCTCATCCTCTCCCCATCCCTTTTTGCCTCTCCAGGTAATCCACCTCCAGCAGCAATTTATCACATTCCAAGTAAGGACAAAGGTGGAGAGGGAGAAGGAAGCTGAGGCAAGACACCAGGTGCAAGGGCTCTGGAGCAGGGAGAGCACATCAAGCACTCTGCCAGCAGGGAGGGAAGCACAGCATGGGGAGACAAAAGTAGGAATGAGTAACAAAGTCTGGGAAAAAGCTGGAGCTACCAATTGTCCAAAATGCTGTCTGGACAGATACCCAGACTGCCTGTTCCTAACTTGGCAAAAATCTGGGCCCTGGGCCAGCCCCTCCTCAAAATCCTGGGCAGAAAGTCTCAGCCCTGCCAGCCTCAGCATATTTGGGGGCCCTGTCCCAGTGCCTGGAGACTGAGCTGCTGTGCCTGCACGGTGCAAAGGCCCAGCATGAAGTGGTGGGGGGACAACACTGCCAGACGTGACTGTGAAATCAGCAATAAATGATGCAGAACAGGCAGAAGTCCCTGTGACCACTCCAGCTCAGTGCTTGGGCAGCAAACAGCAGGAAAAGGAACTGCCTCCTGCACATGCAGGGATGCAACAGCAAAACAGAGTGGCTAGGGCAAAGCTGTGTGTGGGCAGGATCAGATCCCTTGTCAGGATCTGACACCTTGCCCTCAAGAGCTTGAAGGACATGAGCTGAAGGACTCGGCAGCAGTCAGAAGGTGCTGGTGAGAACACGGCACAGAATGTGGCAGCTGACCAACAGCTCCTGCTCTGCCAAGGTCTGCCAGTGGGCAAGCAACAACCCCTGGAATCATGGCTGGAGGCTCACACCAGGCAAATCTAGGGAAAAGCTATGGCAAAGAGTGATGGGCAAAGAACGAGAGGGGAGCAGAGCAGAACAACCAATGCCAGCAGTGCCAACAGGGTATCAGAGGAGCCTGGCTCTCCCTTGGGTAAAACACAGTATCTGATGGCAGGAGTGACTGTGCTGACAAGTGTTTTTAGCTTTCTGTCAGGTCTTTAACTGAGCAACAACACCCTTAAACACCAGCTGCACAAAACCCATAGAGCCAGTAATGGATGGAATGAGAACCAGTCAAGTGCGAGGTCTCAAAACCTATCCATGTCTGAGAACGAGCGTGGTTGTAAATGGCAAACCTGCGTCCAACAGAAGGACTCACAGAGGTGCTGCCACCCTGCATCTGACTCAGACTAGCTCCTCAACAGCTTGCTCTAATGAACTCCAAGAAAACACAAAACCAGAAAACCTAAAGGCAATGTGGCAAGTGTATGGTGTAAATCAGTGCAGTGACCGGTCCTTAACCCCAACTGCCTCCCATTACTGGGCAAACTGAGTTTCTGAGGACAGCAGGCACAATCCTGCTCAGGGGCCAGGTGGCAGGACTCTGCAGTGGGCTGTCAGGGCTGGTCCTGCATGGGATGGGGTGGGAGCAGCCCACGTGTGAGCTCTTGGGCTGGATGTGCCATCACTGAGCAGATCCCAAGCTCCTAGGGCTCCGTAGGAAAGGCACCTCAGTCTGGCAGTGCTTGTTGAGTCAGGCAGGGCAGGCAGTGTTAATTCCCATCTGATATTGTCACAGCAAAGCAGAGCTGGACGAGTGCTGGGAGGTCAACTCACCCCTCCCATCCTGGACAGGCTCAGCTGTCACTCCAACCTCTTCACAAAACCTGCAGTGATGGACACTGGTCCTCCCCACTGGAGACGGGATCCTGATGTCCCTGCACCTCCCAGACGAGATGGCAGCTGTGTCAGGGCAGGGCAGGGCAGCTGCCTGGGCCCTGTGCACAGTACCAGCATTTCCTCAGCACTCTGGACCCACCCAAAATTGTCCTCTTTTAATACCACAGCTGGGCCACACATTTCCCACACAGTATATGAAAATGATCATTCCTCCTCCCACACAAAGCCAGTTTAACACCCACCAGCTCACCCAGGTAAATGGTGAAAACTCTGTAATTCAGAACATTTGCTCAGTATCTTTCAAACAAATCTGCTCCAGACTGGGTTGAAGTCACAGATCTAACTCAAAGTCACTGTGTGGAATTCTCTGGCTTCTGAGTGTGACAATTCCCTCTGGACACAGTGATCTCTTCTGGGCATGAAGATTCCTCCTGGGCACATACTGATCCCTTTCAGCCCTGATGATCCCCGTTCTGGCCTTAAACCCAGCTCAGTTCCAGGCTGACCTGCCCTTTCGTAGCATCCTGCTACAAGAACAGCTCCTCTTCTCTCCCTTCTCTCCCCATGCACCTCAATGCTACAGAACACCCTCTTCAGCCCCTCCAGTCTGCCCCAAACTCCTGCTGCCTGCAGAGCACAGCTTGGCTGCAGTCAGGTCAGCCTCAAACCTGAGACTCGGCAAACTGGAGCACAACCAAAGCGAGAGCCCGGAAGGAGGAGCCGGCACCAGAGCCCCTCTCTGCAAGACAGGAGGAACGAGAGTCCAGGAGGGGAGCAAGCCAAGGCGGAGGCTGTCCTGTGCACCCTCCTGTGCAAACTCCTGCGCTCCTGTGCACACTCCTGTGCTCCTGCCCACGCTCCTGCCCACTCTCCCCACGAGCCTCCCAGCCAGGCCCGAGTGGCTCTGGCACACTGGTGCACGTGGGTGCTCCTGGATGTCCCGGTGCTCCCTGTGGGGAGACCTGCAGGAAACAGCTCCTGCCCAGGTTTGTGCCGTGTCCCACACAAAGGAGGAGAGCCTGGCGCTGTCCCGGCATTCCGCGCCGTGCCCGGCTGGTGCTGAGGCTGAGCTGCTGCTCAGTAAAAGCAGCAGCAGCAATATGCAGCGTAATGAAGCAGGCAGCCACGATGGCCCCCAGAGGACTCGTTTGCTCCACAAATCTCCCTTCCACTCACTTTTTGCTAAGAATTTTAACACCAAACTTAATTGTGAAGTCGCGTATTGATTGGAAAATGCAAATGGCAATTTAAATGTAATCTAAGCTCCCAGCATGATCCCAGCTCCCAAGGAGGAGGAGTCACCCGCCTTGGGCCCTGCTGGAGTGCACGGCCCGAGCAGAGCCAGGCCAGGGGCCAGGGGACCCCCGGGCTGCCAGCACGCTCCATGCAGCCTTCCCAGAAAGATCTGGTAGATGTGCAATTAGGAGCTCATTTCTGGTAACAAACAGCTGAGGAAGCTTCGTCTCCCGGCCTAATTAACCCACTTCTCAGAGACAAGTGTCCAGCCACAAGGGAACCCTCCAGTCTTGCAGGACTGTCACTGAAAGGACCCTGAGGCACACGGACCCTGAGTCCCTGGCACAGAGCAGCCCTAGCAGAGGCACCAGCTGCCTGGAGTGTGTGTAGGTGCTGTCCCAGGTGTGGGGGGGCCCCAACACCCACAGTCTCACCTGTACCCCTGGGGAGCTCCATCTTTTCCAGATGTGCAAAAGGGAGACAGATCAGGTCACCTAGAGGTGCTGTGCTGGAGAAGGCAGTGACAAGTGACAACCAAGCACCCTGCAGTAGCAACACACATCCCTCCTCAGCCAAGGCTCCCCAGTGTTTCTCTGCAGCACCCAGCCCAGCCTCCTGCTTTCCTGGCTCCATGCAAACCCCAGGCCTGAGGAGGTCCAAATGTTCAGGCTGAGGAGGGCTGCCAGCACTTCACAGTGCTTGTTCTGTCCTCACAGAGACCAGGAAGGGATCATGGATCACAGTGGTTGCAGCCGTGTGAGCCTGCTGCCCCACAGCTCTGGCTGCCTTCAGCCATCAGTTGGCAATGTGAGCACAGACCAGCCTTGTTCTCCCATGCAGAGGAACCCAACTGCCCCCAGGTGACTGGCCAGCAGCCCCAGCACTCAACGTGCCAGCCCAGTGGTGCCCGTGCCAAGGGAAGCCAACAGTCCAATGCTGGCCACAAACCAGGCAGGAGATCCTGCCCATTTGCCACTCCCAGCCCCAAACCTACCAGCTTCTCTGCTCTTACGGCTGGGCAGCACCAATGAGCAGTCTAGGAGGAAAGCTAACTGAGGGCCCCACTCTCCCACTGCCTCTCAGAGACACCAAGCAGTGCTCTTCCAGAAGGGGCAGGTCCATACCAGAGACCAGAGCTACCAGCCCCTGTCCCAAATCTTTGTGGCACAGAGCTACACCTCCTGGGAGTCTGCTCCTGTCCACACTGGTGGTAACATGCCATCACTCCTTGTGGCATAGGGCCACGGCAGGAATGTGCCAAACTGCAGTGCTGACCTCACTATGGACCCCCTGACAACCCCTTCCCCACAAGCCACACGTCGATACCTGCTGGCACAAGGGTAGTGCCCACCTGTCAAACACCACTTCCCCCACATATGCACTGCCAGGATCTCTGACCTCTGTGAAATCACCTCTCACAGCTCTGGTTAGAAGAGGTGCCAGTCCTGAACTCAGCATGGACCTGGATCTCCCATGGGAACTCTTTGCTCCAGGCTCTCCTTGAGAGCTGCTGCTGCCATGAACTGGTCCCTCTGCTTAGCGCTCTGAACCAGGCAGCAGTTTGGCATCTCCTCCTCCTTGCAAAGCCCAGAAAGGATGTATAGGTTGTGTTTGCAGACCTGGGCCTCCGTTGGTCCCAGTTCTCCCCATTTCACAGAGGATCAGCATGGAATTACTTAATCCCACTAAATCAACACAGTCCCCAGCAGACCAGGTAAGGCCAGGCCCTGTCAGCAGCATGGGGACACAGGAGCAGGCAAAGCAATCATCCTGCCCTGCTGAGTGCAGGGAGATCCTGGAGAAAGGAACCCAAAGGTCCAGGCACCAAAGGCTGCCAGGTCCCTCTCAGGACCAACCCCCCAGCAGGCAGCAGCAGGATCTGGGGAACCAAGTCAGGTGTCACTGAGGGCTCCAGCTGCCCTACTCTCAGCCTTCCCTACCTCACCACAGCATAGCCACCCACCACTTCCCCTGCTGGGCTGGCCCCAAACCAGAGTATATGAGCACTGTCACTGCAAACCAACGACCCAATACAACAACAATGACCCAGTGCACATCAACAACCCACCTCAAACAACCCAGGGCACACCAACAGGCTCTGTGCATGGCCCAGCATGCAGCTGAGCTGCTTCCTCTGCTGGGGCTGTGCCAAACTTGGGCATCTCAGGAGCAGAGCCCCCACGTGTGAGACTCCACCACAGTCCCCACCCTGGCATTGCTTCTCCTGTCACAACTCCCTCTGGCCCCAGAGCTGACCCTCCCAACGCTGCCCTCCCAACACCACCCTCCTTTCAGCACAGCCCCTGCCTGGGGCACCAACAGCCCTGCACACACCTGCCCCAAGATTACTCCATGGGCAGAGAAGGGCAGGAGCTTTGGCAGCTCCAGCAGTGAGTAGGGTGTCTCTTCTGACCCACCACTCCACTCCAGCTAGCCTGACCTCACTGAGTCCTTCCCCATGGAATCTCAGCATGAAATCATCCCAGGCAGCCAGAACCTGGTGGGGATGTAGCCTCTACTCTTCTGCCTCACGTCCCAGCACTCCTGCAATGCAGATACACAACTGGCCTGTGCAACTCAGCCCTGGCAGCATTGGGGGCACAGGGGCCACAGAGGGGTCAGCAGGGGTAAGCAGATCCACAGTGGGGGCACAAGGTACAAGGTAGGAGCACAACCAGGAACTGCCAGATCAGTCTTTCCTGTCATGCAAGCAAATCCTGATGGAAACACCCTCCAGCCAATCCACACTACTTGGCTCACTTAGACATCATCCGTCACTGCTTGCAAGTGAGGGACACAGGGGCAGGCAACACTCTGGGTTGGATCCAGGCAGTCCAAGCTTCCCTGGCAGCCAAGAGGCAGGAGCAGAATGCACTGCTGCTGGAGGAAGCAGCACCTCCTCAGATTCCCAGCGGCTCTGGTGTGGGCACTGTGCTCACAGCTTTTTGAAGTAGCCCATGAAGAGGGGAATCCCCTTCCCATTCTGCCAGGAGCAGGAGCAGAAGGGGACAGGAGAGAAGAGGAGCAGGGAAGGAGCAGAGAGAGGCTGTGGCAGGGGCTGCAGCGGGCGTGGGGCATGGATGCCATCTGCTGGAACCGATCTGCAGCCGCCACCACAGCCCCCTCTGCAGCCCGGCCAGAGCCCCCTCTGCAGCCCTGCCAGAGCCCCCTCTGCAGCCCTGCCAGTGCCCCCTCTACAGCCCTGCCACAGCCCCCTCTGCAGCCCTGCCAGAGCCCCCTCTGCAGCCCTGCCAGTGCCCCCTCTGCAGCCCGGCCAGTGCCCCCTCTGCAGCCCGGCCAGTGCCCCCTCTGCAGCCTGGCCAGTGCCCCCTCTGCAGCCCGGCCAGTGCCCCCTCTGCAGCCCTGCCAGTGCCCCCTCTGCAGCCCTGCCAGAGGCCCCTCTGCAGCCCCCACCAACGCCCTGCCAGAGCCCCCAGAGCCCCCTCTGCAGCCTCCACCCAGCCAGGGCACTGGCCCACAGCAGCACCCCCAGCACGGCGCTGGCCGTGGGCAGAGGGGCACCGGGCAGAGGGGCACCGGGTAGCCCCCGCAGGCCCGCCTGCCGAGCCAAGGCACCCCAGCCCACAGTGCCTGGGCTCTGCTCTCACAGCGGGGCAAAGGGGGAGCATCGAACCTGCTTCATGGGAATGGCCCGCCCGCTGCCAATACTGTCCGCTTTACACTCCGGCACCTTCTTGTCGCGCTCCGGGTCCGCGCCCTTCCGAGACTGGAAGAGAAGAGACACAGGTGCATTAGAGCTGGCCACAGGAGACCGAAAGGCACGCTCCCCTGTCCCCAGCAGTTTCCAGACCAGAGCACTCTGTTCTCCCCCAGGGCAGCTCTCCCAGCGCACAGCGCAGCCGGGCCCTCACCCGGCCCCTCTAGGGACACTTGGGACACTCCAGCCCAGCCCCCCAGCAAGCTCTCCTGTCCTCTCCCCCCACGGCAAGCAGAGCTGTCCTCCTCCTGGCAGAGCGGGGCTATGTGGGCCCCCCCTCCCGTGGGGCACACAGGACATGGCGACAGACAGAAATGGCATGGGATGCAGGTGGAGCATGGATGGAAGCAGGAGAGGCTCAGGCAGTGAAGGAACTCACACCTCTACTAATCCAACAGATTTATTCTGGTAACACACTTGCACCATACAAAGTAGCACAGGTCACCGGGCAGAGATACCAGCCCCTTACAAAAGAGCATGGACAATAAATATCTACCACATGTCTAGAGCGGCGAGAGCGGGACCCACCAGCGCCCGAGGGCCGCAGGGAGAGCAAACTCTGATAAATACAATATGAAATTTACAGTCTGTTGAGCAGAACTCATTCAAAGTGCTTAGGACAGAGGGAAATACCAAGTCATACATGGCATGGAGCACAACCAATACATTCAGAATCACAACAATGGCAGGAGGCAGCGGCAGCGTCTCTCTGGAGCGTCCTACACACCCCCTCAGTCCAGGAGGGCCCCGTGTGCTTTGGATCAGAAAGGGACACGAGCCCCACGCGCCTGGGACACCAATTCACCAGATTTTGGGCCCAGAACCAAACAAAGAGATCGAAAGAGAAGAAAACTAAAGAGACACAGAAGGCTGCTCGGCTGCGAGGAGAAGAGGAGAAGGAGCAGGAGTCCATGCAGGCTGCAGAGGTGCAGGAGGGAAGAAGGAGCGGAGCGCTAGCGGCAGGTGCTGCAGCGGCTCCCGCAGGCAGCAGCAAAGCGTCTTTTGGCCCATCCAGCTCCATGCGCGGCTGTCGCCCGGTCCCGGTGTGTCTGCAGGTCTTCCCATCCCAGGAGGGTCGTCCGCCTGGCATCCCCGAGAAAGGGCAGTGCCTAGACAGCATCCAGCAGGCCCAGAAATGTCCCAGCTTAAAGTGCAGGCGCAGGCCGTCTCAGCGCTTCCTAGACTTTACATTGGGGGGATTTAAAAGGCTCCTGCGTGTCTCCGAGGGGGGGACCCATGCTGGCTGGAGGGCGGGCGAGCCTCTAATCTTAGATCAATCCCAGTGCCCATCCCTTATCCGGCCCTGGAGAGGCAATGAAAAGTGAGAGAATTTGTACAGAGGTGCCGTGTGTAACCACCTGGATCTTCTAATTTGGAAGGAGTTGGAAAGGCCTTTTTGTTGATGAAAAGTTGGAAACAGTGGCACATATCTGCAAATATTGAAAGAATAAAGAGTTTGGCAAGTTATACTCAGAACACGGACACGAGTCTGTCAGTGATGGGTGCCAGCAGACAGCACGGACAGGCCACGGAGTGGGCGCCGGCGGCAGCAGCAGTCGGGGCTGGGGCTCAGGAGAGGGTGGGCGCCTCGAGGCGCAGGTGGGTGCAGAGTTTGTCTCCACCTGGAGCTCTGGGGCACGCAGACCCCTCGAGGGGGAATGCGATCCAGGAGGGAGTGGGAGGGGAGCAGGAGAGAGGAGAAGGAGAGTAGAAGAAGAAGAGAGGAGGAGGAGAAGAGTAGAAGAAGAGAGGAGGAGGAAGAGGGAGGAGGAGGAAGGGAAGGAGGATAACAGAGGGGAGGGGGAGGAAAGGAGAAGGAGGAGAGGAGAAGAGGAGCAAGGGGGTCAGGCATAGCTCGGGAATGGGGCTGTAGTGGCTCCCAGAGCTGGGCCGAGCACTGCACCTTGGAAAGGCCTGTGCCCACCTGGGGACCCCACAAGGATGAAAGCTGCTGGCTACACCTGCACTGCCTGCCTGGGGAAAGCTAGTGGCAGAAAACAGCCTGCCCTTCCCTTCCCTTCCCGCCCTTCCTGGTCCTGTCCCACCGAGGGAGGTGTCGGGAGCTGCTGCTGCTGCCACGACCAGATGGGTGAAGACGTCAACGTGAGCCATGGATGTGCACCAGCACACGAGCAAGCAGGTGAGGTGAGCCCCAGTGCCGTGGTGAGCGAGCCCGCAGTGGAGAGCAAGCGTGAGCCCGGATGGGTGAGCAGTGAGAGCCCTGCACGCACGATGACGCCCACAGCGAACAAGCGTAAGCCCCACAGCGAGCCGCCCTCCTCCCCCCCGAGCCCCGGCGAGCGAGCACGGCGCTCCAGAGCGCTGAGGGCGAGCCGGCGGCGAGTCCAGAGGCGTGGGCACACGGCGAGCAGCGGGGCCAGCACAGCGCCCGTGCCGGGCACGGCAGCAAGCACCAAGAACGGCGGGCGGAGCGCTGCGGGCAGGGCAGCACGGCTCGGCAGCTACGGGGCATTCCAGAGGCGTGAGCACATGGAGGGAAGGCAGTGGGGAACAGCCATGCGCTGGGAGTGGGGCGGTGCGTGCTGGCAGGAGGGGTGGGCAGCACAGCCCACCCGCACACAGCGCACGGACGGGCTGAGCGGGGGCCTGGGCCGTGCAGAGAGCTGGGGGTGCGTGAGATGCAAGCGGGGGAACGCACAGAGTACTCAGGAGGTCAGCACAACAGCCTCCAGGACGTCAGAAGCAAAGAGAGATGGGCACATTCCCAGCACAAGGAGTGAGTGGGGAATCTGGGATGCCAATTGTGCAGTGAGAGGAATGGGGCACAGGACACTGAATTGGAGTGGTGTCGGCACAGAGCAATAGCAGCTGGTCACAAAGGCGACACGGTGCAACACGTACGAGGCCTTGTGGTGGCCGGTTCCACAAACAGCAGACACAGAGTGCTGAGCAATGGTGGCTGGAAAGCACATTGAGATGGGGAGAGGAGCGAGGCCGGAGCCTGCACACATACACAAGGAACAGAGGCTACACCTACACTAGACATGGGACTGGGACACGTGTGTGCTCACAGCGAGGGGACACTCATGGCTGTGCTCAGAGCAAGGGTGAGTGTGAGGGCAGGGCTGTGCACACTGCGTGGACAGCGTGTGCATGGTGTGAGAGCGTGCAGAGAGGCAGGCTGCAAGGCAACCAGCACAGCTGAGGGCTGCAAATGTACCCTGCTCCACCTGGGGCCCACAGCTTCTCTGCCTCCCCTCTGTCTTCCCTCCCTCCACACCCACAGCAGCTCCCACGTGCGCTGCTCAAGTCTCACAGGATTCAGGAGTGGGAGCGAGCGGGGCCCTGTGCCAGCGGCTGAGCTCTGCACAGCACCACTGGGCACAGCATCACCGGCACTAAACAGGAGGCCCAGTGACCAGGGGCTCCGTGCACAGTCACTGGTGCTGTGCACGCACAGCTGCACTCCCTGTACCGAGCAGGAGCTCACACACACTACACACCCACACGAGTGCAGCCTTGCACACTCCTGTGAGGATTGTCCTGCCTCAGTCGTGCAGGCACGCTCTGCCTGCAGCACCACGGCCCTGCACACGCACAGGGTCCCTCCCGCGCACACGCACGCTCCTGCCTGCCCGGCCCTCCCACCAGGGCTGCCGGGGGGAGCCCTGGGGTCAGGCTGCGTGACCCACTCCCTCCCCTCTCTGCTGAAGCCCACCCCAGAGCTCCTGGCCCCCGTGCCCCTTACCGTGAAGATGTTGGAGCGCCGCTTGGACTGCTTGCGGATGGGGGTGGGGGTGTTGGAGGCAGCGATGGTCTCAATCCGCAGCTCCCGCTGGCTGATGCTGGGGGTGGAGGGCACAGAGGAGGAGTAGTCACTGAAGGCTCCCCCACCGTTGGTGGCCTGGAGGAGGAGATGGACGGTCAGAGAGGTCAGACAGGCTGCCTGGGGGCACGACTGCAGGAACACCTGCCCCATACAGCCCCATGCCAGGGCAGGGAGTGCTGCACAGGACTGGGACAGGGGGACATCTAAAAAATCACAGAATCCTTTTGGTTGGAAGGGACCTTAAAGACCATTTAGTTCCAACCCCCTGCCATGAGCAGGGACAACTTCCACTATGCCAGATTGCTCCGAGCCCCATTCAACCTGGCCTTGAACGCTTCCAGGGACAGGGAGCTCACAACCTGTCTGGGCAACCCAGAGAGACATCCAATGCCAGCACTGCTCCTGATCAACAGAGCAGCCTGGGAAACCTTTCCTCTCTTTCTGCTCTAGCTTCTTCACCAGTAAAATGCTCAAGTTCTGAAATCAAAGAGAAAGGCAGCAAACGGCCAGAGAAACCCAGCGGGAGCCCTTCCAAGCACAGGTGTGGAACAAGGCCTGAGGCAGCAGGGTCCCAGGTGGCTGTGCCCAGCTAGGGCACCTCCACCCGCTCCCAGAACACAGCACCAGGGTCACTCTCCTCGGGCAGTCATTCCCCTCCTCTCCACTGAGCGAGGCAGCCCAAAGCCTGCCCAGCTCCAAGTCCCACTGATCCATTCCCTGTCTCACAAGGACACCCAGGATGCCAATGGGGATCTGTGTGCCCAGGACTCCAGGCTTCACCCTTCCCGTGTCCTGAAGCACAGAGAGCCACTCCCTAAGCTCAAGCTCTGTGTGAAACCCATTTCTGCTGCTGGTTTGGAGGTCTCTCTGAGCAGACTCTGAGGCTGGCACACACCTCCCCTGCCTGCAGACCACCGTAGCCATGGCTGTGGTGGCCTGTGCCTGGGAACACAAGGGGCTTCACTGGCACCTCATGGGGCTCCATGGTCACAGGAACATCCAACCATGCAGCCATGCACCCACGTCACCAACACATCTCTTCCAGACAAGGCTGCTCACTCCCACCCTGCCCATGCCAGCAGTGTGGGCAGCCCCTGGACAGGTGGTAGGGACATCCCAGAAACAACACAGGCACGGGAGCATTTCAGGTCTGCAGCCCAGGACATCTCGCTGTGACACAGCACCTGGCAGCCTGAGTTTCCTGGCAGTTCTGCACAGTATTTCAGAAACACATGGAGGAGCTGCCCCTAGAAGGGCAGGTGAGCTCCAGTACCCCAGAAGGAGCAGCCCACCTCCTCCCAGCTCCACACTTGCAGAATCGTGGCACCAATGGCCCAGTGACTTCCCCCCTCCTGCCCACACTCTGAGCAGGAACGGAGCCTATGTAGGGGGATGATGTGCAGAAGGGGCTCTGTGAGGGACCCCCACCCCAGGGGGATCAGAGCCTCATCCTGAGACAAGCAGTTCAGGGAAGTGTGAAAGGGGCTGCACGGGCTGAGCAGTGACCACGACTCACGGTCCAGTCTCAGAGAGGTGCAACCTTCACCCAAGCCATGGATCCCCTCATCTTTGACAAGAGACATAGGAGAAGACACAAAATGAGAACTTAAGAGAAAAAAAAAACCACTCAAGCAGCATTTCAGCTTCCACCTCAAGAAGGCAGAGCAAGGAAAAGAATTCCATACTGTGAGCAGGTGGGTGGCTCGGACCACCCCAGCCTGTCTGGAAACAGGAATATTTCTGGAGTCCTGAAACACAGAAGAAGAGGGAATCTGGTCTGGTTGTGCTTTTCCACAAGTACAAGAGGCTGAGAACTCCGTCCAGAGAAGGGAATGTCACCTGGGAGCTCCTCTGCAGGGTGAGGAACCCTGTGCTGGACAAGAAGGTTCTGCTGCTGGGTCCCAGGGAAGGGGGGACCACCAGGGACACATCACCTGCCAGTGACTTCTGAACCCTCAACAGAGAGAGCTCCTGTCACTGCTGGGTCCAACACCCACACAGGAGTTCCTGAGGTGCTGTGATGAGGGAAGAGCTGCAGAGAGCCAGGGCCACCGAGTGCACACACGTGCAGTCCATGTTTGATTATTATATGGGATCTAGGTCAAAGAAAGTGAAATATTCCAAGTGTCAGGAAGAGGAGGAGGGTGCAGCAGCACAGACAACCTGCCATATGGAACAGTGAGCTGGGCATGGCTGCCCCTCCAAGACCAGCTCCTGGCCATGCTTGGCATGTCTCGGTGACCTTGGCAGCACGTTCATGATGCTGTGACCGTGAGGAGGCTGCAGAGTCTGAGCTCCTGCCAGAGCAGCTGGAACAAACCCTGTGGATGCAGGTGATGGACACCAAAGCATCAAGGAAGAAATTTTGCTACACCCTGGTTTATATTTTACTCACTGTCTGCAGTCCTGTGTGTCTGGCCAGAATAACTTTCCTTAGCCTGTAAGTCTGGCTGTTGGAGCCAAGGTTACTGTCCTTGAGTGATGAACAACAATGGCCTTTGAGCCTCCCATGTCCCACAGACCAAACCTCAGGAAGGGCTCTGAGGCCTGAGGATGGCTCACACCAGGCTATGAAGGCAAGCTGACACAAGTTTGGGGGCAGAGCAGAAAATCCTTCAAAACAGAGAGTGGCTCAGGCAATCCTGAGCCACCACTGCTCCACTGGAGCAGGGAGCTCCAGAACTTCCATGGGATCCAGGGACACAGAATAAATGGTAAAACATTTGTGGGACAAATCCTTCCCATCAGTGTGTAACTGGTGGAAGAGCATCCACAGTGGCACGGGGTGCCTGGGAAGGGCAGAACTTCAGCAGCTGGAGTTCAGCTCGTGGCTAGCAAGGCCTGAGGCAGAAGGAGCAGTTTGGGAAGGGCTCCGAGTGCAAGGGCACAGACAAACAGCAAACACCAGCCTGGTGGTGCAGGAAGAAGGAAGAAGCCAGAGGAGCATATGGATAATGGAAAGTGGGCACCATGAGGCCAGCAGGCAGAGGGACACGGGCTTCCATGAGGAAATGCCAATGCCTGCAGCTCCTGAACTCTGACAGAACGTGCTGCAGCAGGCCACTGAGCACTGCTACCAGCTCAGTGAGCTGCCCTTGGGGCTTCATCTCACTTGCAAACTTTGATTTTCATCTGATCTCTCACTGAAGTCTGGATGAAGGCCCTCCCAGTGTCCCCAAAGAGCCTGTGCAGGAAGGCAGACCGAGGCCACTGGAGAAGAGCCATGACAACGGCAGCCCAGAGCAAGGCAGGGATGGCAGCAGCTCCCAAGCACCAGTTCCCTCCACCAGCCTGTCAGGTACCTGCATGGGTTACCTGTGTTACCTCCTGCCAGCTGCTGGGAACCAGTTTCCTGGCAGAAAGAAACACTGCCATCCCACAGCAAACACAGCAGTGACTCACCCACAGCCTGGGGAACTCCCAAAGGCAGCCCAGAGGCCCTGAAGAAAGACTGAGAACAGGGCAGCAAAAGTGAGGAAATCAGGTAGAGCAACTCTGCAGATGTTGCAAGCACCCACTGGCCCAAGAAACAACTCCCATCCTCTCCCTGCAGGCAAGGCCAGGAGCTGCCAGGAGGGAGCAAGGTGGGAGTCAGGGCCAGGTGAGGAGTGGGATTCCCAAACCCATCCAGCCTGTTCACTCAGCTACAGGTGTGGGCAAGATACAGAGAGGAGAGCCCAAGGCAGCAGGTAAGAGCTTTCCCTGCGGCTGCTGGGTTCTGGGGAATAGCAGGTGCCTGCTCCAGCAGCTGCAGACCCACACCCCTCAAGCTGCTGGGAAGGCCAAAGGGACAGATCTGTGTCCCCAGGGGAGTGCTGGACTCCAGGGCTGGCCCTGGCTCCTACTGTACCAGATTGATGCTGAACACAGCACCCAGGGTCAGGGACCCGCCGAGCACATCCAGTGACTCCTGAGAGCTGGTGGAAAACCCTGACCAGGGCTGACCTGCTCCTACAGCTCCCTTCCCCTCCCCATGGATGAAGCAATGCCCTCCAGGCTCCAGGCACCGCTGCAGAATAAGAGAAAAAAACCCAAACTCCCAAAGGGAGAAAAGAAACCAGAGCTTTTGGCTGGCTCCCAAACAATCATGAACTGCGCAAGGAGACCAGGACACATCCACAGCACCACTGTCCCAGGAGAAAGGTATCCTCCAGACAATGGGTAACAGAATCACCAGGGTCCTGTACTGAGCAGTACTGCCAATCTCAGTTCCAGGGGCTCCTCCTGACCCCCAAATGCCAATCCTGCTGTTCCAGGGACTCCTCCTGCCCCCCCAGGCAGTCCTGAAAGGGAAGGGGATCCTTCTGTCCCAAGTGTGTGTCTCGCCTGTGCACACTGATACCTTTGGCACAAGGCAAATGAAAGCTGCTTATTGTGTTTTTGTTTGGCTTCTCTCCACCTCATCTCCGTGTTAAGTCCCGTGCTCCTAAACTCCTCCTTGAGAGCCTTTTTCCTGTTTTCTCTGTGCCAGTTACTGCTCTTTGACTTGCAAAAGCACATGAGAAACCCTGGTGAGAGCCCCAGGCCCTCAGGTATGCCAGAGTTCAGCTCTGCCCACAAACACCTTGGCACTCTCCCATCGGTCCTTCTTGCCAGGGCGAGCCTGTCCAGCCCCTCCCAGAGCTGCCCCCACCACGTACGGCTGGGCCAGGGGCAGGGGACACCAGGGCACTGCCCCAAACACCCACCTGGGCACTGTGCCCTCCCATGTGGGCAGCCTGAGCACACACCTGAGCGTGTGGGCTGCTCTGCCCAGCTCCCTGTCAGAACCATCAGTGAATTTTATGGGTGAATTTGTTTCTCAAAGTCACTTGGATTTTCCCTGAGGAAGGGGGGAGCAGCTCCAGAACCTCACTTCCAAGCCCATGCAAGAGTAGGTGAACCCTTTACAGCATTTTAGGATCACTCCCCATGGCTTCACTGTTTCTAGAAGTGTCTTTAGTTATGGGGGAGAGATGTGCAAAGACCAGGGCAAAGATCTGTTACTGTCACCAAGAGGGTTTGTGCTGGGACCACACAACAGCCCAGGAACACAAATTGACTCTGATCACCCTTGTGGGGCCCAGGTGTGCTGAGGGCAGGAGGGGCACAGCACTGGGCAGGCACAGAGCAGGTCTGGGGAGGGGGCACAGGCCACCAAGCCGCAATCCCTGCGAGCTGCACGCTGCGTTACTTCCCTTCACAGCTCTGCTTCCCACCACAGCTCCCTACGTCCCTCCAGCCAAGCCAGGAGCACAGCAAGGTACAGAGAGCAAAGGTCTGTCCCCGAGCAGGCAGCCAGAATTCACCTCTACACAGACGTCGTCTGCAAGCCGTGCTGAGAGGTGCTCTGTGGGAAGGAAAGGAGAGGAAAGCAGGGACGGCTCTCAGCAAACGCCTCACAAAGCTCATGACATGCAGTTAGAAAATTCTTCCAAAATTTGCTTCCCCGCAGCCAGTCCTAAATCCACCCCTTTTGTTCAGTGCTGCCTCTCCTTAAGGAGCTCTTTCATGTCACACCTGTGTACTTTAGGCCAGGTTTGACTTATCTCTGCACTCATTCCTCAGCTAAATCAGTCAAGTGCTCACTTTCCTCCTGCGTCAGGGTCTCTTCCCTCCCACATGTTTTTGCTGCTCCTTCAGTTCCATGCAGAGTCACACAAGTGACTGGATGCAGACTGGGGAACCCAGGGGGTCTGGCAGCCCCATCCCTCACACAGGGAACACTTTTCAGCTTCACAGTAAACACTGCCTGCCTGGCACAGCCCGTGCCAATGGCACGTATTCACTCGGACTCCTCTCATACTCTGGACATGGAAGAAAACACTAAACAAGTGTCCAGCTCCCCTGAGAAATGCTGACCTTGGCCATCAGCCTTTTGCTTCCCTTTCAGCACAGTTCTCCTTCCCAGCCAGGCTCACACTGCACACAATTTGCTAATAAAACCCTCAAATTACCAGGGACACTCAAATCTGTATTTCCATGGGACTTTGCTCTCCACCTTGGATGTCTCCCATTGATCTTGTCCCCAGCTTTCTGGACACAAGCACACTCTGACAGAACCTGGCTTCACAGCTCTCCCCAGCTGCCCATCCACCTGCACACAGACTTTACCTGAACCTGGTGGTGTCCAGGTGACCTGGAGAACCAGGAAGCTGGCACAGGCCTCTGCAAAGACCTGCACTCACCTACTTGCAATCCAGCTTTAGAAGAGTCTAAGGTAGGTAAGGGGTAGGTGGTGGCTGCAGACATGGCTCAGGTCTGTGCAAGGGACAGGCTCCTGTGGTGGGGCCCAGGAGTACTCCCAAGGCCAGAAGTTCTGACACACCCAGAGTTTCAAAGGCAATCCCCTGATGGAAAACCCTCAGCTACAAGTGCTGACCCTTAGGCACAGGCAGATTTCCTGCAGTCCCTGTCACAGATCCTGTGATTCCATGTGCCAGTTGCTCCAAAGATGGAATCTGTTGCCTTGAGTGCCCTGAGGAGCAATGGAGCCCAGGATCTCTCCTTTCTTCTTCACCAGTCGCCCAGCCAGCATTTCTGTGGGCACTGGGAATGTAGCAAAGCTTGAATGCAGCGAGGTGGCTGCCCGAAGGATCTCCTTCCCCAGCCCCTCATCATGGAGCCTGTCCTGCCTCAGCTCTGCTCCAGGGCCACGGAACAAACACCTACAGCACCACCATCCTCCCTGCACAAAGACCTGGACAACCCTTACCAGCAGCAGAGCCCTTCCTCTGGCAGAGCAGAGGGAAATTCCTTCCCTGCTCTGCTCCTTCAGCTCGCCACTGAACCCAACTCCCCTCAGAAGCCCCTAGACTCACGTGCACAGAGACCATCAGCTTCCTGAGCCTGGGGGAAGCAGGACCTGAGCAGCTGTGCCTGCACAGCTGGGGCAGCCAGAGCTCCCCCTCTCCCACAGCCCTGGGCTGCCCAGGAGCCCTCACACACCACAAGGGCTCTGCTGTGACTGTGCCACCACAGTCTGGGGACCACAGGCCACACCCAAAGGCTGAGACATGAAACCTGACCTCGGGGCAAGCATCAAACCATCACACAACCATAAAATCATGGAGTGCCTTGGGCTGGAAGGAACCTTCAAGTACATCTCAATCCACCCCCTGCCATGGGCACGGACACCTCCCACTATCCCTGGCTGCTCTCAGCTCCATTGCTCCAACCTGGCCCTGGACACTTCCAGGACTGGGGTAGCTGCTCTGGGCCATGGAAGAAGCCCCAGGGTGACCCCAGTCTGCTCTGCACAAGAGCCAGCCCAGAGCAGCAGAACAGGGCTAAGGCTAAACTCTTGGGTGCTGAGCTGAGGGTGTGCAGAGCACAAGAGGCCCTTGGCTTTCCCCACTGCCATTCCCCACCTGGTTGATGTGGACAGAAGGAATGGAGGCCGCAGACACGGATGAGTGGCTGGGTGAGTTGGGCAGGGACTTGCAGGGGCCGATGGACAGCTGGTGCTTCTTCCGGAGAGCCACCACCTTCTGAGCCACTGGAAAAGGGAGAAAGGGACAGGGTCAGAGCTCAGCAAGCAGCTTCCTGCACCCACAGATTCCCAGAGGACTTCAGGGAGAGCCAGGCCCTTCCCCTGACTGATGTGCTGCCTGCACTGCTCAGGCCAGCTGCCCTCCTGGGCATCACACAGAACAGCAACTTCCCACCCACACCATGGAGACACTACGAGCCCAGGCCTGCTGCAGGAGAACCCCTGGGCAGTCCATCACTTCTCAGTCACCCCTCAAAGTATCTCCAGAGGCCAGGGACTGCACTGAAGTGCCAGGGCAAAGCCACCTCCATCAGTCTGGGCCGTGTGGGTCTGTAAAGTGACACCCTGAGGGGCTCCCTGTAGGATCCCTGTGGGTCACAAGAGACCTTTGCATGCTCTTCCTCTGTCCAGACTTGGAGTGCTGGGTTTGCTCTGACACTGAGTGATGCTCAGGTGCTGGTGCCCACAGTGGCACTGGAGCTGCTCAGGCTCTGTGGGCAGGGCACACCTCACTGGATGTACAGCAGAGCTGTGTGTGGCAACCAGAGAAACCAGAACAAAGACTGGTGTAAGGGATGGCAGAAACCATCCCAGAAAAGTCAGACTGATGTTCAGGAAGTAGAAGAGCCTGAGCCCAGCATGCAGAAAGGTAAAGGTCACCTCAAAGGGCCTCATTTCAGGACTGGGGAGATGTTATCCCTCCAGTGTGGTCTCATTGGCCTCATGGCGAATTCCTCATTAGCAGCAGTGGTTTGGGATAACTGATGGGCAGAGCCTCTGCCATGCTCCCTGCTCACACCAGCAGTGACTGAGGGTGTTTTCTGGGTGTTCCTGGGGGCCAGAGCTCACAGTGTGCCCAGCCAGCATTGGGGTGGGAGATGTCCTCTGGGCAGGGGATCCAGAGCCTCCCTGGGAGCTCCTGCTGGAGCCCGGGCCTGCAGCCCCGTGTTTGAGGGGCATGATGGAGAGCAGCAATGCCACCAGCACCTCAGCCACAGCTCCTGGGTTGTGGAGAGCTGGCTGCCCTCTCCTGCCCTCTCCAGGGCTCAGGGCAGAGGAAAGGCAGGGCCATGCACCTGGGATCTGCAGCACAGGTGAAGCTCAAGAAGCCACCCACAGCACGGGGCAGCACAGCTGCTGTACCTCCTGTGCCCTGCAGGACCAGGGCTGGGTCAGTCCCCTCCTCCTCCTCCTCAGGAACATGGCCAAGGGGACCATGGCTGGGGGATCCCTGATTCTTGGTACAGAAACACCCTTACAATGAAGCCCAAGAACTGAGGCCCCCCACACCGATGGCTCCTTGCAAACTGTCCTGGCATCTGCTGAATCTGAACCCTGGATTTCTGCAAACAGGAATTGTGAGGGCAATCCTGAGAATGAAGTTCTTTAACAAGACCTCTTTGGAGCCAGGAGGGCAGAAGGCACATTCCATACCAGCCCCCACCTCAGTGGGGCTCTGCCACGAGGGGCCACGCCACCCACCCCTCAGGGCAGGCCCACCTCAGGGAGTCCTGAGGCTGACTGGACACTGCAGGACACAGCCCAGCCTAGGGCACTGCCCTGCTTGTGCCATGGCCACCTCCTGGCAAGGCCTGGCAGCACCAAGATGCCATCCCCTCACCGCAGAAGTCACTGGGACATCTGTGGCCTGGGGTAGGACAGAGGAGCGAAATTCCCACAAAGGGAGCAGCACCTCCAGGGGGAATTCTGCAAGGACATGAGAAACCAGCAAGGAGGAAGCGCCTCCCCTGCTCCTGCCACGTGTCCTTCCCACGGTGACCTTCAGCAGCCTGACTGCCCAGACACAGCCTCGACCACAAAGCCCCCAACACCATCAGGTGCCCACTCAGGCACAGCAGGGCTCAACCACTCACAGCTCCAGACTGCAGAGCACACACCAACACCCCGAGGAACAGGGTCTCTGCTGCTCCTGCCTGCACTGTGGTGGCACAACAGCCAGGGCCACACCGTTCTTGGAGAGTCCCTGTGCAGTTGCAGAAGATGGAGACACCAGTTTTTTTGTCTTGGAGCATCCCCTCATACTCTGTAGCACTATGTGCCTGTGAACACCAAGGGGCAGGGTGGCCACTCCCTCAAGCTCTTGTGCCAGCACATTGACCTGCTCCCCAAAGAGGCCAGTGGCCACTGGTTGTGACCCAGGACAATGGCAGGGAAGGGCTCTCAATCAACAGGTGCAGCTCACACTCCACAGAGCACGGGCAAGCAGGCAACCTGGGCACTGAAAGCAGCTCCTGCTGCTCCTGCTGTGGGAAGCAGACATCCTTCCCAGTCTGCTGGGGCGGTGACTTGTGTGGGAGAAGTCATGTAAACACAAGGACTGATGGAAACTGCAATGCCATGTGAGGCAAGGCCCTCACAGTCTGTGACTGCCAGGACTCCACCAGATCCCAAACCAGCTACACTGGCATCCAGCAGATCCCCAACCAGCTGCATTGGGATCCAACAGATCCCAAACCAGCTGCATCATGACCCACCTGTGCTCACTAGGAAGAATTGCTTACCCACCTCAGAAACACCTCATCCCATCAGCTTCAGGCCATTCCCCCTTGTCCTGTCTTTAGAGGGAACACACAATCCCCCCCAGGGTAAGGCCCCAGATTATTTAAGCAGACTGCAAACGCCCAGGATTTGATGCAGGCTCCCTGTGCCCCTCAGCATCGCTGTGCTGCAGACCCCTCTCCAAGCCTAAGCAGGAATGCTCTCTCACACCATTCCCATGAGGAACAGCTGTCCCATCCAGCTGCCCAGGGGCTGCTTTCTACTCGGAGGGCAGCAGAACTCCTCAGTGAGGCCCCACAGGTGCCCCACGCTGCCCGGCCCCCGGGTGGCTGCAGTTACCGTCCTGGAAGACCCTCTCCACGTTCAGGCCATAGGTGGCACAGGTCTCGTAGTACGTGCAGCGCTTCAGGTCGTTGGAGAGCTTCCGCGCCCGCGAGTCGTCGATGACGCGCGGGTTGGTGGCGCTGATGGCATCTGCAAACCAAAGGGACAGCAGGCTGGAAGGCAAGCACCCTGTCCCACCTGCCCACCACACTTCTGGCCTCCCTCCCTCTCTTCACGCTGAGGAGACGCCTCCATGGCACTGTCCCATAAATGCCTGTGACCACAAAGTCACGGTTTGTAGAAAAAGGGATGAATCTCTGTAAATGAACCCGACTCAATTTCCCAAACCACCCAGCCACCGACATTTCAGCAGAGGCAGAACACCTCTGAGAGGTGTGGGGACCAAGGCCAGGCAGCTCCAGCTGCCAAATAAAATAGATTTGTCAGTCTCCACCATTTTAGGGCTCATGGCCAAGCCCTACATGTTAAAGAATCCAAGGGAGAAATCCTCCTGGTTTAACAAGAAAGTCAGCTCTGCTGGGATGTCTCCACAGCCAAGGAATTCCTGGACAGCTCTAAAATACAGGCTCAATTTGTATCCCAGATAGGCACCAAGTGCTTCCCTGTTTTGGAAAAACTTCCTTCCAAAGAGGAATCCAACTGCTTGAAGACAAGCCAGGGACAAGTGGGGGCTGTAAATAAACCTTCTCAGGTGGGGTAGGAGAACTGGGACCTGCACTGTGAGGAAGCTCTCCTCCAGCTCTCCTGATGGGTGTGTGCCTGTACCAAGGCTAGGACCTCACCTGGTTCTGTGTCTGGGATAACAATGGCCACTGACCCCGTTACCTGTCCCACTCCTGCACCTCCCCAGTGCATACTGCCAGCCCACTCCTGAGCCAAGATCACTCAGTCCTAAAATTCACTCCACCATCTCTAAATATCTGAAATTTAACAACTTTGTTCCACTTTTAATACAGGGGTCTGAAGCAGACCCTCTGTGACTCTCTCCCGCTGCTCCTGCCTGTCTTCCTGACCTCAGAGCTTCTTCCTGGCCAGGAACAGGTCCCACAGTGCTCAGGAACTACCCTGCCAGGACAGTTTTTCCCCACATCCACATCCTGCTCCTGCTCTCCACTGTCACACACCAAACTCTTCACTTCAGGCTCCCTCCTGCCTGTGCAGGCAGAGCTGGGGGAGGCAGCACCAGGGCACCACGCCATTTCCAAGAGGAAAATGGTTCCATGGAACAAGGCAGCTGTCTGTGGGAAGCTGAGATGGGGTGAGCAGGAACTCTCTCCTCAGGGCCCTGGGCTGGGGCCTCAGCCCCATGTAAGGCTCAGGATGCCCCGGTGTGCCCACAGGGCTGGCACGCCATGCCCTGGGGCCAGTGGGACACCGAGGCTGGGGGCGTGGGGGAGGTCCAGGCACGCTCTGCTCTCACCCTGTGTGCCCACCAGCACCATGGGCACCTCCGCGGTGTTCCGGTAGCTGCAGAGCCGCAGGTAGTAGTTGTAGACGGTCTGGAAGCTGATCTCGTCCTCCAGGCTGAAGACAAACACCACTGCATCGACCCAGGCAGCAAACTGAGGAGACAGGGCAGGATTGCAGCAAGGGCAAGCAGCTGGAGCCCCGGGCTGGCACTGCCAGCAGGGGCAGCCACAGAGGGCCCAGCCAGCACCACCTGCCCCAGCCCCTCCAACTGCACGGGTGGGAAGGCACCACAGGGAGGACAGCTCTCCTACCTGCAGTTCAGGGGGACCCCCTTCGTCTCGAATCAGCAGCAGGTAGCTCTGGCCATCCACCACGATCTCCTTCTTAAACCGGCCACCTTGGGGGGCAAAGCTGAGGGTCAGTAAGGGGGTGCGAGCAGGGGACCCCCAAACGAGGCCCGGGGGAGCTGCAGAGCCCCATGGCAGTGGTGGAGGAGGCGCAGAGACCAGGATCACCTTCAGCACCACGGGGAGGAGTGAGGACCCAGCCCATGCCCAGGCACCCCGGGTCCCAGACCTACCCTCTGGAGACTCCTCCTGCACGTAGGTGCCGGTCAGGTAGCGGTGCACCAGGGCTGACTTGCCACTGGACAGGTTCCCCACGATACCCTGGAGCAGACAGACACACGTGTCACCTGTGTGCCCAGCATGTGTCCCTGCACACAGGGCCAGCCCCCGAGGTGACACCGCCAGGGCTGGGCACACGCTAGCGAGAGGCAGGCACAGGCACAGTGTGACCCAGCCCAGCATTTGCTCAGAGGCCGGGGACTGACTGGGCTCAGTCAGGTAGAGAGCAGCTGAGACTGGGGCACAGCCACCTGGACAGAGGGCAGCGAGCACTCTCGTCCTCACCTGAACAGGCACAGCCCTGCCAGAGCCACATCAGCTCTTCCCACAGCCTTTCTGCTCCTCAGGGAACATCTGCCGTCCCAAGGCAGCTCAGAAGGAGAAAAACCTCTTCTCCAGCCCTCCCATCCCGTTCTGGAGTGGTCAGCTCTGGACAGCAGCTGCCAGTAGAAGGGGAGCAGAGGTCAGCTCCACGCTGGGTACAGGCCCAGTGTGTGCTCATGCCTGAGGCACCAGCACCACGGCAGCACCACGTGCCCCTGCCAGCAGAGCCAACATGGAAACACCCGGCACCAGCGTTCCACCAAAGTCAAGGATAAAGCCACTGAGCACAGGGTGGGAGCACATCTGACTGCAGCAGCCTCAGACTGGCTACGAAATGCAGGTGGGTGTCCTGGGATGCATCAGTGCTCTGCTCACTGTCAGTGCCCTCCTGACCATTTAATGCCACCAACTGTGGGACCAGGTCTGTACTGAAGGGTCTGGAGCACAAGTCTGATGAGAATCAGCTGAGGGAGAAGGAGGGGCTCACCCTAGAGAAAAGGAGGATCAGGGGGCACCTTCTCCTTCCACAACTCCCTGACAGGAGAGTGCAGCCAGGTGGGCATTGGGCTCTGCTCCCAAGTAACTAATGACAGGACGAGAGGTGACATCCTCAGATTGCATCAGGGGAGGTTTAGGTTGGATATCAGGTATCCCTTTTCCAAAAAAAGGGAAGGGATCACCTTCAGCTGAAGTTGAACCTAGTCACTATCCCTGGAAGTGTGTGGATGTGGCACTTGAGGATACAGTTTAGTGGTGAACACAGTGCTGGTGCTGGTTGATGGTTGGACTTGATGATCTTAGCGGGCTTTTCCAGCCTTAATGGTTCTGTGATTCTGTACAGCTGCACCCACATGGCCACGGAAAACGTGGGGTGAGGAGTGGCTACGAACACTAAAGCTGCCTCTGCCACCATGGAGGTTTACAGCCAAACTTTTCCAGGGCCTCACCACTCTCACAGGGAAGAATTCTTTTCCAGTATTCCATCTAACCCTGCCCTCTGTCCATGGCAATCCATTCCCCTTTCATCCTGTTACTCCAGGCCCTTGTCCCAAGTCCCTCCCCAGCTTTCCTGGAGCCCCTTCAGGCACTGGAAGGGGCTCTAATGTCTCCAGAACCTTCTCTTCTCCAGTCTGAACAGCTCCAGCTCTCCCTGACTCCAGAGGGGTTTCAGCCCTCACAGCATCTCCATGCCCTCCTCCAGGCTCACTCCAGGTCCATCTCTATGTCTCAGGGGCCCCCGACATGGGCACAGCACTCCAGGTGCGAGCACTAAGGAAGGTCTCACAGAAGGAGCTCAGGAGAGCCCAGCTCCAGGCAGGCAGCTCAGAGCTCAGTGCCAGGCTGGCCACAGCTCCCGAGGCTGCCCAGCAGCAAGGGTGCCACACCACACCAAGGATAAACACTCCAGTGGCATTTAGCCCTAAAACTTGGACAGAGGCTGCAGTTACATTGTGTTTGCACACAGTACAAACCCTTACGTGCATCTCACCAGCACCTTGCTGCTCTGCCATGTCCTTGAGCTCCAAACCAGACACAGAACTGACAATCCTGAGGAGCACAGCCTTGAGAGGCAGCAAACTGGGGCCAAACAACGTGTGCAAGCACTGTGGGAGCCCCTGTTCCACGGTTTTTGGGAGAATGCAGGAATGCTGTCAGCACTGTGCTGTCACTGCCCACTGCCAGGTCCAGAGGACAAGTCCTGCCAGGAGGCACCACCAGTGCCCCTCTGCAAGAACTGTTCAGTCACAGCTTCCTCCTGGCCTGCAGCACTGGGAGAGAGCTTCTGGGCGGAAACTGAGGCAGGGAAAACTGCTGAACATGTATTAAATGCATCAAATTATTCAAAGACTTTGGAGAAAGCATTCTGAATGCTTGGGAGCACAAGTAGGGAGAGCAGCGAGACCCTTAGCTCCTGCAGGAGAGACAGAGGACACAAAGTTGCTTGAAAATGGGAAGTGAAGCTCGGAAACGTTTCTTGCTGGGGTCAGTGCTGGGCCTCTCACAACAAGAAAGACCTGGAGTGTCCAGGGAAGGGAATGGAGCTGGGAAGGGGCTGGAGCCTCAGGAGGGGCTGAGGGAGCTGGAAAAGAGCTCAGCCTGGAGCAAAGGGGGATATGGGAGGACCTTGTGGCTCTGCACAACTCCCTGACAGGAGGGGACAGTCAGGGGGTCAGGCTCTGCTCCCAGGGAACAGGGACAGGAGGAGAGGGAACAGCCTCAGGCTGGGCCAGGGCAGGTTCAGGGTAGAAACTGGGAATATTCCTTCCTGGAAAGGGCTCTCCAGGCTTGGCCCAGCTGCCCACAGCAGGGGTGGAGCCCCCATCCCTGCAGGGATTTAAAAGCCCTGTGGATGTGGCACCTGGGGACACAGTCAAGGGTGGCCTTGGCAGTGCTGGGGAAGCAGCTGGACTCTGATCTCCAAAGGTTTTTAGAACCCAAATGATTCTGTCCCTCCAAACTAGGACTCTGAAAGGCCTCCAGGCTTTTAGGAGAGCTGCTTTGGCCAGGTCAAATCCTGGAGCAACAGAGATGCCCAGAGGTCATGCCAACCCTGGGGAAAGGGCTGTGCCACTTGAGGAAGAATGAAAAGCTTCAGGATGGTTTAGCTGGCAGCACGGCTTTGCAGCCTTGCAGAGCCTCACCATCAGGCAGCAACACCCTGTGAGAATGCTTTTAGAAGTGCATTTCACAGGTAAACTAACAAATGAATATTCAAAGTTTGGTTTGATTCTCACTTAACTGCAAGGTAAGAGAGGCTGTGGCAGGACAGTTCTGGAATGTTTTGCAAGAATTTAGTTCTTTTGTTTCTTGGACTAACATTGAAAAAAGTTAATCTTGCAGAATCTGAAGGGAGAGAGAACTGAAGGGCACACGCTAGGAGCCTGCAAGGGGAGCTGAGGGCTGGCACAGAGAGCACAGGAAGAGCAGAGGGAGGAACTGATCACTGAAGCCCCTGCAGCACCCTGCCCACCCTGACAGCACCTCCTGGCCACACCAGAGCCCACAACACCGACCCTGTCTCACTGGGAGGGGGTGTGCCAGGGTGTGCCCTGACCACAGATACCACATTCCACAGGGAGCTGCTGAAACCTTGCAATGGTGACCTGGGGAAATCTGCCCTGTGCCACCTGGGGAGCCTCACCCCCTCCTTTGGCAGAAGCTCCAGCACCCCTGCAGAGCAGGGACACCTCAGCAGAGGCAGGAGGGGCACCCAGCTGAGATCAGTGAGGCTCTGAAGGAGCAGCCACACCTCCCATGCCAGGAGGCTGCTCTGGGGTGACCACCACGGGCCTGGACCTGAACCACCACTTGGGATCTGCACCTGCTTCTGCTGCACCCAGACAGGCATCACAGCTCTGCCAGGGCCAGCAGGGAGGCTGAGCAGTTCAAATGGTGCCTTTTCACCTTCACATCCAAGTGCTCTCCCGGATCAATAACCTCTGGCTGACCCCTCAGAGCATGAGCTGCCAAGAAACCCCAGCCCTTCCCTGGCATGGCAGCAGCTCCAGCTCCCCTCTCCCTTCCAATGCTGAAACCTCTGTGTGTTTCCACCTGGCCACAGGAAATCCAGGATTTTCTTGAGGGTTTGGGGAACCAGGGGTATCCCAGGCAGAAGCCACAAGTACTCACCACCTTCAGCTCAGGCACTGAGCGACTCAGGGTCCATTCCTGGCTGTTCACAAACGAATCTGCAAACAGAGGGAAGAAATCATCAGGTTTCACTCAAGATCCCAGCAAGGATTCTGGTACTTTCCCTGCTCCCTCCAGGCTGATATGTGGCTCTTCTGCTACTCCAGAGACACAGAGCTGCAGGAGGACCCAGCCCACAGCCGGAGCCCCAGATGGGCAGCAGCAGCCTGGCAGCAAGCAGGCTGGGCACCACGGGCTGCAGCCCTCCCTGCAGCCCTGCAGGAGCACAGACCATAGCATCCCCTGCCCCAAGGCACAGAGGACGAGGGAAGCACTAGGGACCCTTTGGGGTGCAGCAGGCCCCCGAGCTGAGGGCACGTGTCAGCCCTGCCCTCAGCGGAGCCACGCTCCTGACTGAGCACAAACACAACTCACTGCTGCACGGGATGGAACAGCATGCTGCAATAGGCTTACAGAGGCTGTGGCAATCCAGCATGGCTTAAGGAAACACCCCCACCCTGCCTCAGAGCAGCTGGAGGAGGAGCAGGAGCCTGGAGGACAGCGTGAGTACCAGCAGCAGCCAGCAGCCCCTCCTGATGAGCCTCAGTCCCTCACTCCCCTTGGCGAGGTTAGAGCTGCCATCCAACACCAGCTCCAGGGCAGCACCACAGGAGCAGCTCCTGCACGTTTACCACATACAAACAAAAAGGATTTTTGGACACCAGACACCTGTGGGAGCTCTGCATCTTTGGGAGGCTGTAACAAACCTGCCAAATCTGTGGCCACAGACTATAACAGGAATGGGAATCCCAGATGAGCTCAGAAGGGAAGCAGCAAATCCACCAGACCCAAAAGCAGGCAGCAACCAAACACATTAGTTGACCTGGCCACTGCCACTGCTCCAGCATCACCCGAGGCCACAGGTGGGAGGCTCCAGGCCTCCCCAGCAGCCCCAACCCCACAACCACAACTCCAAGTGCCTGCTCCAGCAGTCCCCAGACCACCTGCACAGGGAACAATCTCTTCCCAGTATCCCACTCAGCCCTGCCCTCTGGCAGTGGAAGCCATTTCCTGTGTCCTGTCCCTCCAGGCCTTGTCCCCAGTCCCTCTCCAGCTCACCCAGAGCCCCTTCAGGCTCTGAGCTCCCCCTGGAGCCTTCTCCTCTCCAGGGGAACATTCCCAGCTCTACCAGCCTGGCTCCAGAGCAGAGGGACTCAGCCCTGGGGCAGCTCCCTTGTGGCTGGGGCAGCACTGAGCCCCACAGCCCTGCCAGAGCTCCCAGTGCCTGCCCTCACCCCAGCTCGTGTTCCAGCCCTCGGAACTCCTTAGGGGAGGCTGGACACACAACAGCACCAGCTCTTGCTCCATCTCCAGGCTAAAGCTTCTTCTCAGCTCTCTCAGCCCACTGGGCAGCCCATGAGGAAGAGCCCACTCCTGCTCCCACTGCCAGAGGCTGACCAAGCTGCTCAGAGAGCACCAGCCAACAAACCACGACCCAGCACTGTGCCCTTGTCCCTGTTCTGTGCAGCCACCAGCACCCACAGGACACTACATTCACCCAACATCTTCAAGAAAGGTGCAAACAAGGTGCTCCTACCTGGAATTTACCTTCCATGGCTGACTTAGGAACTCTCCTTTTCCAGGAGTTACAGACAAATAATCCCCAAGTCTGCTGCAGGAACACCAGGTTATTTATAGCCATCCTGAGGAATCGTTTCTCTGCGGTGTCTTTCACCTGCCCTTTCCTTTTTTTAGGCAGAGGTAATGCTTTTATTAAAGCAATTCATCAGTCAGGAGGAAAATGATACATTTTTGAGCCCTTTCCAAAAGGGAAAACACATCACACCTGTATTTCCAACTGCATCACAGGCTCTAAAAAAAGCTGTCACCTCCACTTGGGACTTCTGCCCTGCTCAGCCTCTTTGGCAGGTAATGTGTCAGACAAAGCAGCAGGCAGGCCATCCCTGTCCCCAGCCCTCCCCGAGGGGAGTAGGCAGCACACACCCGTGCTGTCTCACTGCACACTGCAGGGTTTTGGCAGGTTCTGAGTGGAGCACAAGGCACACACACTGGAGAATCGGCCTTGGGAAGGAGGAGAGGCAGGGAGAGCCCTGGAAAGAGCTGGCTGGGCTCTCTCTGGATCTGCTCAAGGATGACCAGGACAAGCTGCCCCAACTGCCAGCTGCCTACTGCACCCACTGTCCCAACAGATCCTTGCTTGGTTTTTAACCCAGGTTCAAGAGTTTGCAACACTTTGATTTTTGACTTGCTGAGAAGGCCCCTGAGCAAACCTTAACACACATAAACACTGACAAGACAAGGCCAACAGGAGTGCACTCAGCAGTCAAACACACAACACACCCCTCACCCCAGCACCTGGCACACCTGCATGCCTGTCTGCCCCTCCAGCACCTGCCAGGCCTGAGCATCAGCCCAGACCCCCACGGGTCCTGGTGACCCCCCTGGCATGCATGGCAGTGACAGCCCGGGGATTCCAGCTCAGCACAGGGATCCCAGCTCAGCCCAGGGGTCCCAGAGCAGCCATGGGGTCCCAAGGCAGCCCAGGGGTCCCAAGGCAGCCCAGGACAATTCTGTTACTCCCCAGAAGCTTCTGTTGATGGAGGTTTCCTGGCACAGGCAGCTCTACTGCAGACGGTGGAAATTTGGGAGGTGGGGTGAGCAGAGCCCCTGCCATGCAGAAGAGCAGACAGGGACATAAAGGAGGCACGCTGTAGCTGATGGTCCTTGGTCAGTTGGTCACCCTGGACACCTTCAGGACCTATAGACCAGACCCAGCTGTGGACAGCAGGAGGCAGAACCAGCACCTCCATCACAGAGCTCGGACACTGCGGCTCCCTGTGCCCTGGAGACGGCTTGGAGGGGGTTCAGCCACAGACCCACAGCTCCCAGCACCCACATGCCACAGGGAGGCTGGCAGGAGAAAAGGGCTGGCCAGCCAAATTCAACTCCTCACCTCAGCTGCTCTCTCCATGGGATGATGCACAGCAGGTTCATCTACCCTGCGCTCCAGCAGCGCCAGTGTCAGACACATCTGGTCTCCCCACGCAGCAACTAATAATTAACCAACTCATTATCCAAGCCATGGTGGAACTCCCCTGGACACTCCAGCCCTGGACACTAAACCCAGCCTTGAAACCAGGTCAGAGGCTGTGCAAACACAGCAGAGGCCACACAAACCAAGGCCACTTGTGGCCACCACTGCAGCCACACAAACGGACCCACCTGACCACACACAGGGATCAAAGGGAGGCAGAGGCAGCATGCCTGGGCACAGCCACCCCTCCTGGGCACAGCCACCCCTCCCAGGCCGGGCTGATAAAGCCTCTACCCTGGCAATGCTGGCAGGAGAGGGATTTCTCCAGGTTAAGGACCAGCACAGGTACAGCCAGCCTTCCAGTCAGCACTAAGCCAGCACGGGAACCCACTGCAGGACACGACCTTGGCAAGGATCATCTCAGCAGAGCTTTAAACACCCTGCAGCAGCAAAAGGAGACAACGCTGTGTCTCTCTGGGAAAGGGCATGCTTAGGAACTGCCACCCTTGCTTCGTCACCACACCACAGGTGGCACAGCTGGTGTCACTGTGCACTGGGGTCAGTGCAGACTCTGCAAGACCCAGGCATTTCAACCTCTCAGCATCTGCTGCTCTCCAGCCTCCCTCCAAATACCATCAAAGACCCAGACCAAACCCTGCTGTGATGGGAGAGGGTCTGCTGGAAGGGAAAACCCTGACACCTTCCAGAACTCTCAAGCTTTTCCAAAGTGTGGACACCAGGCTGTCCTCAGCATCCAAGGCCTCTCTAACCCCATCATGACACCTCTGCCTCTCACCAACACTCCCAGCTCAACCAAGACAAGTACCAACACGAGGTGATATTTATCATGACCTACCCAACTGACTATGCAAACTTCACCCAATCCATGAGAAAACAGCCCTGTCTCCTCCCAGAAGCCTTCCCTCACATGCCCTGCACATCAGTACTCCACACACGAGAGTCAAGGGAAGTACCTTAAGGAACCTCAAAACACAGGGCACCTCTCTGGGAGCAGGGACGCAGCTGTGATCACAGAATCACGGAATATCCTGAGCTGGAAGAGACCCACTAGGAACATTAAGTCTCACCCCAGGCCCTGCACATACAGGCCAACCAACCAACACTGTGCTTGAGAGCACTGCCCAAAGACCCCTGAGCTCTGGCAGCCTTGGGGCCATGACCACTCCCTGGGGAGCCTGGTCAGTGCCCAGCCACCCTCTGGGGAAAGAACTCTTTCCTGATACCCAACCTAAACACCCCTGACACAGCTCCATGCTGCTCCCTCAGATGAGGAATGCTTCCTGAGCCATCAGAGATGCTGTACCCATCACACAGTCCCTTCATGCACAGCGAAAACTCCAACTCCAGAACAGACCAGTTTTCCAAGACCATACCTACTAGAAAGCCCCTCTGCAATGGTACCAGCCAGTACCTGGATACCTAGACATGCTCTGAACCACTGACCACGATCACCGGGGTCAGACCAAGCTGTCTGGACTCTGTGTTGACTTTGCTCTCTAGTCCCAAGGGCTGCTGCCCTCCCTTGCCCATTACACAAGGATCGGTTCTTTACATCTTTTTTGGGTAACAAAACCTGAAATCCCCCATCACCTCCAGGGCTGGGAGCAGCACATGGAGCATCCCCCTGGCTTTTGTGGGTATATCTGGATGCAGATTGTGGTGCTGGATGGGTAGCACAGCGTGCTGTAAACAAAACACTCCAGGTTCTGGAAACAAAGAGATGCTGGCTTGGCTCTCTGCCGGGACTCCTACATCCAGCTTTTCCAAGTGCTGATAACCACAGCTGCAGCTGCACCCCCAGGAGGGCAAGTTGGGGCTGCACCAGCAGCTTTCCCAGGGCAAGGTGGGCAGCGCCCACACAGAGCATCAAAGTTTGTGGGACATCAAGCGGGTGTTTGGAACACCATCAGCCCGCAAGACTGGAACTGGAATGGGGCAGAGCCCTCCTGAGCAGCCCCATCACAGCAGCTCTAAGGCAGTGCCCCTCTGGCCCTGGCTCAGAGACCCACAGCTCTCACCAGAGAAAGCCACGGACCGACATTCTGAGCGGAGAGACAACAGGAAGATGGGGCATGAGAGAGGACTGCAGCAGCTGCTTCGCTGTGCAGACTTCACCACCGCCTTTTCACACCTCACCACCCCAGGAGGACACAGGGTTGGTGGGTACAGGGGCTGGGCAGGTACCTGGCAGGTAACGAATGGTGTTCTCAGTGTGACTAAACCCAGTGTGAGCTCTGCAGTGCTAGGGGCTCCTGTCAGGAGCCACAGCGCCGGTGGCAGCATGGAAAGGTCAATCCCTGAGCCTCTGCCTCCAGCATGAGCCACGGTGGCAAACACTAATCCCTGCAATAAGCAATGGTCCTGCACAAGCTGGCTGGTCACTGCTGCAGGGACCCCAGGCCACCCACACCACTCCCCACAGAAGCCTGAGCAGGGTCTCCCAAAGATGAATCCAAAGGGAGCTCCTACCTGTCTCATGGAGGAGCCAGGTGAGAGCCAACCAAGTGCTCAAGCTCGGCTGCTGCTCTGGGAACGCGGCCGCCGGCTGCTGCTGGCGCAGCTCCCACTGGAAGCGGCAAGCAGGAACAGGCCCCCCGCTGCAGGGGCAGGGCCCGGCCCTCCCTGCCCGATACACCCACATTCCCCAGCCATGAGCGCAGCCTCCCCTCTCTGGGAACCTCCTGCCACCCAGCCGGCAGCAGCACACAGCCCGCGCTGCCCTGCCAGCCCCGGAACCCCCAGAGCGCAGCAGCACCCGGCCCTGCCTCGTGGCATCTATGGGAGCATCCAGAACCTTCCCCGGAGCACAGCGAGCCCCGGGGACAGAGGGGGCTCGAGGCTGGAGCCCCCTGAGCATCCTGGGCACTGCAGAGCTGCTCCTGCACTGACCTCTGTGGCTCAGCTCTCCCGGGGAACGTGCTGCCCTGGACAGCCACTGCCACAGGAGCAACCAGGAGCATGTGGGTTCCCTGGAGAGCCTGCCAGCCCTAAGGCATCCCTCCGGCACATAAGGCAAGCAGAGAACTGCCTCCACAAGCCCCAGATGCAGAGCAGAGCCAGGGAACCCGGCGAGGCCCCCTGGGAGCGGGCGGCAGGGCTTGGCCCAGCCCCCAGCTCCATGCGTTCCATGCCTTAAAAAGCTGTGGATGCTGCTGACGCCTCCCGGCCCTGCCAGGACACAGGGCTCGCCTGCAGCTCCTTCCGCAGGGCCCACAGGGGACGGGGCACACAGGCACAACCAGCACAGCCCCAGCTGAGCCCCTCAAAGCCCTGGTGTCAGAGAGCTCCCCACCAACATCAAACAGTCGAATACCCCAGAGCTGCTCCAGCTGCCAGTGCCCAAAGAATGCCCAGTCCCCATGTCCCATCACTGGTAATGTAAGGCCTGCTCTCTGCCCGCTGCCCCACACCCGGTGAGGGTCCCCATGCTCCCAAACACGTGGCCTCCACTCAGCCCCAGTGAGGGATCTCAGCAGGAGTGGCCAGGGCTGAGCATCCCCCAGATAAGGCCTGGCACCAGGCAGCCGCTCACAAGAGCGGCTGCAGGAACATTTCTGGGCTCCCTAAACCCCTGTGCTGCTCCATGCCTCTGCTCTGGCAACCGCCCAACCAGTCCCACTTGCCTGGGAGCCCACCAACAGCATTCCTCTCCCAGTACTGTGGGCCAACAGCTTGAAGGCTTGGCCCATCCTGCCCTTGCTGGGACACCACCAGGGCAAGTAGGACATGGGACACACGTGCTTGACTCCCAGGTGTGTGGTCAGCAAGGGAACCAGACCCCGGAGCACATCCTCCCAACCAGCCACACCACAGCTGCTCCAGCACCACTGACGATGTGGCAGTGCCCACGCAACCTCACTGCAGCCCAGGGCAAGCCCTGCAGAGCATCGGGACAAAACCAGGTGCCAGTGCACAGCCCAGAACCTCAGCTGGGACGGGCCACAACCACCCACTCCTGCAGGCCCCGCCGGCACAGGGGGCTCTCGCCAGCCCAGCACTGCTCCTGTGCTCACTTACCCAGAGCCCGCAGAGGACTCCCACCCAGAAGGACAGGCTCAACACTGCCATGGGGATCCTTGGCGCACACGCTGCCAGTGCTGCCACGCTCTCGCCTTCGGAAGCGGCTCGTGAGGAGTTTCCAGAGTCCCCCCGTCTGCACGGGGTCGGTGTGCAGCCGGCCCCCGACCCTGGTCAGCTCCGGGTACAGCAGGTCCCGCTTGCTGGGGCAGGTGTGCAGGGAGCTGGCATCACCCTCGCTCTTGGTGCGGAGGCGCGAGGGGCGCAGGAGCCCCCCGGACTCCGACCGCCGCAGCTCGTGGCCCCGGCGCAGGCGGAAACTGAAGCTTTTCCGCAGGGAGCTGAAGTTCTTCCTGGGGCTGGAGCCGCTCCAGCCGCTGCCCCCGAAGAGGTTCCAGCGGCGGCTGCCCCACAGGGAGCCCCCCCGGAGGAAGCCGGGGCTCTCGGCGTGGTGCGCCGGCCGGGCGGCGGGCAGGAAGGTCATGCTGCTGGGGCGCGGGCGCTGCGCCTCCTCGGGGCCGTCGCCCTCTTCCTCGGGGCTCTGCCTGCGGGGCGAGCGCAGCCGGAGCAGGTCCAGGAGCCCCCCGCGGGCGCGGGCGGGGGGCGGCGCGGGGGCCGCGCTGTGCCCGGGGGTCGGGTCGGTCCGTGCGAATGAGCGGCTGAGCATCTGGATGGGGCGCGGTGAAACGGAACGCTGCCCGCAGCGACGGACCCCGTACTAGAGCACATCTGGGGTTGTCATTCCGTCTGCCTTTCCCTTTGAAAACAGCCTCTGAAAAATGCCCCGATTAATACTCGTGCGAGGGTCTCTGTCCCCGTTGGACAGGAAACTGAAAATCCGCGTTAACTGTTACGTTTTCTTCAAGACAAGTGATATATCTTATAATATTTTCATATTGAAATAATCTGTGTAATTTACTATACTTCCTCATTTCTGCGATCACAGTACAGTAGTACTGACTGAATCCCATCTGAATGATGGCCTGCACAGACATAAGTCATTTATTTTTAAATGTCATAGCAGAAAAATGTAAAGTTTCTCAGTGGAGGATGCACAGTCAAAATGAGAACTCTGAGTACCGAGAGCTGTAGAGCAGCTTTTTTTTTTTGGTGCAATTTCAGGTTTGTTTTTCCAGGGTTATTCAGATATGAATATAATTGTAAGATAGCTGACTT
>JAWWMU010000106.1:240773-254017 GCA_035048155.1 Cinnycerthia olivascens
GCATCTCAATGTCCCTCCTAAACTGAGGGGCCCAGAATTGGACGCAATACTCAAGGTGTGGCCTCACCAGTGCCGAGCACAGGGGAAGAATGACCTCCTTGCTCCTGCTGGCCACACTATTCCTGATACTGGCCAGGATGCCACTGGCTTTCTTGGCCACCTGGGCACACTGCTGGCTCATGTTCAGCCGACTGTCAACCAGCAAATAACAGAGATATTCAGGAATGGCTGGAACAAAGTAACCTCATACCCCCAGCAGCCCTTGCTGACACCAGTGCCCACAGCTCCCTTGCTGCCCCAATGACACCAGTCCCTGGGAAGGGGAACCCACCAGGCCCCCAGCAGCCCTTATTGATACCAGTGTCTGGGAAGGGAGGGAGTCAATGGAACTGGATGTTTTTAAACAATAATTCATGGTACAGCTGATTGCTATAACAATCCACTCCTCCAGGTGGTCCACGCATTGCTGAGACAGGGTTTGATGGGACAACCTTGAAGGTCCTTGCAGCCCAAAGTGATCCATGGCTCCACAACACAAACAACTCTGCCCATGCTTCCATGGTCATTTGCAAAGTCATTTATAATAAACACAGCAGGACCAGGCTCAGAAGAGCCAGAGATCCAGGTCAACAGGTAAGAGGATCCCAGTGACACCTGGAGCCTTACCAGTGATGTTGGGAAGCTTCAGACAGCTGGGCAAACACTTTTACTATGCCAGCTCCAGAGGTGAAAGGGCAAATGCCAGGAATGCCAGGACAGTCAGATCTCCCAGCCCCAAACCACAGCCACGCCCTTTGGGGCCATTCGGGTGACCAGGAGCCACCAGTGTGGACTCACATCACCCATCACAGGAACTGGAAGGTGCACAGACAGAGCTCTAATGCACACAGATCACAGACCCTCCCAACCCAAACCACCCCAGGATTTCACAAAAAACAGCAGCCAGCAGGGAAGAACTGGATTTACAGTTCATGGAACTGTGGCTGGGTCAAGTGGGAGCACACTGCCTATAATCGGATGGTTCTCGTTTTAAGAACACTGGGTAAGGAAGAGCCATAAAAATTCTTTGAAGACCGTACAAAATGAACTCATGAGGAGACTTTTAATGAGCATTATGTGATTTACTTCCCAAAAAGAACATCAAGAGATAATTGATGATGAAGTAACAGTAAACTTCTCAGGGAGTAACGTTCAGGTAACAAAGTTTTATTTAGTCCAATCTAAAGAAAGAAGTGAGAAAATGAACTTTAAAACAGATGAATGTAAATTGGGAATTAAATGGGAACTATCAGCAGCTGGAGGAATTAATGACTGGAACAAGCAACTGAAGACGCAGTGGTTGGGCTCCCTTCAATTATTGCCCTGGGAGGGTGTGAAGAGCTCCAGGAATGGGGGATCCAAGGCCTTTCCAGCCAGACAAAGTACTTCTCAAGCTGCCTGGATGGCAATGCTGTTAAACTGAACAGGGGATGATGGTACCACTTACAAGTTCATGATACACGGCCTGTAATGGAATCGACACTCCAGTATCAGGGTTTGTGTTTGAAATCAAGCCCCACAAACCCCACAGAGCCTGCAAACCAGCTGACTAAGCCCAACACACGTTCAGGCACTTCCTTCTCTAAGAGGAGTATCTTGGTCTCCCCCCTCACCTCTCACCACCAGAGCTCCCCAAACACCTTGTGCAATGCCCTCCCCTAAATCCACAGCCCGGCAAAGGTGCTGGGCACCTCCTCCCAGGCCCATTTCCCACTTGTACCAGGCCACGTGTCATTTTGTCCTCGATTTTCTCTTAGACTCTCTCCAACCCAATTTCCAGATCTTACAGTCTACCAGAGCACCCTCCAGGCTTCCCTCTGAGGGAAGCTGATGGGAGGAGGCAGAGCAGCGAAGTGTCCACAAGCCCTTACAGTCTGGGGAGGAAGGACAGCAAACTGCAGAGACTCCATCAAGGCAGGTATTGCCAGAGGCTGTGGACTGCCCACCTCTGCAAGTGTTCCAGGCCAGGTGGAACAGGACTTGGAGCAACCTGGTCTAGTGGATGGTGCCCTTGCCCAGGGCAGGGGGTGGAACTGGATGGGCTTTAAGGCCCCTTTAAACCCAAACCATTCTGGAAGTCTGTGATTACCAAACTCCATAGGCAAGATCTTCTTGGAAGCAAATCCACAAGGAGAAAAGAAAAAGAGAAAAGAAAAAGGATTACAAAAACCCATTGGGCCCCTGAAGCAGCAGCAACAGCACACACAGGAATCATCCAAGTGCAGAGGAAAGCTGTGTGGCAGGAGACCAGCCTGGCTCACCCAAGCTCCACACTGGGCTTGGCAGGGGAAGGCATGCACAGGGAAGCTGGAAATGAGGTCAGATTAACAAGGATAAATATAAAGAAGTGGCAGCAGCACCCTGGCCTGAGCCCACAGCTAGGTACAAAGGAGTGAGAGGTGACCAGTGAAAACTAGAGGCAAATCCCAGGCACATCAGGGACCAACATAAGGAGACAGGAAAGCCTGGCCTGTTCCACAGGAGACGGAGGAACAATGCTGAGGACAGGGGAGGTTTAGTGTAAGTTCCCACGACTAAGAGCAAAGAGGAGGTCAGCACAGGCAGAGCCCAAAGAACTCACCAAAACTTCCAGTAAAAAATGCAGTTTCAGATGTTTTACGTGGGCAGACGGTGACAGACCAAGGGGTGATAGCTTTAAACTAAAAGAGGAGATTTAGATTAGACATTGGGATTAAACTGTTCCCTGTGAGGGTGGTGAGGCCCTGGCACAGGGTGCCCATAGAAGCTGTGGCTGTTCCAACCCTGGAAGTGTCCAAGGCCAGGCTGGATGGGGCTTGGAGCAGCCTGGGACAGTGCCCCAGCCAGTACTGGTACAGCTGACTAGCCAGAACCAGGGGCAGGATCTTGCACTTGGCCTTGCTGCATTTTATGAGGATCCCACGGGCCCACTCCTCTGTCAGTGTCCCTCTGGATGCCATCCCTGCCCTCCAGCCTCTCACCTGCAGCCCTTGGCTTGGTGTCACCTGCAAACACACGGAGGGTGCACTCAGTGCCACTGTCTGTGTCATTAATAAAGATATTAACCAGCACTGGTCCCAGTATGGAGCTGGAGTGGACAGTGCTCATTAGTGGTTTCCATTTGGCCACTGACCATAACCCTTTGGTTATCTGTGCAATTCCTCACCCATCCAAGAGTCCATCCACCAAACCCACCTCTCTGAATTCTCACTAGTCTCCTGGGAAGGTGTCTGATGTCACTGACACGCCTCCATTTCCCAGGAGGACAGACATCCCCACCTCAGGAGCTCCCACGGCCCTTTTCTGTCTCACCAGGGGACTGCACAAGGTTGTTCCTGCCTCACCTGCAGATTCTGGGCTCTTCTGGACCCTGCAGCTCCGCTCTCAGGAACCAAATTGGCCACACCACCTTGTCCTCACTGACCCCAGCAATTCTTTTATCCTCTTTTCTCTCCTTCTGGTTCTCTACAGCTCCTTTCACCAGCCTCAGACAGACCATCCTCACTCTCCACCTCCAGTGTTGCTGTTTTTCGGATGTCTCACATGGCTCTGCCCATAGCACCTTCCCTTCTCCTTCCACGCTTCCTCCAGCCAGCCTTTAATTTAACGCCATCCCTCAGCTCTGTGTGATGATTCATAGTTCTGCTTTTCTATTCCTGGACTGTCTCCTGTCCAAAATGAAGTCTCAGCTTCTTTTCCCCCTCCAGCATTTCAAGTGTGCACCCACAAGCCCAAGGTCCACATGATTAAAGAGTGCTGCTGCTAATCCCAGTTTGTCCCATCTCCCCCCACGCCCGTGCTGCACAGGGACCAGGGACATCACTCAGACCTGACTGGGACTTGAGGACATGACTCAGACTCTGAGTTCACGATTCTCTCCTTTCCCTCTCCTCACATCTCGTGCTGGCTGTCCCTAAACCCCTGCACAGCTACAGGAGCTCCAGTCCCTGAAACCTCCTGGTGCCCTGGCCACGCAGCCAAAGGCCCACAGCGTCCACTCTGCACTGACCACTACTGCTCCTTTTCCCCACAAGTGCCTACAACCCATAAAATCCTGCCTCATCCCTATTCAGCCACAGCCCTGCTGCTGCTGGAATTATCTCCCTACCCTCTCCTTTCAGCAGGCAAACACTCCCTCTGAATCCCCCTCCGGGCCCTCCTCTTCTGTCACGTCAACCTCAAGCTGTGTGTCTTCCCCCTCCCAAATGCCTCATTCCATAACAACCATCCTTCTCCCACCGTCTCCCTCCCCAGCCCTGGCAGAAGCTCCACTTCCCAGCTGCTGAATTACAGCAAACACCTCCCAGCTTCCTCCTGTTTGTGCTTCATGGTGGAAAAGCTCTATGCAAACAACCTGAAATGGCTTTATTCTCCTCTTCCAAAGAGCTCCTCGAAGCTCCCCAAGCTCTGTGCCCACCAGGAACACCCAAATCACCCCAGGGGAGGTGGCTGACCTGGCAGGTCCATGTCCTGACACAGCCCTCCCCACGTGCTCATCAGCTCCTGCCCCTCGCTTCTAAATCAACTCCAAGCCCTCCGTGGCAAAGCTGGCCCTGGCCAGTGCCCCCACACATAGGAACAGACCAGGTGAAGCCCCAAGGGTGACTGCAGGGAAAATCCAGGGCCAGAAGCAGCTTCCACAGAACCACTCCTGAGCAGGAGGGCCACAGCGCCATCAGCCCTGCAGCACACACCTCCAGCAGGAACAGCACCTTGGCCACGAGCTGCCAGTGTGGCATCCTGCCGGGGCGTGTGTCCCTCCAGACACTGGGGACAGACAGCACTCACCAGAGGCTGATCACAGAAACACCAAACGCTTTGAGTGGAAAAGGACCTGAAAGCCCACCCAGTGCCACCCCTGCCATGGGCAGGGACACCTTCCACTGTCCCAGGCTGCTCCAAGCCCCAGTGTCCAACCCAGCCTCAAACACTTACGGGGATGGGATAGTCACAACTGTTTTAAGCACCCTGTGCCAGGGCCTCACTGCTCTCACAGGGAAAAATTTCTGCCCAATATCCCATCTAACCCTGCCCTCTGTGCAGGGGGAGCCAAATTCCCCCTTGTCTTGTCACTTGAGTCCCTTGCTCAAAGGCTCTCTCTGAAGGCTAGACTCCTTTTCCCTACCACGGGAGTCACTGCTGGGGCAAATTCCCAAAGCTGCCCAAAACCAGGAGCAGGAGCCAGCGAGCACTGAGCCCACTGTGGGAGCCAGGGCCAGCAGCCCACACTGGCCACGAGGTCAAGCCGGAGTCAGCAGCTCCCACCCCTGGAACTCCAGCAGGACCCGCTGGGATTCCAGATGCAGCAGCTGGGAGCGTGGCACTGAGCCCCCAGGCTGGAGTGGATTTCATCACATAGATCACATGGCCAGAACCAGATCTCACACATGACCCCAGGCAGGAATCCCCAGTGACTCACAGCTGAGGCTTACAGGGTGGAGAAGCAGCCCCACTGCAGCCAGGCACCCTGGACGGATGCAAACTTCCCTCTCCCTCTGCATGCCACGAGCCAGGGTGCTCTGCTCTGTCTGGAAATCTATTTCCTCAGGATTTGTGGGAATTCAGAAGCAGCAGGGTTTGTTTGTAACTGGACAGCAGGTCTCAAAGCCACCAAGGCAGGAGAGGTGAGCAGACGTGCAACATGTCTTAATCACATAAACCTCCTTCCAGTAGGGAAGCAGCTAAAATTATCTTAGCCTTTCCTGCCCCAGAAGATTTCTTGCACTCACTGCATCACTCCAGGAAATCCACCTGAACAGGCACCCACAGGATCCGTGCTCCCAGTGCTGCCCAGAGCTGCAGGAGACAGCAGGAGAGAGCACAGGTGTCTCTTCCATGAGGGGCACTGCCAGCAGGAACACAACGGACGTGGATTCCCAACCCCTGCAGCTACTGCACGGTAGACAACGACTCGCAGGAACTCTTGGAGAACAATTTAAAATGGAATCCAAAAATTAAAATGCCAAAGCAGGAAGGTGGGACCACAAGGAGAAAAGGCCTCCTCCTGACAGGGGGGATGTGGTAAGAGCATCATCGTACCTCCGAGATGCCCATCGAGTTGCCAAGCTCTGATCACAGGCTGGGACAGCTCTTGCACCCCTCAATTCCCAGCAGCCAGGCTTCTGTGCCAGCCCTCCAGCCCACAGCTGACCATGCAGCCACTGCCATCTACGCCAGCTACAAGGGGATTTTAGCCCCAAGGCTGTACCCTATTGCCCCAGGCACCAGAGCACCCAGTATTGCCCAGCATAGGACCACCCCATGTCAGCCAGTCCAGCTGGAAACACAGTTTGGGACCAGATCAGACATCTTTTAGATCTAATCTGGCCACCCAAATTAAGCAAAAATCCAATCACTAGTTCAGAACAACCAGCCTGGATGCAACCATGCCCTGCATCGCCGTGTCAGGGACTCCAGAGGAGGTGAGAGCCCAGCAGTGCCCAGCACTGGAAGGTGTCTGTGCAGAAGGTGGACAAGCTCTGTCGGGAGCTTTGGGAAAGCTCCTGGAAGCGAATGGCAGATCAGTGACTCACAGCCAAGTGCACTAAGCTGGCCCCCTCACCCTGCTCCCAGTGGGCACTCCCAGGCAGAGCCTGGCAGCCCAGGCCCAGCAGGAATGCACCAGGGCTCACCCCTCAGCCAAGGCAGAGGCAGCTCTGAGGACAGGGGCACTACTGTCCCCGTCCTGGCACGGGCCCGGGCCAGCAGGACACGGCTGCTTGGAGCAGAGCACCCTAAACTGGAAAAGGCTCTGTGCAACCATGCTGTGAAACTCCAGAGAAATCTGGAGTTTGTGTTGGGACCAGAGTTACATTGGCACTTCCCACAACAGTTGTGCTGGGAAGGCAGAGAGCCACCAAGGACTGACATCACACTGACCCACAGCGAGCACAGGGAGCCCAGCCAAACCCCCCGAGGGTCCCCCAGCTCCTGCCCAGGTGCTGCTGGTGCTGCTCCACGTTCAGGAGATGGGCACAGGGAGCTTTGCCATCAGCTGTGGCACAGCTCACATCAGCACAATCCGGGTCTCCTCTGCTCCCCCCAGACCAGACTGTTTGTGCCCCCTCCCCACACCCACATTCACTGGGTCACACCACAGGCAGCTGAGAGCTGACTGAACCAAACCCAGCACATGCCTGGCTCCTGCCAGAGTAGCTCCTGATCAGGGAGGGGTAGGTGGAGCTGCCAAGTGGGGAGAGCTCACTGTCCCTGCCCACAGCAACCACGCTTGGATTGGATTAAGGGCACTGAAACTGCAGCCAAAGAGACTCTCAGCTCTCTCCTGACCCCATCTCCAACTCCTGTTCTTCCCCAGTGTGCCTTCACACCCCCAGATCTCCCTCTTTAGCCACAGCACTGAGTTCTTGCCCCCAGAACACCAGGAACCTTCACCTCCCCCAGCACAGCACCTGCAGCTCCACCCTGCTCAGCTCCCAGCCATCAGGACCATCCTCCAGCCTTCCTGCTACAGTTTCACCATCTCCCCCAGCTCCTATCCATCAGGGCATCCAGCAGCGGCCTTTTCTGATTCTTCCCCAAGACCGGATTCTCCATCTGTAAGCTCAGAGAGGTGAGAGCTGCACCTAGCAAAGGCACCTCCAGATGACTCAGGCCACAACATAAAACTCAGTAAAAACAGGGGATGTGGTTGTCCCAGCATGCTAAAGGCTCCTTCAGCTGTGCTTTGGCCCTTGCCCATCACTCCTGGGGGTCCAGTGTCTCCCGTCTCATCAGAATGTGCTCCAGGACTCTTTCCAGGCAGATCCTTTTGCTCGTGCTGCTCATGCCAGGCACTGGCACTGTCAGATGCTGAGCAGTGCCAGCCCTGCCCTCAGCCAGGCCAGGACACACGCAGTGGTGGAGGACCCAGGGCTCTCCCTTGCTAGCAGCTAAGCCAGCCCAGGAAACACTTCCCAGTGTCCCCAGGAGCCTCTCCTGGGAGTCAGCCTCGAGACGACAGCACCCAAAACCACAGAGTGCATGATCAGAACAGGAGCTGCTCTGAGAACTGCAGCCCCTCTGCTCTGGAGCCAGGCTGGGATGTTCCCCTGGAGAGAAGGCTCCAGGGAGAGCTCAGAGCTCCTTCCAGGGCCTGAAGAGGTTCCAGGAGAGCTGGAGAGGGACTGGGGACAAAGAACTGGAGTGACACAGGGAATGGCATCCCACAGACACGAAGGCAGGGTTAGATGGGATATTGGGAAGACGTTTTTCCCTGTGAGGGTGGTGAGGCTCTGGCACAGGCTGCCCAGACAAGCGGTGGCTGCCCCATCCCTGGAAGTGTTCAAGGCCAAATAGGATGGAGTTTGGGGCAACCTGGCCTAGTGGAAGGTGCCCCTGCACATGGCAGGGGGTGGAACAAGATGGTTTGTAACCCAAACCCTTCTCTGGTCCTATGATTTGTCCAACTTCTCATTTTCTGCTCTTTTAACCACCGCTGCACTTAACTTCAGCAAACCTGGAGACCACAGTGCCAGAGGAACCTTGCCCTGAATGCAGGGGTAACAGAGCAGGAGGCACACAGCTGCCCAAACGCCCAGCTCCAGCCCTGGAGCAGGGATGTGCCGATGGCTTTGGAGTTTGCAGCTCCCCTACGGCACCCCAGCACCACGGCCTGTGGCTTCCCAGCCCTCGGGAACTCAAAGGCACACATAAACAGGGCAGTTTTCTGCAGAGGTCATGGAATTAGCAGGAAAAAGCTGGCTAAGCAGAATGCTCTCCTTCCCAAAGGGTGTAATTTACTCAGGCTGATTCAGCATGGCGAGCCCTGAGCGCAGCCTGGCAGAGCGGGGCTCCCCGAGCCCGGCAGGACTGCAGGGCTCCGGGCTCCTCATCTTCCTCCAGAGGAGCCTGCACCAGTGGCAGCTCCTGCACCAGCCTGCTTTGTGAATCAGCACATCAGAAGCCAGTTCCAAAAGACGTTGGGAAAGGATGGAGCATGGAGCTCAAAGGCTTGTGCTAGAACTGAACAGAATGATGATGTTCAGCCAATCCAACTCATGAGAAAGAGAGACAGCAAAGCAGCCTCAGTAACTGGTACAAGTGGCTTTAAACATGAAAATGCTAAAGTATCAAAGCAGTCCTTCCTAAGAGAGAAATGCAGAAAATACCCAGGATGTTGGGGAAGCCACCTGGAAAAGTCACAGCAATTACAGACAACAAGACAGGTTATGATGGAGTAAACTCCTGAGGCAGAGGCCCAGGTCTGTACCTCCAACAGGCCTTAGCCAGAGGCCTTATTTTTTAAGGTTAAAATCCTGGGACAGATTATTTACACCAAATGAGCAAGTGGCCTCACACCCAGCCAACAGCCAGGCCCTGGAGTGATGCAGGGCTAGCAGTGGGGTAGCCCCTGCCCGGCAGAGCAGATGTGGAGGTCATGGACATCCAGGCTGCTCCCAGCCACCACAGACATTCTGCAGGGGGCTTCTCTCATCCTGAGCCTCTGCCAGACCAGCAACAGCTGGAAATTGTAGAGGAGAGCTTTCCCAAACTAACCCTGCTTCTTAAACTGCAGAGAGGAACCCACACAGATTTAGGGGCAGGTGGGAGAGGTGAGGAAGGACACTGAAAAGAAAACACATGTGCTCCAGGTAAAGCTGACTACAGAGAGGTTCCTGGTCCTGCTCCCTGGAGCTCACCATGGCTCAAACCCTCTTCAGCTTTCCCAGAGAGCTGAGCTTTAGGTGGGCTGCAAGACATGTGCACAACCATAAAGGTCAGAAGAAAATTTCCATCATCTGGCAAAAGCTCTGTTGATGGAATCTCACCTACTTCTTACCTCCCTTCTACCTCTCCCTCCTGCCTTCACCACTTTACACCCCCAGAAAACCTCTGTGTAACCATCTCTTCAGTCCCACGTCATGATCTTCTTTTGCTATTCCACCTTGCTTGGTGCTGTGCCTCCACCTGTCCACGGATCCACGATGGTTCCTGTGGCCCCATGCTGCCCACAGCCTGCCCTGCACGTCCCTCAGGTAAGCCCCTGCACCAGGGACATCGCTCATCCTCCTCAAACCTGCACTCTGGCCACTGCTCAAAGTTCATTTCTAGGAAAGAAATGAAGCACTGTGCAATTACTGCTCTAATTACAAACTCTATTAATACGGTTCTGTCTGTAGCCCGTCCCAGAGTTGCGACATTGGAGGTCACATTTACTGTGAGCAGGGCTGCACCAGCCCTAGGTTGGTATCATTTTGCTTTATGCAGATATGAAATCTTTTATAGAACTCAGCAGCTTGCAGCAGTCTCCACAACTTGGCATGGAAAGCAGCCTGGGATGAGGGAATCGCTTTTTGCAAGCCCCCTGAAAATCTGTCCAAATTTGGTGGTTAGAACCTACCAAAAAGCTCCAGGTCCTGCCTGTGATGCAGCTGATGCTGGCAGCCAGCCCAGCCTGCCATCTCCCCCAGCCCCAGTGCCTCTCAGCCCCTCTGCCCCCATCATGTCCAAATAAAGCTCCAGCTCCAGGGGGAGACCAAAACAGAGCAGATTTCCCTTTCTTCCCACAGCGGCAGCACCGATGCCGACTCATGAGCAGGCGCAGCTGGCTCAGCCCATGGTGGGCTCCAACCTGCTCAGGAAAGGCTTGTTCCCCAAGCCTGGGGGGCTGGCAGGGCTCTGGCCACAGCAGCCCCCCAACACCCATTCCACCCTGCTCCTTGGCAGAGCCACACTGTCACAGCTCTGTACAGCTCTGCCAGCACCCCTGAGTCCACTGCTGGCATGGCTGCTACAGTGACACCCCACGGTGACACCTCCACGGTGACACCCACAGGGACACTGGCAGCCCGGGCCCCAGCAGAGGGTGTGCAGCTTGGACCCCTTGCCCTGCTGCAGCACAGTACTGCCTTCAACTTTTCCCCTTCAAAAATGAAGGAATTGCCTACAGGTAAGGAATCCATGAGCAAGTCTTGCAAGATGCAGTGCTCAAGTTTTAGGAAATTGAATTTGGGGTTTCACTGGCAACTTCCGTCTTGGATTTGCAGACCATGAACCATCATTCCAGTCACCAACTCTGATCTTCAGACCAGGAACATCAACAAACAAAATCCTCTTCCAGCCATTTCTATATTAAGCCCCAAACCTGCAGTTTGGATGGAAATTCCCTTCCAGACCAAGGCACTCCATGGAATGATAACATCTCCAGCAAGGTTCTTCCAGCCCTTAATTAACCCCTGTTAATTCACACACACACCTGGTAACGGCTCACAGGTAACTGTAATCACAGCACACGTTTCACCAGGATCAGAATTCATCCCAGTGCCTGGCAGGTATTAAGGGAATGCAGCCCAGACAAGGAAATCTGTGGGATTCCTGCTACAAATCCACAGGGAAGGCTCAGAGGAGACAGGACGGGGCTGTGGCTTGAGGAGGCAAAGCCCCCGAGGACCTGCAGCCTCTGGCAGCCCCCCACAGCCCTGCGGACACAGGTGAGCTGTGCCACGGCCACTCAGGTGCAGGGCACCCCTCAGCCCCCCTCAGCCCTCGTCCTGGGTGCCACAGGGTGCTCTGGGAGCCCCAAGCACCCCAGCAGCACAGAGGAGCCGGTGTGTGCGTTCACACCTTCCCAGCACCAGGAGGAACCACGCACCAGAGGAGTTGCTAAGAGACGTGTGCCTCCCACCACCAGCACCCACTGCCGGGGCGGGGGGCGCAGCACGGGACGGGCCCAGCTCCCCGGGTGGCTCAGACCCCTGCACAGGGACAAGGGGTAGGGACACGGTGCCCGGGATGGCTCTACCCGCAGAGGTGACCCTCAGGCACAGCCCCGCCATGCCTCAGCCGGCAGCTCCTCCATCCCGCAGTGCAGGGACCTCACACAAGATCAGATCGTGTCACAGCGACCTTGGGGCTCCCACCACAGCTGTCATCAGGGGCACAAACAAGGGAGAGCTGCAGGACCCCCACGGGAACGGGCACAGTGCAGTCCTCCCCCACCAGCCCACTGTGACTCCCCCAGTGGCCTGGTGGGACCCCAAACCAAACTGAGCCATGGCCTATGTGCCCACCCATCTCCATCCAGCCCGAGTCCCTTTCCTCTTCTCCTCAAATTCCACCAACTCAACAGCCTTCTGTGGCTGAAAACCTCCACAGAGGTGAAAGGGCCCCTCCAGCATCAGCCCAGGGTTTTACATCCTCCCCGTCTTAACCCCACTGAGTGTCCTTTGTCCTTGCACCATGAGGCAAATAAAACAAATTCTGGGATTTACATGCCCTCAACCCATGCAACCTTTCAGACTCCTCCTACAATTCATATTCCTTTCCTCCTTCCCACAGAAACCCAAAAGGACCAGAGTGGGTTGCAGGCCTCTGGAGAAGCACTCAGGCTGCTATTCCCATGCAGCATCACCATGGCGGCCAGCACCCCTACAGCGGGGCCACCATCCCCCAAAAACGCCTCATGTGCCCCTGCAGTGACATTCCTGGCATGAGGCAGCAGGAACGGAGCTGAGCACACTGCCACCAAGCATGGACAACAAAACCCAGGGCAGGGAAATGGCAGTGCTCGGCAGGCACCGAGCTGGACCAGGGCTCCTCACATCGACCAAAGGCACCCGCGGCCCTGCCGCCTTCTATTGTGAGCCAGCTGCAGAAACCTGCGGGTTTGGGCTCCCCGAGGGCAGAAGGGACCCTTCGGCTGGGGGCTGCAGCAGCCTGCCGGCCCACAGTGGGCCTCAGCACATCATGATCAACCTTCCCGTCCGCCCGGCTCCACCGCAGTCTGCCGGCTCCACCGCACCGCCCGCCCATCCCGGCCCCCCGCTCCAGCCCAGTCCCCCCCTTCATCTCAGCCCATCGGCTGCACCGCGGTGCCTCAGCCGCGGCGGTGCCCCAGCCCCATCGCAGCCCCTCGGCTCCATCCCAGTCCCCAGTTCCATCTCAGCCCCTCGACTCCATCTCAGCCCCTCGGCTCCATCCCAGTCCCCAGTTCCATCGCAGCCCCTCGGCTCCACTGTATTTCCTCAGCTCCTCTGCAGTTCCTCGGCTCCATCCCTCCCCTCGCTGCCGGTTCCGGGACGTGGGCTGCAGTTTTCTGCATTTCTAATGTTAACGGGCTCCGGCGGATCCCGTTCCCCGTCGACGCCGAGCACAAACGCCCCCGCCCCGCAGCCGGACCAGCGCCCGCCCCCGCCCGCCGCTCCCGGCAGAGGCCGCGGGCGGAGTCCCCGGCCCTGCGCAGGCCCGGCCGCGACCACCATCGCTGCGGGGCCGGGGCCGGGCCGGGG
>JAWWMU010000106.1:264558-274889 GCA_035048155.1 Cinnycerthia olivascens
GGCGGGCCCGGTGCCGGGGAGCTGTGCGGGCGGGGGCGGGGATCCCGGCGGGCGGGGGGAGTGCCCGCGGCCGCCCATGCCCCCGCCGGCCCGGCCGTGCCCCGGTGCCCCCGTCACGCCCTCGCCACTCTGTTCCGCAGGGTCCTCCGGAGCCGCGGAGCCACCCGCGCCGCGCCGCCCCCGCCATGCTGTGCCCGCTGCTGTGCCCATGGCTCCGCGCTCTGACCCGGGCGGGCCCGCGGGGCCCGGCTGCCCATGAGCGCCGCGGTGCCGCGATGTTCCCCGCCTGCTGCTGCGCCGGCAAGGCCAGGCCGCGGCTGCTGCTGCCCCTGGACCCCTATGGCCATGGGCTGCTGCCCACCGTGCACCCGGACGGCGGCCGGGGCCGGGCCCACGGCAAGAGGAAGAGCTGGAACTTCATCCACGAGAAGATGAGCTACGATACCTTCTTCACCATGAAGCGGCTGATCGAGCGCTCGCGCAGCGTGGGCGAGGTGCTGCGCTGGGTCACGCAGAACCCGGGCAAGGTGTCGGCCAGTCACTACCCCATAGCGCTTCACAAGCTGGGGCAGCTCCTGCAGCAGCAGCCGGGGCCACCCACGGGGGCCGGGGACAGCCGCGGGCCCGCGGGGCAGGTGCTGGAGCAACCCGAGTTCCACGTGCTCTGCCAGGCCATCGTCAGCGGCTGCGCCAAGTTCGACAACTTCAGCATCGTCAACTGCCTGTACGCGGCGGCCGCGCTGGGTGAGGCACCCGGGGGTTGGGGCAGGGTGGGGAGCACAGCGCTGCAGCAGCAGCCAGGGCCCGGCTTTGTCGGGATTGATGTGCTCCTGGACCTGTGGCAGGTGGAGCTGGTGCCACTGGTCCGGGGGCAAGAGAGCTCAGGGGACTCAGCTCAGCAGGGATGCTCTATTCCTCCAGGGCAGGAGGGTTTAGTGTCCCTAGCTGACCAGGAGGTCGATGCTGGGCAGCCCTGCCTGGCAGGATGTCTATCAGCCACTCCTGGGCCGGGTCTAGTTCCAGCTTGAGTTCCAAGGCCTGAAAACCGGGAAACACCTGAGCACCAATGGGGCAGACCATGGGTTTGGCTGAACTCTGAGAGGGTACAAGCCCCTTGTCACCAGGTGTTGCTGTGTGGAGAGAGGGTTTGAGGTATTTGGGTTCCTTTGCAGTTTCCTTGGGATGCTGCTGAGTTGGGGAGGCTGCATCCTGAGGGGCTGTGTCTCAGGGAAGGCTGCATCCCAGAGGCTCCTCCTTTTGTGGGCCATGGTGACCCTCCCTGCAAGTTCTCCTGCTGCAGGGAAGAGGATGGAGTCTGCATTCAAAGAGGAGTGCACAGCAGGGCAGGAGGGGAAATCTCCCCCTCTGCCCCACTCAGGTGAGGCCCTACCTGCAGCGCTGCTTCCAGCTCTGAAGCCGAACAGCAGAAGGACATGGAGTGAGCCCAGAGGAGGCCATGGAGATGCTCTGAGAGCTGGAGAGGGACTAGGGACAAGGGATGGAGGGACAGGACAAGGGGGAATGGTTTCCCATTGCCAGAGGGCAGGATGAGGTGGGATATTGGGAAGGAATTCTTCCCTGAGAGGGTTGGGGAACACTGGCACAGGGTGCTCAGAGAAGCTGTGGATGTCCCTGGATCCCTGGCAGTGTCCAAGGTCAGGCTGGACAGGCTTGGAGCACCCTGGGACAGTGGAAGGTGTCCCTGGTCATGGCAGGAGGTTGTAACTGGATGATCTTTAAGGGCCCTTCCAACCCAAACAATTCTGGGATTCCAGGATGTGGCGGGTGCCTGCGCTCCTGCCCGTGGCTCCCCCCATTCTGTTCTCGTTCCCGTTCCCCGCAGCCTTCCCGGGCCAGGGCTCACTGGAGCTGCCCGGCCAGGGTTGATGCAGTAACTCGAGCCCCTGCTGGGGCTGGGGGGGCCGGTTCTGCCCGTTGTCCCCAGGCCGGCAGCGCCGGGTGTTTGTTGACACTGAGCCGGAGCTGCCAGCGCCGCTGGCCTGCCCAGGCTCCCCGTGCCAGGCCCCCCACAGCTCTGCTGTGCCCCCCACTTTGTTCTGCCCCCTTGTCCCTCATTAACATAAACTCCAGCTTTCTTTTGAGGCCCTTCTACAGAACAAAGCGGCTGCTCAGACCAATTCTGCACGTTCCCTCTCCTGAGTTCTGATTAACAATAACCCGCAGTGACTCGCCCTGTGCTGCCCTGCTGCCTGTGCCCGCCCAAACCCTGGGCTGATGGGGAACTCCAGGCCCCCCAATGCTCTTTGCCTCTGCTGAGGAGATCCCTCCTGACAGCCGAGGCACTGAGCCTGTGCCCAGGCCTGGATAACACATCCAGAGCTGCAGGGAAGTGTTTTCCTGGGAGCCGGGTCGCACAAGCTAAAGCTGAGCTGAGAAACAGGAGAAGGTCAAAAAAGCCAAAGGATTAGTCCCTGCTGGAATAAACAGGGTTTAGTTTGGTCATGTGGGATGTCACAGTTGTTTTTCAACCACAACTTTTTTTTTATGAACTTTTTGAGGTGAGATTTTTGAGTGCCCAGAGCCCCTGGAAGTGTTCCATGCCAGGTTGGATAGGGCTTGGAGCAACCTGGTCTAATGAAAGTGTCCCTGTCCATGACAGAGAGCTGGAACTGGATGGGCTGCAGGGCTCCGATTCCCCTGGGAGGGGTGGGAATGACCCCACAGCTCCATGCAGTGTTTTCCATGGCGCAGATGCTCCGATGTTCTGCTGGGGCTTTGCCTTCCCCTCCCTTCGCCTTCTCGGTTTGGTCACTGATCCAGCACATTCATCCAGTCGTGGCAGGAGCTCCTGCTCGAAATCCCGAGGTGGTTGTGCCACAGGGCCGAGCCGTGCCTGTGCCCGAGCCGTGCCCGGGGCTGAGCCGTGCCCAGGGCCGAGCCGTGCCTGTGCCCGAGCCGTGCCCAGGGCTGAGCCGTGCCCAGGGCTGAGCCGTGCCCGGGCTGAGCCGTGCCCAGGGCTGAGCCATGCCTGTGCCCGTCCCCCCGCAGGGTTGCCCGGGGAGTCGCCGCTTGTGCGGGTGCTGGAGGACGAGTCCCGCAGCCGCCTGGGCCGCTTCAACCAGAAGGATGTGTCGATGGTGTTCAGCAGCGTGATGCGGCTGCACCCCTCCAGCCCCCACCCGCTGGTCGAGTCGTGCCTCAGCAGCCTGGAGCGGCACCTGGAGAAGGAGCGGCACCCCCAGACCCTGTTCCTGCTGCTCTCCTACTACCGGCTGCGGGCGCAGGCGCTGCAGGGCCACGCCGCCTCCGACCAGCAGCTCATCAACAACCGCAAGATCCTGCGCTTGGTGCGGCACACGCTGGGCCAGGTGAGCGCCATGAGGGAGCACGAGCTGGCGCTGCTGGACGAGATGCTGGCCCTGTGTGCCCAGGAGGCCAACAACAAGGCCCTGGAGGCCATCTTCAGCTCCCAGCTCTTCTACGAGAACCGGCAGGAGCGCTTCATTCGCAGCATGGCAGGTGAGGGGTGCCAAGATGGGCTCTAGCGTTGCCACCCTCATTGGGGATGCTGGGCTCTGGTCAGGCAGAGAATGTGGGGGCCTCTGGCTGGGTGGGGGACAGCCTTCCCTGGCCCTGGGGATGTTTGGATGGAGGCAGCCTCAGCTGGGGTCCTGCTGAGCCCCAGAACTGAAGCAGGAGTCCTGTGTTACGGCCTCTCTTGTCAGTGACAGCCCAGCTCAGCCCTTTGACAGGCTGGGAGCCCCTCATTCCTCTGGGGACTGGCAGGGACCAGGGCCCCCCATTCCTTCAGGGACTGGTTTCCCACAGTGCCTCCGGGGTGGGCAGGATGCAGTTTTGGTGGGGTTTTGCAGAAAGCCCCACCTGGGCACATTTGAGCTGTGCATGACAGGAATCTGCCTCGGCCTCTGAGGGGTTTTAGGAGCTGCCTGAGGGTTTTGGGACTGGCGCTGCTGTCCAGTTCTGTCCTCCCACCTCCCTCCTGTGGCTGGAACTGGGGTGGGGACAGAGCTGGCCCCTGTGACAGCCTCCCCGCTGTGTTGGCTCGGCAGAGTGGCTGCCCCGGAAGGCAGAGAACCTCACCCCCTACACCATGGCCCTCATCGCCAAGTACGTGGCGCGGCATCGGCTGCGTGAGCCGCGGCTGCTTGACACCATCGCCAACTTCCTGCTGAAGCGCGGGGAGCAGCTCGACAGCAAGGTGAGCGCTCGCCCCACCTGTGGGCACACCTGGGCAGAGGAGCCACGGCCCTTCTCCATCACGGTGGGGCATTCCAGGGGACCAGGGGCCCTGCCCCAGTCCCGGCAGGTTCTGAGCTCTTGTCTCTTGGTGGCACTGGGCAGGTGGCCCCAACCTGTCCTTGGTGCCACCCCGGCCCCACACTCCTCTCTTGCTGCAGGTGATCCAGAAGTTGGTGTTTCCCTTCAGCCGGATGAACTACCGCCCCTCCAACCACGGCGAGCTCTTCCCCAAGCTGGAGGCCATCTTGGAGCAGAAGGCCGGCAGCTCTCCGCTGGCCACCGTCAACATCCTCATGTCCATGTTCCAGCTCAGCCACTTCCCACAGACTGTCCTGCACCAGGTCTTCTCCCCAGGCTTCATCACCAATGTCATGAGTACGTGGGGCCATTGCTGGGTGATCCTGCCTGACAGAGCCCAGCCAGGGTGAGGGTGGTCACAAGTGGCATGGCTGGGGAGGGGCTTTCAGCAGGGTGGGCTCCATGTGCCGGGGAGGGTCTGTAGGCACGGTGGGCTCTTGTGCTGGGTGGGTCTATGGGCAAAGCGGGCTCTGTGGGCATGGTGGGCTCCGTGTACTAGGTGGGTCTGTGGGCAGGGTGGGCTCTGTGTGCCAGGAAGGGGCTGTGGGCACAGCGGGCTCCATGTCCTGGGAAGGTTAGTGGGCATGGTGGGCTCCGTGTCCTGGGAAGGTTTGTGGGCACAGCGGGCTCCCTGTGCCGCCCTGCAGGCAGCCCGTACGCGCTGATCGTGCGCCGGTACCTGTCGCTGCTGGACGCGGCGGTGGAGCTGGAGTTCCGCGAGTACAGCGGGCCCCGCCTCGACCCGCGGTACCGCGTGCTCATGTTCGAGCACGCCCTGACCGCCGACGAGGCCAACAGAAAGTACAGGTGAGGGGGCCGGGGGAGCACCCCTCTGCTGTCCCTCGAGGGGAGACAGGGGGTCTGTCACCTCCTCCAGCAGGGTCTGGGATGAAGGCTCCTGTGGCAGAACCCGTGGGGTAGCACTCTGGAGTCATGGAATTGTTTAGGACTACTGAATTGTTTGGGTTGGGAAAGCCTCGGAGACCTCAGTGGAGAAGAGGTGATATTTATACAGAGAGAACTGGTTTGGAAATGCCTCCGAGTCCAGCCAGAGTGACCAGCAGTGTGGGACAGCTGCTGGGTGCAGGGGCTCCCTTCCCAAGGCATTCTTGCAGTCAGTGCACTCTCTCTGCCACTCCAGCCTCACCACACCCCAGGCATTTCAGGGGATACCACCTGCTGGAAGCAGGACGTACAGGAGGTCAGGAGACTGGCGTACAGGTGAAGGCTCCCGGATTGGCAATGAGGAGAGCCAAAAATCAGATTATGAAAATGCGTCCTGCACATCCTGTTTCCCCCAGCAGAATTTGGGCAGAGGAGGAGGAGGAAGGGTGCTTGCATGAAAGGACTGCACATCTGGATGAAGATGTCATAACAATGCTGGGTGACCTAGCCCCTGAGTCCACCTGTCCCCCAGCACTGCTAAGGTCACCACTGACCATGTCGCCAAGTGTCACATCCACATGGCTGTTAAATTCCCTCTGCCTCCCTGCCCTGGGCAGTGGTGCTAGGGCTGGGCAGCCCCTTTTGGGGGCTTTTGGTGTCCCAATACTGCAAGGAGCTTTTCAGCAAAAGGAACTGGAGCCCATCCCCTCTTGACTCCCAACAGCAGAGACGAAAACTCGAGCCCTGTGAATCCCCCTCCTGTGGGTTCCTGTCTCCACGTCGATGTACTCAGCACCAGCAGTGCAGGGGAGGCACACCAGCCCCTGCAGTGCTTCCCTGACTCTCCCCTCCTTGCAGCTATAAGGGGCTGGTGGCCGAGGCGCTGCGGCAGCTGGTGGGGGAGGAATGCTACCGGCAGGACGAGGTGCTGCCCCCTGGGTACTGCACAGGTAACCAACCCCCTGGGCTGTGGGGAGAGGGCTGCCAGGGGGATCTGGGGGCTAAGGGTGGGAGGTCACTTGGGGCAGAATGAGCTCTGGCTGCTTTGTCGCTGCCTTCCCTGTGACACTGCCTTTGGGACAAAGTTCCCTGAGCCCTCCCCGCTGCAGAAAGGGGAGGTTGCCCTGTGCCTCTGTTTGCTGGCTCACAGAGCTCCTGAGCCTGTGTTCCATCAGTTGCTGATGGCTTTTCTCTGTCCTGCAGACTTCCTGCTGTGGATCAACCGCTCGGGCACGGTGCTGCCCCTCTCCCGCGTTCCAGCAGCTTCCAGGGCACCCCCAGCCACGTCCCCGGTCGCCATGTCCCTGCGGTCCAGCGTCCTCGCCCTCACCTCGGACTTGCAGGACTTTGCCCCATTTGCTCCGGAGGCGCCCAGCAGCCCCCCGGGCCCGCGGGAGAGCAGCCGGGCCGGGCGGTTCCTGCCAGCGCTGTGCCCGGCCCCGGGGGGGCCCTGCTTCCAGCCCCCCTCGGACTATTACTGCGGGCTGAGCAAGGAGCCGTCCCTGGCCAGCCCGGGCAGCTCCACGCTCAGCAGCCCCTCCGAGTGCCTCTCGGCGCCGCCGCCAGGCACCCCCGACTGCTCCCCCCGTGCCTCCGCCGCCTCCCTCTTCCAGTTCCCCATCGGCAAAATCCTGGAGGAGGAGGAGGAGACCGCTGGCTGCTCTGGCCAAGAACATGGCTGTTTCCAGGGGGAGCAGGCCCAGGAGCAGCCCGAGGAGCACAGCCCCCCGGGCAGTGAGGATGCTGGCCCCCCGCCCTCACCGTGCCGGCCCAGCCCCAAGCGGGGCCCGGGTGAGGGGCTGCAGGGCGCCGAGGAGATCCAGAGGTACGGGGCAGGGCCACGTCCCCGGGCTGTGTCCCTGCTCCCTCCCAGCAGCACAGCCACCCTGGCGCTGCCCTGGGCTCCTGCCCGTGCCGTGGGCCTCCCACAGACCCACATCCCCTGCCCTGGGGTGCAGATACGGCTGTCCCTGCCACCGGCAGGCTCTGGGGTCATTTGGGGTGCTGCTCTTGGGCTGCCACGCTGCTGGGAGCAGGGTCCATGGGGTGGGTGGTGCTGTGGCGTGGGGTGACAACGCTCCCCGCTGTCCCCTGTGCAGGGTGGTGCTGTCGGTCAATGACAAGTGGCACTACTGCCAGAACTCCGACATCCTGGTGGGCTCCCGGGCCATGAGGGACCGGCACCTGCGGCTGCTGGGATACTGTCTGGTGCAGGTGAGTGGGGCTGCCCCACCTCCCCAGGGCCAGGGGACACATGCGCTGTCAGCTGGCATCTGGTGGGCTCGGAGCTGAGAGCTGGCATCCCCCTGGAAGGATGGGCCAGGGCCTGGCATCCCCAGTGTAAACACCCCTGTCCCTGTGAGAGGAAGCAGGGATGACTCAGCCTCGTGTCTCCTTGCCCTCCCCCACCCCCTGCAGGACTTTTTCCATGCAGCTGATGGGTGACATTAGCCCTGATGGAAAGCAGAGACAAGGGACAGTCTGTCCTGTGAGCTGAGGCCCAACCTGAGTGTGGGGAAGGGGAGGCTGTTCAGCCCAGGCTGACAGACACAGCCACGCTGGCAGCATCAGGTGCAGGGTGAAATCAGGTGGAGAGGACACACATGGGTCCACATGTGCTGACCTGTGATCCCATGTGCCAAGGGGGCAGGAGGGAGGTTGATTCACCTCCTGTGCCAGAGCCCTGCCTGCCCTGGTTCCAGCCCCAGCTGTTCCTGCCGAGTGCTGGGACTGGAGGAGCCCTCAGGTCTGCAGCTCCTTTGGCAAACTCCAGGTGTTGGTTTAGGATGCGCAGCTCCCACGTGCTTGTTTGTGGGTGGTTTTAGCCTGAGGATGAGTCTCTCTGAGGAAAGTGGCACTGGAAATGTGCCCTCAGTCCTGTTCACTCTTGCACTGCAGAGAGGACCAGGATTACAGCAGTGCTTCTTCTGTGCCATTCCCAAACTCTCTCACCTCCTGCTGCTGCCAGGCCGTGCCAGCTGCAGCTCCTCCTCATTCTCGGGCTCAGCAGCCCAGAGCCCCGTGTTTGTGCAGAGCTCCAGAGTCCTGTGACTGCTGAGAAATCACCTGGGAGTTGCCCAGCAGTGTAGCTGGGCTGGGAGCTGGGCCAGCTCTACCTTCTTGAGCTGGGGCTGGGCTGGGCTGGGCTGTCTGTGTCCCTCCTGCAGAAGGCCCAGCAGGGACCCAGCTGAAGGGACCTTAAAGGCCATCCAGTGCCAGCCTCTACCATGGGCAGGAGCACCTTCACTAGCCCAGGGTGCTCCAAGCCTTTCCAGCCTGGCCTGGGACACTGCCAGGGATCCAGGGACATCCACAGCTGCTCTGGGCACCCTGTGCCAGGGTCTCTCCACCCTCGCAGGGAAGAATTTTGTCCCAATATCCCATCTAGCCCTGCCCTCTGGCAGTGGGAAACCATTCCCCGTTGTTTTATCCCTCCAGGCTCTTGACCCAAGTCCCTCTCCAACTCTTGGAGCCCCTTTAGGCACTGGAAGGGGCTCTAAAAGGTCTCCCCAGAGCCTTCTCTTTCCAGGTGAACATCCCCAGCTCTCCCCTGTGGGTTGAGGGGCTCAATCCCTCGGCACCTCTATTCCTTCCCTGCGCTGCCAGTGGCTGGAGCGTGGGTCCCAATGCCCCTCAGTCCTGCTCTGTGAGTGTTGGTGGTGCCCCCAGGGCAGTGGCACACACAGTTTTCAGCCCCCAATACCCCAGCACCTTTCATGCAGGGTGCTGACAGGGGCTCGAGGGTGGGGTCAGGCTCGAGATTCCTCCCTTTGTGCACCTGCACCACCTGTCCAGGGCTGAGCTCGACTGGACAAGCCTGGAGCTGGCCATTGTCTACACTTCCCATGCCACTGTCCACACTTCTGCCCATCCCCTAGGCAGGAGCCGTGCTGCCCTCCTCTCCTCCTCCAGGGAGAGATCTGTGTCCTGGTTCTTCCTCCCAGCACAGAATGGGGCTGGGGGCTGTAGGTACTGGGGGCACAGGTGGGGCCAGACTTTCTGTCACTGCTCTGACGGGTCCCTGTCCCCTCACAGCTGCCCTACACGGAGCTGGAGAAGGTGAGTGGCATCGAGGAGGCCAAGCACTACCTGCGGCAGAAGCTGAGGGAGCTGCGCTTCTGAGGGACAGATCCGGGGGGTGTGGGGGGCCAGGTGGGTGCTGCCAGCCCCTTCCCCTGTGCAGGGGGATACGGAGCTGCCCCCCATCTCGGGGGGTCGGGGGATATGGAGATGCTCCCCATCTTGGGGAGCCAGGCTGTGGGGCCAGGCTGTGGGCACCTGCTCCTGCTGTGGGGCTGGGGGAGTGTGAGATTATTTATTGCTGTTATGGGGGGCTGGGGTGTGACTTGAGGGGTGCCAGGGGGCGGTGGGGAGGGAGTTACTGGGGAAGGTCCCTCATGGCCCCCCCACCCCGGCCCTGCCACTTCAGGCCCAGTGTGTTGCTGCAGGGGCTGGGCCTGGCCTGGGCTCCCCTGGGCACTGGGGGCTGTCCCTGTGCCCCCAACACGGGGGGACACCACAGCTCCCCTGGGCACTGGGGGCTGTCCCTGTGCGCCCGACACAGGGGGACAACACAACCCTGGGGGCAGGGGTCCCGGGGGCTGCGGTGGATCAGAGGCAGGGCCGGGCACGGGTGTGCACATGGGGCTGTTCCCCAGGGCCTGGGCCCGGAGGAGGGGGGTGTTGGGGAAGGGGGAACTTTCCAATAAAAGTGGTGAAAAGTGTGCAAAGTCCGGTCTCTTTATTAGTCCAAGGCAGCGGGTGGGCCCCAGCCCCCACCCCGGTAGCCCCCCAGGGACTGCTCGGAGCCGGCCTCCCTTGGCAGGGGGGTCCCCCGACACCCTTGCCCTGAGCCCTGTGCTCGGAATAAAGCTGTTTATTGCCTCTGAATTGCCTGTCCCATAAACCCCGGAGGGGCTCGGCTGATGCCCGAGTGTCGGGCGGGAGCCGAGGGGCTGCAGAGGGGGCCGGAGGGCTCTGTCCCGGAGTGCTCTGTCCCGGGGGGCTCTGTCCCGGGGCGTGGGCAGCAGCTGTCCAGGGGCTGTACCGCGGGGTGAGCCTGGGGCCGGCGTCTCTTTGGCAGGTGCCCCCCGAGGGGAGCGCAGGGCCCCCGGCCCCGCGGCGCGGGGGTCCCGCCATGCCCGGCG
>JAWWMU010000106.1:283622-294392 GCA_035048155.1 Cinnycerthia olivascens
ATCTTTACCTACAAGACGCTCATCCTATCTTCGGGGCTGAGGGGCTCGGGGGGGCTCGTGGGGGCGGGGCTGGGGCCGGCAGGGGATGCTGGGCTGGGGGCGTAGCGGGATGTGGAGGAGTGCAGGGCGTGTGGGGGGGGGGAATGCGGGATCAGCGGCTGCGGGGGGGTGCGGGGAGCCGGGGCTGCGGTGGACACGGAGGATGCGGGGCCGGCGGTTGCAGGGGGCTTGCTGGGCGAGTGCGGGAGGGGCTGTGGGGGCTGCGGGGGGCGCGTCCCCGGCCGGTCCTACCTGAGTCATGGCGGAGCCGCTCCCTCCGCAGCTCCCGCAGCGCTTTATCGGAGCGGCGGGACCGGCCGGGGATGGGGCCGGGGGGGGGAGCGAGGGGGGGCCGGGGAGGGAACCGGGGGGGCGGCGGCTCCGTCCCGGCCTCGCCAAATATTGACGGAGCCGCCTCCCGTCCGTCTCAAGGTGACGGCGAACGCAGAGGGCACCGGCGGCACCGCGGCACCGGCGGCGGCCCCGGAGCGACCGCCCCCCCCACCCCGGAATGCACCGACTGCCCCCGGGATGCACCAGGCCCCACAGGATACACCGGGCCCACTCGGGATGCGCCGATCCCCCCGCCAGCTCCGGCCCCTCGGGACGCACTAACAGCCCGGGACGCATCAGCCCCTCCCGCCGAGCCCCGGCCCCCCGAAACACCGGCTGTCCCCGCCGAGCTCGGGCTGCTCCCAGAGCGCAGCGACCCCACAGCCGCGCTCCGACCCCCGGTGCTGCACGGCCCCCCGGAGACCCCCTCTCAGTGCTGCACTCCTCAGCCCCTGTGGGGGCTGCACAGCCGAGCCCCCTGCCACCGTCCCCCCAGAGACCCCGGGACACGGCAGGTCCTGGACCCGGGGCGGGGGGGTCAAGGGGGTACAGGGGCACCCCAGCCACCCGGATCTGCCTGCAGGGACACCCTCGGGCAGCGGTGGGGGAACCCCCACCGCCCAGAAGCACTTGCTGGTCCAGGGCTGTGCTATGGCCACCCCACGTGAACCCCAGCCCAGGTAGCAGGTTTGGGCACAGGTGCCCCATACCCGTCCCCACTGCACAGTGACCACAGGGCTCCCCACGGGGGTAACCTGGAGGGTGATGCAGGGGGTGACCCAGGTGATGACCCACGCCCCCACGCCACCCCAGCACACCCAAACCCTGGCACACAGAGGCTGCCACGTGATGGCACCGGTGGCACCAGGCCACGTCCTGCACCTGCGGCCCCCATTCCTGCCACATCCCTTCCACCATCCCCATGACCTCTTTGATCCCCCAGGCCCCCCAAGTCCCTTTGGCCATGGCCCCATGGCCCCACACCCGCCGGCCTCCACCCGGCACCCCAGCAGCGCCCAACACGCTCCTTTGTCCGGCACCTGGCGTCGCTGTGGCACAGGTGGGCACAGTGCCCTGGGTTGGCACCACACGGAGCCCCTGACAGGCCCCCTAGGCCGCAGCTCACCTGGGAGCCCCGGAGGAACTCCATTAGGATGGGGCCAGTCCCATCCCCGGTCACGTGCGCGCGACAGGGACTCGCCACCGGCACCGGGCCCGTGACGTGGGGGTCAATCATTAACCCGACCGGGACCTGCCGCCAGGGCAGTGCTGGCACTGCGGCCACCACCACGGCCATGCCACCGGCGGCTCTGGCACCCTGCCAACCCCAAGGGCACCTGGCACAGCTGGCCTGGCCTGGCCTGGCCCGGGGAGCTGCCCCGTGGCTGAGCAGGTGGCACTGCCAGCACCCCACAGCCCAGCAGTGGGGCAGCGTGGGCTTGTGCCATCATGCCTGCCACCCCTTCTGGCATCGTCAGGGGGTGCAGCCTCTGGGCCCCCCCAGCCACAAGGCCCCCCCGCGGTGGCACTTACGCTCTGGAAGGCTGAGGACACAATGTGGTGAAGCTCGGAAGACACCTGGGAGTGGGTCATGGCGCCGGCACGGCCCCGGCACAGCCGGCTTAGCCCTTTTCCTTCTCACGGGGGCTCAGGGGACGCTGTCGGGGCAGCATAACCTGGGGGCACAGAGGGGGATCAGGGGTCACCCCGAGCCGTGCCGCAGGCAGGGGCCGGGGCTGCCCCTCCTCGGCTTGGGCTGGCTCCGGGCTGGTTTGTCTTGGCCACTGGCTGGAATGGGAGAGCTGTGGCCAAGACAAACGCCGGGAGGGGAGTGGAGTCGGGGCAGCGGGACCCCAGGCAAGCACCCAACCCCGTGGGGTGCAGGAAGGGTGCCAGACTCGGGGGGCACAGCAGCACCCGACCCTTCCAAAACCCCACAGCCCCCCCCAGTTTCCCCAGCCCAACCCAGCTTCCACCCACGTTTGCCCCTTGGCAGCTCCCCTGGCCCTGCTGACCCCTCTGGCACCGGCGTGCCCGGTTTATTGCCACGGGAGGTGGCCCCACGTGACGGGGGGGACTGGGGAGGGTGGTGACGGATGACTGCGTCTCACATGGGTGGCATCACTGTCCTCGTCACCGTCACCACCGGGGTGCCAGCACGGTAGTGAGGCTTGAGGAGTTGCGGCCTCAGTGAATGTCGAGGCTGCGGCTCCTCGAGCCTCACCACAGCCCTGGATCCCACCTTTTCCCAAAATTCGGTGCTACCCTGCTCCGGCTTCTGCCTAATCCCCACTCCCGTCCGGGGCTGGAGCCAGCACATCCACATTCCAGCAAGCAGATTATCCACCCTGCCACGCCGCTCTCCTGGGGCGCCCGCCAAGCCGCCGCCAGCATTCAGCCCCCCCCAAATTCGGGATGGGACCCTCCCACGGGGGGTCGCAGTGCTGGGCCACCACCTCGGTGGGTGCCGGGGCGCCGGTGGGGGACGGTGTCGCTGCTGTGGGTGCTAAGCAGCTTTTTGGGCTTAATCCCGTGGGCAGCTCAGGATTAGTTTGGGAACACACTGGGATTGTTCTCAGGAACGTCATGCTCTCACCAAAACACCCAAAAAGGGGGTCCTGGCCCCCTGGCCTCCAGGTGCCACAGCAGGGACCTGGCATGATGGTGACACTGGGGACATGTGGCGCCAGGGACATGACCCCGCTGGAAAGGATGACAGACAGCTGGGGGGGCACAGGGGGACACTTCTGCTTTCCATGGCAGTCGCTGAGTCACGGATGAGCAGTGGCCGGGAACGGCTCAGGGCTCGCACCAGCCCTGTGGAAAGGGGCCAGAACAAGCCTTGATTGGTGCCCTGTGGCCAACCCCATTCCCAGGACACTCTGGCACCCTGGGATGGGGGTCAGGTCCAGAGTAGACACCCCAGGACGGTCCCACAGTCACCGCATGGCTGCAGTGCCACCACCTTGCCCTCCTCCCGGGCAGGAGGGTCAGGACACGCCGCGGCCACGGCGGCCACAGGACCATGACGGTGTCAGTGCTGGCACTGCCACCAGCCGCGCCCCGCGCACGGCCCCGCAGCACAATGGCCTCTTGTGCGAGGCCGGGCCGCCCCGATAAGCGGGGCAGGACCGCGATCCCCGGTGGCTGCCAGCCCCGGCCACGCCGGGAATGACCTGTTGCTGCCGCGGGCGCTCAGCACCGCTGCCACGGCCACTCCCGCGCCGCCGGAGTCACATTCCTGGGACCGGCCCTGGCCTGCCTGAGCTGCTGAGGCGATTAGAGGGCTCGGCCCTGGCCCCACACTGCCCTGGGGCTGCCCCAGAGGGCCCACGAGCTCCTGGACCCATCCTGCGTCAGGAGCCACCTCTGGCAGCTCTGGGGCAGAGGGCTGAGTATGGTGGGAAGTGGGACAACAGTGCTGGCACCTGCATTGCAGGCAGCACATTCACCCCAGGACCAGTATGTCCTGGACAGCCTGTCCACATTGGGACACTCTCATCCACAGCAGGACAATGACATCTGTACAGAGACAATCACATCCTGGGCAGCCTGTCCGCACTGGGACACCCACATCCTGGGAAGCCAGTTCACACATCCACAGCAGGACGGCCATGTCCACAGCACAGACCCAGAACACCATGAGAAGAGACAAGACAGGGAGTGGGGGACCCCCAGGGCAGCAAGTGTCCCCCTGCCCACTTTCCCATGGCAGTGCCCCCACCAGCAGTAGCACCATGACTCCTGCCACCACCGCGTCACCCGGCAGATCCCTGGCATGGGCTCAGTGCACACACATGTGCCACCCATGCTTGAGTCCACACTGGTATCAAGGCTGAAGGTGACCCCCGTAGCACATTCCCCCGCCTTGCTGGTGACACCAGCTGCCCCTCTGGTGACAAGGAACACACCATCGGTGTTGTGCCCTCCCTGCTGGCACCATCCCCAGCACGGCGAGTGCCAGGCAGGAGGAATGGCTGGGGCGAGGCCAGCACAGCTCAGGCTGACGCGTCCATGGAAGGGGGAAGCCAGGAGACCCCCAGTTCCCTGCACCCCGAAATGCAGGAGGCCCAGTGGGTGCCCCAGCACGCTGCCCACCCCCGAGGATGGGAGGATCGCAGCTCCCTGCAGCCCCTTCGTCCCTGCCCCATCTCACCTGGGAACCCCCCGGGTGTTACTGGCACACCCTGTGTGCCCCCAGATCCCACCCAGAGGAGCAGCTGGGACCCTGCACCCCCTCATCACCAAGGGACGCCACGGGACAGAGCTGGGCCAGGCACCACTGGCTCCCGCCCAGCAGAGCTTCACTCACTGAAACGTCAGAAACCAATACCAAAAATATTTACCTCCCCCCGCCCACACGCCCCTGCTCATGACCTCAAAACCACCGGATCTGGAGATGAATCACAGCTCTGCACCCACACGGTGCCACTACCACAGTCACTGCCACGGTCATCCATGTGCCAGGGCACCCTCCACCACATCACTGCCACCTCAGAGAGGCCAGGACCCCCCCATGCAGCACCAGACCTGCAAGAGCCTCCTGCCATTGCCGTCGGTGGTCCCCACCGCTGTCCCCAGCCCAGCCCCAGGAGGGGACGGGCACAGCTGCCCCCCCCACAATCCCGTGGGGACACACACCAGCACTGACAGCTCAGTCCCTGCAGGATAGGATATCGTGGAGAGGGGTGGTCTGGCCACGGGGACAGCCACTTTGTCACCTGCGGCAGGGCTGGACGGCGCCCACCCCTCCCCCCCCCCCCCGGCTGTGGGAGCCCCGCGGGGAGGGGTCACTCCCGCGGTGCCACCCCCGGTCCCAGCCCGGGCTCGGCCCCACTCACCCCATCACCCGCCGAGCCGGTACCGGAGCCCACGGCTCCAGCCGCTCCTGCCGCCCCCACGGCCCCGGGATGGGCTCCTGCCCGGGGGACCCCGGGCACGGCCGGGGCGAGGCCCGTCCGGAGCAGCACCGCGGGCAGCCGCGCTGTGCCCGCCGCTGCCGAGCGCTGCCAGGAGTTTTATACCGGCTCAGGAGGAAAACAACCCGCGGGAGCAGCGGCGGGAGCGCCGGGCTTTGTTCCGCGGAGCAGCCCCGGATCAAACAGCGAAGCTCTGCCAAGTCCTTCACCGGGGCTCCCGCAGCGACCCCACTCCCCGCCCAGGCGTCTCTGGGGACGCAGGGGACATGACCCTCTCCGTAAGCGCAGGGTCCCACCTCGGGCCAGGGTTGTGCCCACCCCCTTGGCCCCACGCCCCTGGAATGCCCCAGTGCGGCGCCCTCGGGCAGCCAGCCCGGTCCCTGCGGCCGCCGCGTCCCGGCTAATGACAGGCTGTGACTGTGGGGGCTGAAACGGGGACAGCGCGGGGACACGGCTCCCACGGCCCCCTCCCTTCCGCCGGCTGGGATGGCACCCTCAGGCAGGGTGGCACCTGGGTCACCCTCCGCCCTGCCCAGGGCACTGGGGGTCCCCTAGGCCGTCCTTTGGACCCTTCCGGCAGCCCCGTGTCCTGCACAGGTGACGGAGCAGGTACAGCCTTCCCGAGCCCCCGGGAGCGGGCGGAAGGGCTGCCGGCGGGGAGGCGCAGGCGCCGGTGCCAGCGGATCGTTAGAACGATCAAATCCCGCGTTTTTGGCAACCGCTTGAAGTGGTGCAGCGACCCCGAAGGGCTCGACAGCAGGTTCCCAACCGGAGCCCCCCTCGCGGGGGGACGGGGCAGGCACGGAGCCCTTCCCGCAGCATTGGCAGTTGCCAACATAATTCCAGTACGGAGCGATCCCAAATCCTGACACCGTATCGGGATCTCTGCAGCTGGGGAGAGGCAGCCACAGGCAGCACAGCCCCCAAAACCTGCTCTCACCGCAAGCCTGCTGCCCCCTCCCTGGGGACGCGCTCGGGGCCACGGGGCCCACGTTCCGTGGGAGAGCGCCGGGCTGGAGTCGTGCCCGGCGTTGCCCAACCCTGGATGGTTTCGCAAGGGGCAGTGCCCCGGCCCCCGGCGGCTCTCAGCGGTACCGGGGCAGCCCCCGGGCCCCTCGGACCCCCCGTTCAGGGGGAGCAGCACGGTGGAGGGTGGCTGGATGACCCCAGCCCCCTTCCTGGTCCTGTGCACCCCTCGGACCCTCCGCTTGCGGCCAGCGGGCGGTGCGGGACTGCTCCAGACATGGGACAGGGACACACACCTGGTGCCCTCCCCAGCCCCGCGGCACTCACCTGCCGAGGGCTGCCGGGCTCAGGCGCCGCGGGGGAAGCGCATGGAGCGGCCTCGCTGCAAGAGACAGGGATGATGATGAAGATGATGATGGATGAAGAATCCCGGTTCCCCCCGCTGCCCTCGGGAGCCACCGAGACCCCGAGAGCCGGGTCTGGGGTCACCTGGGACCACCGCGCACGGAGCTTCAGTGGCGGCGGGAGGGGCCGAGGTTCACCGTCCCGGGCAGCATCGCTGCCGGCCGGGGGTCGGTGGTGCCGGGGTGTCCGGGAGGGGTCCAGGGCCCCCCTCGGGAGGTGTCCGGGGCTGGCTATTGCTCCACCTGCAGCCGAAGGAGCCAAGGCACCCGGAGCATGTGCCGGGAGCCCCGGAGCCCCGGGACACGGCACAGCGCCCCGAACCCCCCAGCGCGGCAGCGCCCCGGGGAGGCAGCGGGGGAAGCTGAGCCGTGCCGGGACCTGGGGCTGCCAGGGCGGGGCAGGACCGGGACCGGAGCTGCCGCCGGCGGGCGGGGTGGGAGCGGAATGGAGAGGGCTCGGTGAGAGCAGCGTGCGGGGAACGGGGAAAGCGCAGGGGAGCGGGGACAGCACCGACGGGGACGGGCGGCACCGGGAGGGTAAGGGCACCGGGACCGGGACCGGACCAGCCGTGCTGCGCCCCGCCAGCCCCACCGCCTCCGCCCACGATCTCGCTGCCGGTGCCGCTGCTTACCGGACTGTCCGGCCGCGCCGGGCGGGTCTGCGCGTCCCCGTGGAGCGGAACGGCGGGAGCGCGCCGGGGCGGGGCGGCACCGGGCGGGTCCGCACCGCTTCCGGCACCGACCCAGCGGGAGTGGACACCGTCCCCGCAATGGAACCCCGCAGGGAGCCCGCGCACCGGCGCTGTCCCGGGGACGGCGGGCGGGCAGACCCGGAGGGTCCGGCGGGGACTCGGGCGGGCGGAGCCGGGAATCGAACCCGGAACAGCGGGGCGGGGCGGGACTGGTGGGCGGAGCCATTGTGGGGGTGTGGCGGGGTGGGGCCGCGCGGGGGCCGCTGGGAGGTGTGGCGGGGCGCGCGGGGGCCGCCGGGAGGTGTGGCGGGGCGGGCGGGGGCCGGTGGCGGGGCCGGTACCGGGACCGATCGCAGCGCGATGCAGAAGTACGAGAAGCTGGAGAAGATCGGCGAAGGTGCGGCAGGCCCGGAGCCGTACGGAGGGAGCCGGGTGCTGTGGGGCCCGGCGGCGGTGTCGGTACCGGTACCGGGGGCTCCGCCGTGACCCCCTTCCGCCCCCCGCAGGCACCTACGGGACCGTGTTCAAGGCCAAGAACCGGGAGACGCACGAGATCGTGGCGCTGAAGCGGGTGCGGCTGGACGACGATGATGAGGTGAGGGGTGGCCGGGGCCGGGGCTGGGACCCCCCGGGGACCACCGAGATCCCCCCGGGACCCCCAGGCTCCCCCAGCTCCACAACCCGGCGTGTCCCGCAGGGCGTGCCCAGCTCGGCGCTGCGGGAGATCTGCCTGCTCAAGGAGCTCAAGCACAAGAACATTGTCAGGTGCGGGGGCTGCGGGCCTGGCGGGGCCGGGGGCCGCGGCGCGGGGTCTGCCCGGTGCCCCGGGCCCGGCCGGGCGCTGCGGGCTCAGGGGCCGCTCCCCTGCAGGCTCCACGACGTTCTGCACAGCGACAAGAAGCTCACCCTGGTCTTTGAGTTCTGCGACCAGGTGAGCGCCGGCTGCACGGGGGTCCTGGGGGGGCACGGGGGTCCCTGGGGGGCTCTGAGGGTCGCCGTTCCCGGCCTCCCCGACGCGGTTCCCCCTCGCTTCCCCCAGGACCTGAAGAAATATTTCGACAGCTGCAACGGGGACCTGGACCCCGAGATTGTCAAGGTGGGTCTGGGAGTCCTGGGGAGCCCCTGCGGGGGTGCCGGGGGCTGATGGAGCCCGCCGTGCTCTCCCGCAGTCGTTCATGTACCAGCTGCTGAAGGGGCTCGCGTTCTGCCACAGCCGCAACGTCCTGCACCGGGACCTGAAACCGCAGAACCTGCTCATCAACAGGGTGGGCACGGCAGGGAGGCGCCGGGACAGGGGCGGGTGGAGCGGGGGGCTGTATGTCAGGGCAGGCACACCCTGAGCAGAGGCTGTGCTCGGGGCTCACACTTGGAACGGGGGCTGTCTGTCTGCTTGTCTGTCTGTCTGTCTTGGCCAGTCACACCCGGTGTCTGCCCAGCCACAGTCGCAGCTCCATGTCTCCCGTGTTCCCAATAACGGGAAAGGCGATGGGGCCACTGTTGCTGGGGTGTGGGGGACGCAGGTGGGTCCCCCCCACTGACCCCGTCTGTCTCCCCAGAACGGGGAGCTCAAACTGGCGGATTTTGGGCTGGCTCGGGCCTTCGGCATCCCCGTGCGCTGCTACTCGGCCGAGGTGAGCGGGGCCTCCTGGGGCCCGTGGAGCTCCTGGGGCTCGGGGTCCTGGCCTCACCCAGCCACCTGGGCTTCCCCTTGTCCCTGTCCAAGTGTCCCTATCCCTCCCCAGGTGGTCACTCTGTGGTACCGGCCCCCTGATGTCCTCTTCGGTGCCAAGCTCTACTCCACCTCCATTGACATGTGGTCAGCTGGGTGCATCTTTGCGGGTACACTGGGGGGCCCGAGGAGTGGAGGGGGACCTGGGGGGCCATGGGGGCTGGGGGCCTGTGGGAACCACCCCCTGTCCCCCTAGAACTGGCCAATGCGGGGCGGCCGCTCTTCCCGGGCAACGACGTGGATGACCAGCTGAAGAGGATCTTCCGATATCCTTGGGAATGGGAACCCCAGAATGGGCTTCCTGGGAGTGGGGAATTCAGGGGATGGGGAACCCGAAGGAATGGGGACCACTGGGAATGGGGAGCCCTTGAATGGAGAGCCCTTGGGAATTGGGACATCCCCTGGGAATGGGGAGCCCTGTGGGCATGGTGATCCCTCTGGAATGGGGACCCTTTAGAATGGGGGATTGGAGAAATCCTGGAATGGGGAGCCCTTGGGAATGGGGAGCCCCTGGGGAATGGGAAGCTCTGAGAATGAGGATCCCTTGGAATGGGAGCCCCTCTCGGCTGGGCAGAGGGGCAGAGGGGCAGGTGCTGGGTGCCCCCGCGGTGGCCCTTGACTGTCCCCACACTGCTGGGGACCCCCACGGAGGAGCAGTGGCCGGCCATGGCCAAGCTGCCGGACTACAAGGTGAGAGCAGGGGACCCGGGGGGTCAGAGGGAATGAGGGGGTCTGGGGGAGCTGGGGGTCACCTGTGTGTCCCCAGCCCTACCCCATGTACCCAGCTACCACCTCCCTGGTCAACGTGGTGCCCAAGCTGAACGCAACTGGCCGGGACCTGCTGCAGGTGAGACCCTGCCTCTGTCCCCCTGCCTGTGCATCCCCTGCCCCTGTGTCCCCCCACCCCGCTGTGTCCCGCAGCCTGTGCTCCCCCATCTCTGTGTCCCCTGCTTGTCACCCCTGCGCACCCCATGGGGGCTCTGGCTCCTGGGCAGGGATGCCCTCGCCCCTCACAGCCCCCTGCCTGCCTGGGGGGCCCGTGGGGTGGGGAGGGTCCGTGCTCTCCCCCCTCAGCCCCCCGTGCCCCCCAGAACCTGCTCAAGTGCAATCCGGTGCAGCGGATCTCAGCGGAGGAGGCCCTGCAGCACCCCTACTTCACCGACTTCTGCCCCCCCTAGGGCCCCCCGAATTCCCAGAGCCCCCTGAGGGGATCAGCCCCCTGCAGCCAGGTGCCAGCCCATGCCAGCTCCCCAAAATGCAGCCCCCCCCCCCCCCAGTATTTATTAGGTTCTGCCCTGGCTGCAAGGGGCTGGCACAACCACCCGGGCCCCCCAGCCCCCCGGGGGGATGAGAGGGCTTGGGTTCCCCCAGGGACACGGGACTCACCTGGGGGCAGGGGACTCACCTGGGGCATGGGAACCCGCAGGACGTGGGGCCACAGGGCTGGTGGAGGGGCAGGACCCTCCGGGACCAGGCACAGGGACCCCAGGGGGGAACAGACCCCCCACCCTCCTCTCCCTCCTTCCCCCAGACCCCTCCTGGGGGGTCCTGGGTGTGCTGTCTGCCCGGGCGCTGCTGTATGTGGGCGATGTGCGGTCGGTATCCCATAAAGAGCTTCCCCCCAGCGCCGCCTCCTCCTTCTTGGGGTGTCGGGGCCCTCCCACTGCCGTGTGACCCCCCCCAGCGCC
>JAWWMU010000106.1:294492-330825 GCA_035048155.1 Cinnycerthia olivascens
CCCAGCAGCCCCTGACCCCCAGCCCAGCCCTGTGACCCCCCCAGCGCTGCCTCCTTCTTCCTGGGGTGTCCGGGCCCCCCCACTGCCGTGTGACCCCCCAGCATTGCCTCCTCCTTCCTGGAGCAGTGCCCAGGACCCCTCACCACCCCAGACCCCCGTGCCCCCCAAGCAGCCCGGAGCGGGGGCCTGGGGCGCCTTTTTATTTGGGGGGGCTTTTAGGGGGGTGGCATGTCCAGCGCGAGGGGGCACAGGCAGCGCATGCAGGGACGTGGGAGCAGGGCCGGGGGGGGCCCTCACCCCCAGCCCCCCACATCCCCTCAGGGGGCAGGGGAGGCCTGGAGGACGCCCCGCGGCCCGGGGGTGTCCCCCCAGCCCCCCGGCCGGCGGGGGGGCGGGCTGGGCTCCGCGGGGGGGCCCGGGCAGGACCCTAGAGCCGGGTGACGAGGTAGCAGGTTCGGGGCGACGCCGACACGGGGCGCGGGGCCGGGCAGGGGGGGCCGGGCGCTCTGCAGGGCGGGCGGGGGTCAGCTCCCACCACCGCCCCCTGTGCCCTCCCTGCCGGGGGCTCTGCCCCTTGCCCCCTTCCCCTCGAGCCCCCAGGGTGGCCCAGGAGCCCTCCCCTGTGTAAGGGGACACCCGAGCTGGAGCCAGGGTGACCCCTCTCATGTCCCCCCTTCCTGCCCCACTGCATCCCAGCCCGGCTGAGGGGTGTCAGGGCAGGGTTACCCCGGAACTGGGTGCTGTGGGGGATGATGAGGATGGGGATGTCTGCAGGAAATGGGGGGGGGGTCTACAGGGAATGGGAGGTCTGCAAAGAATGCGGGGGGGTGTGCAGGGAGTGCGGGAGATCTGCAGGGAATGGCCCCGCACCCCCGTGCTGGTCCTGGGGAGCCCCCCACGACCCCCCATCCTCCCCCCCGGGGAGTTACAGCCCCACACCCCCCGTGCCAGCCCCGGGGGGTTCTGGCTGTCCCCCCACATGTACCTGGGTGGGCGCGGGGCTGTGGGGCTGCCCGGGACCGCCGGGTGCTCCTGGACGGGCGCACGGAGGGACGAGAGAGCGGTGAGCGGGGGGATGATGGGGTGCGAGCCCTGGGCCGGGGGCTGGGTAGTGGGGGGCGCGAGGGGGTTACCAGGGTGCCGCCATCGCTCCGGGGGCTCCGCTTCTTCTCCTTGTACAGGCTGAGGAGTTTGTCCCGGAACACCTGGGGGGGGCAGGTCAGACTCCCCAGCCCTGAAACCCCCGGGCGGGGGGAGGCCAGGGTGGGCTCACCTCATACAGGTAATCAAAGATCTCCAGGATGGTGAGGAGGCTGGCACCGATGAAGAGCCCCATCTGCCCCCCGATGTCACCTGTGCGGGAGGTGATGTCAGTGAGGGCAGACCCCTGGTCCCCCTGGCACCCCCGGCCCCCCGGCCCTCACCCAGCAGCCCCGCCACCTCGTACGCTTTCTTCTGCTCGATCATCTCGTAGTTCAGGGCCTCGAAGAAGATGTCCAGGACCAGCACATTGTCCCTGGGGGGACACAGGGGACGAGGGGGCAGCGTCAGCTGCAGGGGGACTGTGCTGTGTCAGGTCAGGGGGGCTGGGCTGTGCCAGGGGGCACCATGGGACAGGGAAGAGGGGTGCTGGGGACACAAGGGTGTGCTGGGCCATGCTGTGCCATACTGGGCTGTGCTGTGCCATACTGGGCTGTGCTGTGCCATGCTGTGCTGTGCCATACTGGGCTGTGCTGTGCCATACTGGGCTGTGCTGAGCCATGCTGTGCTGTGCCATGTGGGTTTCCCATTTCTGGGGCTGGTTTGCACAGGGCAGGCCATGCCGTGCCATGCCGTGCCATGTCATGCTGTCACGCCATGCCATGCCATGCCATGCCATGCCATGCCATGTCACACCATCATTTTGGGCTGTGTTGGTTTGTGTGTGATGGGGATGCCATGTGTGGTTGTGCTGAGCTGTGTCACGCTGTCACGCTGTCCCAGTTCACGTCTGCTGGGGGATGCTGTGTGGGTGTGCCGTGTCACACTGTCACTGGGCTGTGCCAGTCCCTAGGTGCTGGGGATGTGAACATCCAGCACTGTGCTGGTTCATGCCCTGGGGCCGTGCTGTGCCATGTCACACTGTCACACTGTGCCCTGTGATGCCAGTGCTCATGCAGGGGCCATGGGGCTGTGCCGCGCTGTGTCACGCCGTGTGCTGGCGAGGTGCTGGTGACAGCGCAGTGGCGGCGGTGGTGGCAGTGTCACTCACGCAATGTACTGCTCCGTCTTGTTGAACTTCTTGGCCAGGTACTTGGCCGAGGCCTTGCTGGGGATCTTCACCATGGAGAGCTCTTTGCCGTAGCGCACCATGGCGCAGGGCGTGCGGCACGCGCAGTACTCGCTGTCCTTCGTCACCAGGAAGTCTGGGGGGGCGTGGGTGGGACGGGGATCCCCAGGACCCCTGCCCACGGGGGGAGGCGGGATGCTCCGGGGACAGAGCTGGGTGCTGGGGGGTGCCACCCGGGACAGGAGTGCCACGAGTGCTGCTGGTGACACAGGGAGGGGGCCCGGCCCTGCACATCCGGGAACAGCGGTGACCCCCACCCTGGCGAGGGCACAGAGACACCGGAGCCACCCTCACAGTGGGGGGGGCACAGGGACACCAGAGCTACACTCACGGAAATGGGGGCATGGGGAGGCTGAGGGGTCCCCGGGAGAGGCCAGGGGTGTCCGTGGCCATTGGGGGGCACGGGGTACGTACCCAGCGCGGGATCGGCGCACTCCTTGTACTGCTCCGGGGTGCAGACGTTGGCATTGCCTGCGGGGAGGCGGCGGTCGCAGGGGCGGGGTTGGTGCCGGCGGCCCCGCAGCCCCCCGGCCGCCCCCCCTCTCACCCGGCATGTGCACCATGCGGCAATTGCAGTTCTCGGCCAGGTAGCGCGTCTCGCAGTCCAGGCGGCACGCCGTCAGGCTGTAGTTGGTGAAGAAGTCGGACTCGATGGGGGTGGCCTTGCAGTCCCCCCACGGTGGGGGCAGGTACACCAGCTGCCGGACACCCGCTAAGGAAAACGCGGCGTCCTGGGGCCCCGTGTCAGCCCCGATGTCCCCGGTGTCACTCCCGGCCACGCCCCCACCTGCCAGTCCAGGACAGCGCCGTCCGTCCGGCGGAGCTCACCCCGCACAGCCGGTGCCCGGGGTCCTGCCACCCCAGAGCCCCGTCCCACCCTGTACCCTCCTTCCGGGGCACGGGCATGGGCGTTGTCACCTATACTACAGCGAAGTCTGGCAGTGGCACTATCTGGGAGCATGCAGGAACAGGACGTGCCGGGCGGGGGGGGGCAGCACGGACCCCCGCCCTCCCCTTGGTGCCTGGTGCAGGGATCACGCCTGGTGAAGACCAGCACCCCCCACCCGTGGGTGCCAGGGCCACATTGCTGCTGGCGCCGTGCTTCTGCCACCCATGCGCCGGCACACGTGGTGACACCCACCCGAGGCACCTAAATTTAGGTGTCTGGCTGCGGGGGCCGGGTGCCGCCACCCCCCGGCGGCTGTTCCGCAGGAGCCGGGGGTCGCTGCTGGAGCCGCTGCCAGAGCAGGGGCTGCCTGCACCCGGCATGGGGCTGCCCCACACGGGTGCAGTGGCACGGCACCCACGGCACGGCTGGGCATGGCGTGTCCCCACAGGGATGCTGTGGTACCCGTGGCTTGGAGTGTCCCCGCAGGGATGTCTCTGGCAGCACCAGGCCATCCCAAGCCCTTTGGGGGTCTATTCTGAACCCTTTGGGTCGCCATCCTGAGTCCTTTGGGGGTCAATCCCCGTTCCTCCAGGGGCCCATCCCGATCCCTCAGGGGTCTGTGCCCAGCCCCGGGCGCCGTGCCCGGATACCCGCTGCTGCTGGCAGGACACGAAGGTCTGGAAGCCAGGGGCGACGCCGAAGCCCAGCTGGTCAATGAAGGGCGGCTCATCCTGGCTGTGGATCTGCACCTTCACCCCCACCTCAAACGAGGTCTCATCTGCAGAGCAGGGCAGGGGGGGTCAGGTGCTGGGCAGATCTCACCCATGTCCCCCCAGATGGGCATGTGTTCCCCTGTGTCCCCCAAAAGGACAAGTACTCGCCGAGTGCTGTCACCCAGGTGCCCCCGGATGGGCAGGGTCTCACCTGTGTCCCCCCAGACGGGCAGGTATTCCTCCTGCTGCACGTTGAGCATGAGCTCCAGGCCGTTGCCGGAGCCGCCCTGCAGCGTGGTCAGCACCTCACGTCCTGGCCCCCCGGGGTTGAACGTGTAGCACTTCCCCAGGCGTGTGAAGATCTGCAGGGACATGGGGCACAAAGGGGACATGGGCACAGGGCCTTCACTGCCACCGCAGGGACCCCACGTGGACGTGGCGATGGGGCATTCAGTGCCACTGTGGGGACACAGGGACACACACACGTGGGGACATGGCAGTGGGGATTCCAGTGCCCCATGTGAGCCAGGACAGGATCCCAGTGCCTCAGGATGGGATCCCAGTGCCCCCCAGAACCCAGGAGGGGGTCCCAGTGTCCTGGGACAGGTGCCAGTGCCGCCAGGAGAAGTCGAGGACGCTGATGGTGCCCGCGCCTGTGCTGCCGTGGCTCTGCAGGGATATTGGGTTTCGTCACTGTTCCAGGGAATGTGTGGGGACACTTAAGATGGGAGGGCACCAGCCAGAACGGTGATGGGGACCAGGACTCCTTTGTCACAGCGGCAGAGGCCACCATGTGTCCCCCCGGACATGAGAGCCTGTCCTGGGCCAGCCACCCCGGGGACCCGCACCCCAACCAGGAACCCTGAGGTGACCTTGAGCTCCCAGGGATCAGCACCCACAGCCAGGGACCCCGGGATGACCCTGAGCCCCCAGACTGGTCCCACGGCCCCCCAACTCCTGCCAAACCATCCCATGGCGTCATGGCCCCCTCTGCTATGGGTGCCCCCACCCGGGGGTTATGTCCCGCGGGGGGGAGCGGAGGGGGCGTTGCTGTGGCAACCAGCTGCTCCCAAAGTGGGGACCAGTTGCCATGGCAATGCGGTGCCCAAGGAGGAAAGGGGGGGGCGGGTGTCATGGCAACGGCTGCCCGGCTTGGGGATGCTGGGGGGGGCATGGGTGGGGACAGTGATGGGGACATGGCCCCAGCGCTGCCAGTCCTCCCGTGCTCCGCACTCAGGGTCACACAGAGACCCCCAGCCCTGCACCCTGGGGACCCGCAGCCCTTCTCCCTGTCCCCACACCCCCATCCTGCCCCATCCAACTGTCCTTGGGGGAGGCGAGAGGGGACACAGCTCACCCCGATGGCTCTTGGGCCCTCACCACGTGTCCAGGAACCTCGGGGCTGCTGGGGCCCAGGCTGGGCTGAGCTGCAGGGACCCGGTGCCAGAGCCCGGCACCATGGCCCAGGGCAGAGGGTCCCAAGCCAGGACCAAGACTAGCCGAGTCTGGGGATTTTGGGGGGCAGAGCCAGCACCCTGCTGCTTAACCAGGCACGTGCCACCCATCCCAAGTTCTGGCCTGGGAACCCTCAGCCCTTCTGCCACATGTCCCAGTCCTCAACCCAGGGGCCATCACCACTGCTCGGCTGTGGTACGGGCACTGGGGCATGGGGGAACGGAGGGAGCACCGGGGGCACAGAGAGCATGGGGGGCACAGGCCCAACAAAGGACAGCTCGTCCCTAAGCTGCGTGGTGAATTAATTAGTGCCCTAAGAGCATTAAGATGACAGTAATTGCTGGGGACAGTGATGTGGACTGGGCAGGGCTGGCATGGCAGACGTGAGCTGCCCAGCGCCCACGCTGCTGCCTGGTGCTGCTGTGGCAGGAGGGAAATGCCTGTGCTGCCCATGCCGCCATCACTGCCTGTGCCAATGTCCTGCCCATACCACCGTCCCTGTCCACCCTGCCTGTGACACTGTCCCTACCCATCCTGCCCGTGCCACCATCCCTTCCCTTCCCAGTGTCCCTGCCTGTCACACAAGTGTCACCATCCCTGCCTGTGCCACTGTCCCAGCCCTGTTCCAGGGGCTGCAGTAGGGGGTGCTGGGGGTCACAGCAGGGCTGGCACGGGGACCCCCACCCATGCCAGGCACGGAAGAGCTGCCCATGGGAGTGTCTGTGACAACAGTCAGGGCAGTGGCTGCTGCTGGCGGTGCCTGGTGTCACCTGAGGCTGGCACAGGGCGTGGGGGCAGCACCTGTGAGCAGCCTGTACAAGTGACACCCCGTGCAGGAGAGCACCCCACACCTGTGAGCACCTCATAATCCTGTACCGGTGAGCATCCTGTGCCCACCACCACCCCTGCGCAGTGCCTGCAAGTCAGCAGAGACCCTCGGCCAGCACAGAGTCCCCAGCACAGCCCCGCTCCATCCTGGGCACCGCCGGCAGCCCCTGGCACCCCTGCAGCACCCAGCGCAGGGGCACCCCTGCCTGGAGCTGCTGTCCCCAGCGCGGCGGGCAGGGGCTGCGAGTGCTGCGGGCGGTGGGACGAGAGAGGGGCATCACGTGCCGGTGTCTGACCTCAGCACGACTCCCACGTCCCTCTGCAGCCCCGGGGCACCCGGCGGGTCCCCTCCCACCCTCTGGGCACTCACCACGGTGAAGTTGCGGGCAGTGCAGCCGGTGCCGCGGAAGGAGCACTGCAGCAGCATGTCAGCCAGGTCGTGGCCCGTGCGGTTGTAGAACTCGGCCATGCTGAAGGGCTTCGCCTTGAAGTTCTTGAAGTTGGCCTTGTCGCGCAGCGCGGCCAGGACGTGGGGCTCAGCCAGCTGCGGGTTGCTGATCTCGTAGCGCTCGTTGAGCAGCGCCAGCAGCTCGCCCACGTGGTACATGTCGTTGCGGGTGATTTTGGAGAAGCGGAACTCGTTGAGGTTGCAGATGGTGATGGCCGGGAAGGTGAGGTTGCGGGCAGCCACCTCGTCCAGCTTGGTGACGTGGGGGTAGGTGAGGAAGTAGGCGACGCGCTCGGCGCACACGAGCAGCAGCAGCCCCAGCGAGCCCAGGAAAAAGCCGCCCCAGAGCACGCGGCGCAGGGACACGGCCCCGTAGGCGAAGACGTGGCTGATGCCGTGCAGCGAGGAGCTGTGGGCGAAGGCCCTCAGGCTCGAGAGCCCCTCGCCCTCCCCGCTGCCCTCCGAGCCCCTCCTCATCCTGTTGCCGCCGGGCCCCGCGGTGCCCCGCACCCTCAGCCCATCGCCGCGCCGGGCTCAGGGCGCAGCTGGCGGGGAGGGAAGGGGGGGAGGAGGGTGGGCAGGGGAGAGGAAGGCAGCAGATGGGAGGACAGGAGCGGCCGCTTCGCTCCCCCGGGTCCTTCACGCTGCCGGTGCCGGTGCTGCCCGCCCGGCGCCGCGGAGCCGCGGGCAGCGCAGCGCAGCCCCCGTCCCGGTTCCAGCCCCAGCCTCAGCCCCGGTCGCGGTCTCGGTTCCGATCCCGGTCCCGGTTCGAGCCCTGGTCTCGGATGCGGTCCCGATTCCAGCCTCGGTCCCCCTCCTGATCCCGGTCCCGAATCGAGCCCCAGCCCCGATCCCAGTTCCAGCTCCAGTTCCAACCCCAGCCCCGGTCCCGCTCCCGGCTCCGCTCCCGCCGCGGCGCAGCCGCCGCCGGTCCTGCCGGCCCCCGCCGCCGCCGCCCCCGCCCCTCCCGCTCGGCTCCACCCGCCGCCCCCGCCGGCGGCCGCAGCGTTGGAGTACGGGGGACCGAGACCCCCGGGGAAGGGGGGCAGCAGACAGCGCCCCTTCATCGCGCAGCCCGCACGAACCCAGCTCGGGGCTCACACAGGGGTCTCCCCATCCCGGGCTCACAACAGGGGTTCCTCCAGCCCGGGAAGGGATGCAGCGGAGCCTTCACCCCAGGAAGACGTCACGGGGTCCCCCCACTCGGGGGGTGACACAGGGGTCTCCTATTCCAAGGCTGACCCATGGGACCCTCCACCCCGGGAGAGTCAGGCAGGGCTAACCCTACCCCAGGGGGTCACACAGGGGTTCCCCCCGCCTGGGGGTTGACACCGGGGTCCCCTACCCTGAGGGGCAGCACAGGGGACAGTCCATCCCGTGGTGTTACAGAGGGGTAACCCCCACTCCAGGGGTCCCCATCCCGGGGTCCTGCAGAGGGTCCCTCCGCTCCAGGGGTGAGAGAGGGGCCCCCACCCTGGCGGGTGACACAGGCGACCCCCCTCACTCCAGCGGGGGGTCACACGGGGGTCTCCCCATCCCAGAGGTCACCCAGGGGTTCCTCCACTCCGGAGGTGACACATGAACTGCCCTGCCCCGGGGGCAATATTGGGGTCCCCCATCACAGAAATCCCGCACGGGCTCCCCCATCCCAGAGGATAATGCAGGGGTCCCCTATCCTGAGGGCACGTAGGGGGTCACCCCCTCCAGTCCCTCGGGGGTGTCACAGCGTTTCCTCACTCGGGAGTGACAGGGGTCCCACGGGTGACACAGGGGACACCCTATCCTGAGGGTCATACAGGGAACCGACCCTCACCCCAACAGGGCCACGCAGGGGTCCCGCACCTCGGCAGGGGGGTCACATTGAGCAGGGGGTGACACAGGGGTGACACAGAGGGTGACATAACGGGTGACACAGTCGGTGACACAGGGGGTGATAGAGGGGGTGACACAGGGGATGGCACAGGGGTGACACAGGGGGACGATACAGGGGGTGACACAGGTGACACAGGGAGTGACACAGAGGGAGACACAAGGGGTGACACAGGGGGTGGCAGAGGGAGTGACACAGAGGGAGACACAAGGGGTGACACAGGGGGTGGCACAAGGAGTGACACAGAGGGTGACACAGGGGGTGACACCGGGGGTGGCAGAGGGAGTGACACAGAGGGTGACACAGGGGGTGACACCGGGGGTGACACAGGGGGTGATAGAGGGGGTGACACAGGGGATGGCACAGGGGTGACACAGGGGGTGACACAGGGAGTGACACAGAGGGAGACACAAGGGGTGACACAGGGGGTGGCAGAGGGAGTGACACAGAGGGTAACATTGGGGTGACACAGTCGGTGACACAGGGGGTGGCACAGGGAGTGACACAGAGGGTGACACAGGGGGGTGACACAGGGGACACTCCCGCCCCACGGGGCAGCGCGGCCGGGGAGGGGGCGGGGCCAACACCGCCAGATACGCCCACAGCCCTGACGTCACTCAATCTGGGCCCCGCCCCGCTTCCCCTCCCCACCCCCCCCGGTGCCGAGCGCGCCCCCGCGCGGCCCGGAGGACCCCTCGCAGCGCCCACCAGAACGCGGAGCCCCCGTGCGCCTTCCAGCCCTGGTTTATTGGGGAGCAGCGGGGGGGGGGGGCCTCAGGACCCCTCCTTCGTCTGCTGTCGGATGAGCTCGGCGTAGAGCCCCCCCCGCCGCACCAGCTCCTCGTGAGTCCCTGCCTGTGGACACAGCGGAGACAGCGGACGGTGTCACCTCCCGGATGGTGCCACCTCCCGGTGCCGGCGCGCCGCCCGTCCCCGCCCTGCCCCTCGGCTCACCTCCACCACGTGGCCCCGGGCCAGCACGGCGATGAGGTGCGCGCCGCGGATGGTGCTGAGGCGGTGGGCGATGAGCAGCACGGTGCGGCCGGTGGCCGCCCGGTCCAGCGCCTCCTGCACCGCCCGCTCCGCCTGCGCATCCAGCGCGCTCGTGGCCTCGTCCAGGATGAGCACGGCCGGGTCCTTGAGTAGCGCCCGGGCGATGGCGATGCGCTGCTTCTGCCCCCCGGACAGCGCCGTGCCGCGCTCGCCTGCAGGACACCGCGGGGCGGGGGCACCGTGGGGATGGGGTGCTGCTCCATCCCAGGGGAACACCCAACCCACAGCCAGGGAACCCCCAGAATGTCCGAGCCACATCAGCCTGGGGAGAGACCCCCGACCCAGAGCCAAGGACCCCCCACATCCCGACCCTGTCCCTGCTCGGAGCCCGGTGCGGCCGCAGCTCCCTCGGGCACAGCTGACCACCAGCAGTAACCAGCAGCCACTGTCCCTGCAGGACCGGGATCACCTCAGCTGGGGCCCCCGTTCGCCTGACCCTCTCCTGCTCTGGCCATACCCACGACGGTGTCGTAGCCCTCGGGGAAGCTGCGGATGAAGCCGTCGGCGTTGGCGAGCCGGGCGGCCTCATACACCTCGGCATCGGAGGCTCCTGGCTTCCCGAAGCGGATGTTCTCCATGATGGTTGTGCCAAACAGCACCGGCTCCTGCGGCCAAACCCGGCCCTCAGCACTGAGCCCCCGGCAGGGCCACCTCCCTCCCCTTCCCCAGGGACAGCCAGGGGCTCCGGGCCAGCCCCACTCCTGTCCCCACCTGGCTGATGAAGCCGATGACCTGTCCCCGCAGCCAGGAGGGGTCCAGGCTGGCGATGTTGTGCCCATCCAGGGTGATGGTTCCCGCCGTGGGCTCATAGAACCGCTCCAGCAGCGCTGCCACCGTTGACTTCCCTGGGGAGGGGACCCCTGAGCTCCCCTGCTCCAGACCCTTGGCTCCAGCGGAGAACTGGGGCGCAGGAAGAGGCACCCAGAGAGAGGGTGGGGGGTCCTGGTACCTCCTCCAGAGGGGCCCACGATGGCCACGGTCTGGCAGGGGGGCAGGGTGAGGCTGAAGTCCTGCAGGACAGGGTAGCCAGGCCGGGTGGGATAACTGCAGGGAGAGCAGCAGGGGCTGCAGGGCTCTGGGGACATGGTGCCAAACCCTCCGTGCATGAGGGGGCTCCCCCAGGGAGCCACAGGGACCAGGCAGGGGCCTGGTGGGGCTCACCTGAAGGAGACGTGGTTGAAGCAGATGCGTCCACACAGGGAGTGGGCAGGGATGGAGACTCCCCCATGCAGCGGCACCAGGGGCTCCAGTCTCAGGAGCTCGAAGACACGGGAGCCAGCACTCAGACCCCGCACCACCTGTGGGGGGACAGCAGCAGCACCTCATGGGCCCCCAGACCACACCTCACTGGCACTCAGACCCCACCCCACCCACAGCGAGGGTGGCGAGAGCCCCAAACCTGAATCCCCAGCCTCAGGGGGTGCCAGGACCCCTCACCACACCTACCTGGCCCATCAGGATGGAGATGTTGGCCAAGGACCTGGGATGCACAAGGGCAAAGGTTGAGCTCAGGGCTGTGCCCAGGCAGGCTGTGGGGTACAGGGGGTACCAGGGGAGTACTGGGGCCCTGCCCTGACCTTTGCACTGTCTGCGAGGCCACCAGGAAGGACATGAGGTCACCGGGTGAGAGTTGGTCTCCAGCCATCAGGGAGCCACCAACGAAGATGGTTCCCAGGACGATGCCTGTGGGGTGTGGCCAGAGCTGGGATTTGAAGGGAACCCACAGAAGGGGCATTTGGAGAAGGTCCTGCCCGAAGGAGTCCCACCCCAGAGCCCCTCAGGTCCCACTCTGTGACCCCCGCTCACCATTGAGCGCCACGTTGGAGAGCCCCTGGAAGGCGGCGATGCCGAGTCCCAGCTGCTCACTCAGACGTCCGGCACGGTCCACCTCGGCACGGAACAGCCTGGGGCAGGGACAGGCTGGCGTCCCCACTGCCACACCTCCACCACCCCCAAGCCCCCCACCCTTCCCCTTACCCTGCCTGCTGCTCCTCCATGGCGAAGGCGCGCACGGTCCGCACGTTGCCCAGCGCCTCGTCGGCCACCACGGTGGCCTTGGCCACCTGCAGGGATGCAGGGGACAGTGGGGACGGTGTGGCCTCGGGGGTGGCAGGGCAGGTGAGGGTGAGGGTTGCCCTCAGGTGAGGGTTACCTGCTCCTGCGCCTGGCGGGAGAGGCTGCGGAGGAAGGCGCCGATGAAGGCGCCGGCGCCCACGAGCGCCGGCAGCGCCACGAGCAGGAGCCCCGTGAGCTTGGGCGAGAGCAGGTACAGCGACACGAAGCAGCCGGCGGTCTGGGTGCCACTGCGCAGGCCCTGGGGGAACAGGGGCAGGGGCATGGGGGATCACCGGGCTCGCCCAGGAGACAGCTGGGCTCACCTGGGAGAAGGCCGGGCTCACCTGGGAGATGGCCAGCTTGAAGGAAGACTTGAACTCCTGGATGTCGGCGGTCAGCCGTGTCACCAGCTGCCCCGTGCGCGTGGCGTCAAAGAAGGCCACCTCCTGCCTGCCGGGGAGCGGTGGGTGGGGGTCCCCATGCACCCACCTCTCCTGTCCCCCATCCCTGCTGGGCTTACCTGAGCAGGGAGCTGAAGAGCGCCTTGCGCATGTTGCCAGCCACCTGCTCGCCGACGCGGGCCAGCAGCGCAATGTACCCGAAGGTCAGCAGGCCCTGTGGGACAGGGGGGTCAGGAGGGCCGGGGGGCACCCCCGGGACCCCCCCACACCCTCTCGGGGGGCCGGCACTCACCTGCAGGCAGTAGATGGTGAGGAGGCGCAGGGCCGGGCGCCGCACCTCGCGCAGGTAGGTGGGCACGTGGCCGCGGGCACATCGGGCCACCACGTCCACGAGCTGGCCCAGCAGCACCGGGATGTGCACGTTGAGCAGGGCTGCACCCAGCGCCAGCTGCGGGCATGCAGACAGGGACAGGGGTGTCACAGCACGGGGACAGCGGCACGGAGGGTGTCATGCCATGGCACCAGGACAGCAGGTGGCCTGGCACAGCACTGGGACAGTGGGTGTCACAGCATGGCACTGGACAGTGGGTGTCACAGCATGGCATTGGACAGTGAGTGTCATGCCATGGTACTGGACAGTGGGTGTCATGCCATGACACTGGACAGTGGGTGACACACCATGGCACTGGACAGTGGCTATCTCATATCAGCACTGGGACAGTGGCTGTCACACTGTGGCACTGAGATAACACATGTCACATAACAGTGGAGACATGCACTGGCACCAGGACAGTGGCTGCCATGGCATGGGGACAGGGGGTCACACCCCTGCACAGGTGCTGTGGCCATCATGCTGTGGCACTAGGACAGCGACAGCCAGTGACAGGCAGTGGGATGGCGGGTGTCATACCATGTCAGCGGGACAGTGGCCATCGTGCTGCGGCACCGGGACAGTGTGTTCCTCCACAGCACAGGTGTGACACAGGGACAGTGGGGACAAGGGCGACCATGGCCACCGCCCGCCCCTGCTCACCACAACAGCAGCTGAGAGTGCCAGGAACTGCGGGCGCAGGAAGGTCCAGAACAGTGGCCAGTCAAAGGGTGGCTCCGGGGGTGGCTCTGGCGGCTCGGGGACACCAGGGGGGCCCGCGGGGACAGTGGCCTCCTGGCAGTGCGCGGCCGAGCGCAGCAGCCCCAGCACCACGCAGCCCGTGGCCGAGCCGGCCAGGAGCAGGCGGCGGGGGGCCGGGAGCGCTGCAGGCAGCCGGGGGGGCCCGGACAGCCCCAGGCGCCCCTCAAACCTGAAACTGGGGAGAGGGCTGAGTGAAGGGTGCCCCAACTGGGGAAGCCCCCACGGATCACCCCCGAGACCTCAGAATCCCATCTCCCCCCACCAAGAGTTGTGTCCCCATCTCCAAGGGACCCAGAAGCACCCCAGGACCGCCTGGAATCACATTCCCCCCACCAAGATTTGGGGTGCCCCCACCACCCAAGGGGCCCATGAGTCTGGGAACCACCCGGACACCCCAGCACTGCAGAGCCCGAGCTCCCCGCACCGCACCCAGAGTCCGGGTCCTCCTCTCAAGGTACCCCGAGGCTCCCCAGGACCTGCCCCCCGTCCCCCGTCTCGCTGCTCCGGGGAGCCCACGTACCCCTCAACCCCTGAGAGCCCCGGCCTCGCCGTGCTCCCCCCGCGGGGATCCAGGTGTCTGGGAGCCCCCACGAATTCCCGGGATCCCTGACTCCCCCCCGCAGTCCGACTCGCACCCCCGGGACCTCCGCGACCTCCGAGTCCGGGATCTCCCCAGCAAGAGTTGGGGCTCCCGCGCTCCAAGGGACCCGAGAGTCCGGGATGCCCCCGGGAAGCCCTGCACTGCCCCGGTACCTGCGCCTCGGGACGGAGGGCGGCCGGAGCCGGGTCCAAGCGCCCGCTGCCCGCAGCAAGAGCACCGGCAGCGGCATGGCGGCACCGGGCGGGGGCGGTACCGGAGCGGGTCGGGGGCGGTACCGGGGCGGGCCGGGAGACACGGGGCGGTACCGGGGAGGGTCGGGGGCGGTACCGGGGCGGGCCGGGAGGCACGGGGCGGTACCGGGGAGGGCCGGGGGAGGTACCGGGGCGGGCCGGGGGCCGTCCCGGGCGGGCGGAGCCCCAGCACCGCGGCCCGGGCCCTGCGCCGGCCCCGACCTGCACCGGCCGCTCTCCGGCTCCTCGGGCCCTTCCTCGGGCTCCGCGCCCCGACCCCTCCAGTCTCCGGTCCCGGCACAGCCGCTGCTCCCCGGGGCCGCCCCCGGACTCCCCGGACCTGCACCGGAACCGCGCACCGGCACCCCCGACCCCGCCGCTCGCCAGGGATGGCCGGCGGCGGGACCCGGGGCGAGCCCGGGGCCCCGTGAGCGCCCGGGGACAGCGGGGAGCGGGCCAGCACCGAGCGGCCAGGTGAGCGGGGACCGGGGAGCGGCTGCCGCGGGTGGCGGAGCCCCGCTGTCCCGGTGCGGGGTCACGCCGCTCCTTTCCGGGGTCCTTCAGCCCGGCCGCTGCCCCGGGACCCCCGAGCCGGGCACCGCGGGGGCACCGCGGACGTGTCCCCTGCAGCCGGGGGGTGTCCGTGTCCCCACGCGTGGTCTCGGGTCACTCGCGGGGGTCACTGACGAGCCCCGTCCGTGTTCTTACGACGCAGCAGTGTCAGCGCTGGGGCTCGTGTCACCACGGGGTTGTCCCCACGGGCAGGTGTCCATGTCCCCGTGCGGAGTCGCGGGGGTCCCCGTGACACAGGTGACGCTGCGGAAACACACGTGTGTCCCGGCAGGGTCACCGGGGCCATTGCCGGGGCCGCTGTGTCCCCGGGTGCCGCTGTGTCCCCGGGGCGCTGTCCCTGGCCCCGGGGGTGTCCCTGTCCCCCGACCTCGCCCGGGGATCCCCCCGGCCCCCCCACCGTTTACACTCTCGGGCTATTTTCGGACTCCGCGGGTATTTCTGGCTTCCCGATGCGGAGCTGGCTGGGGACGGGCCGTGCCGGTGCCACCCGCCGGGACACCCGATCCCGGGGGATGCGGCCGCTGTCCCCAAGGGGTGTTGCACAAGTGAGGGTCGGGTCTCTCTTGCTGCATCAGCCCCGCGCCCGCGGCCCCGTGCCGTGAGTCACGGACAGGTGGGGCCGGACGGTGTCACCTGCGGCTGCTGGCCTGGCCGGACACCGGCTGTGGCCACCGCGGGGGACGCTGGTGACACGCGGCGCTGCGGGGCTGCGGTAAGGGGAGAGTGGGGGGGGTAGACGGGAGGGTCCCGTCCTGCTCCAGGGGTGGGGGTCGCATCCTTCCTCAGGGGGTGATGGTCCCATCTGAGGGCTTGGGGTCCCTTCCAAGAGTTTTGGGTCCCGTGCTCCCCTGTTGGAAGTTGTCCCATGCCCCAAGGTCCGAGGTCCTGCCCTGCTCCAGAGGGGTAGGGGGTCCAGTCCTTCCCCGGGCCAGGGGTCTGCAGGGCATTGAGAGGCAACCAGGGCTCAGGACTGGTCCTGAGCTGGTCCCGCTCCAGGTTGCTGTCCCCCGGCTCCGGGAGTGGGGTGTCTGTGGTGAGTGGGGTCTGTGGGGTGTCTATCGGGTGCCCATGAGGGGGGTCTATGGGGAAGGAGTATGTGGGGGGCTGTGGACACGGGGGTCCGTGGGGACAAGTGTCCCCACACCCGGGCTGGGCAGCACAGCACTGCCCGGGGACAGCTGGGGGAAGTGTTGGGGTCCCTCAGACCGTGTAGGGGGTCCCTCCCGGGGAGCCCCGGGAAGCCCTGCAGGGTCACGGCAGGCTCTGGCACTGGCCTGGCCGGTGGGACAGGACGGGCCGGTGGCACCTGCGGTGTCACCTGCCCGCGGCCGGGGCCAGCTCAGGCCACCCGAATTCGGGGCACGCGGGCGGCGCTGCGGCTCCCCAGTGGCATTTCCGGTGCCCCACACCTGCCCCCGACCCCTCCGCCCCCCCGGCCCCACCGCGGCCGCGCCAGGTGCTCATGTTCCCGGCAGGTAATGGCGGAGCAGGGAGAGGAGGACCGGGAGTACCGGGAATACCGGCGGCTGGAGGACTGTGAGGAAGACTCGCCCCCGGGCGAGGAGGAGGAGGAGCAGCTGCTGCTGCACGTCACTGAAGGACCGACAGGTACTGGGGTCCCATCTGCTGGGGTATCCAGGGTTCCCATGGCTGTCTGGAGACCTCAGGTGGGGGTTTCTGGGGCGCGGGGTCCCAGGTGGGGGGCGGTACCACATTCCCACCTGACCCCTTCCATGTTTTTCCCCTCAGACTCGTGGCACCACATTAAGGACCTGGACAGTTTCTTCACCAAGATATCCTGGCACAGCACCTGGTGGCACTGTGGGGGACATGGGGGAGCATGGGGTGACTCTGGGGATGGGGGTGGACACGGGGGGTCCATCACCCCTTCATGGTCTCCTTAACCCCCCGTCACATCTACCAGTTCCACCAGAGGAATGGCTTTGCCTGCGTCCTGCTCTCAGACGTCCTGGAGCTGGTGTAAGTGACACCTCCTTGTCACCACGCGCCGCCACGCGGCCATGACACGGGGGTCCCACTGACCCCCCGTCCCCCCAGGCAGTTCCTGTTCGTGGTCACCTTCAGCACGTTCCTGCTCTGCTGCGTGGACTACGACGTGCTGTTCGCCACCCGCCCCCTCAACCACAGCCACGTCCCCGAGCGCGCCAAGGTGACGCTGCCTGACGCCGTGCTGCCCGCGCCGCAGTGCGCCCGCAGGTGGGCCGGGGGACACCGGGGGACACCGGGAGAGCTGTGCAGGGGGCCCGGTGCTCCTGCTGCTGCCTTGCATGGCCGTGTAGAGAGTCCTGTGCCTCTAGCGTGGCTTTGTAGGGGTCAGGGTGCCACTGGTGTGGCTGCATGGGGTCCTGGTGCTGTGGGTGATGAGTGTCCCCAGCAGTCTCTGAGGCAGCAGATGGCAGTGAGGCGGCTGGTGGCACTGGTGACACCTGTGTTTCTGCAGGCTTCATGGCAGAGGGTGGCTGCTGTCTGTGAAGGATTTGTTGGCACTGCTGACACTTGTGTCCCCACAGGCTTTGGGTCAGCAGGTGGCTTCTGGTCCTGCTGGCACTGGTGTGGCTGTGGGGGGGTCCCAGTGGCACTGGTGACACCTGTGTCTGCTCGGCAGGCTCTACAGCAGCGGCTGGCGGGTGGCCGCGGGGGGGTTGGTGGCACTGGTGACACCCGTGTCCCCGCAGGCTCCGTGGCAGCGGGTGGCTGCTGTTCCTGCTGGTGCTGGCGGGCGCGGTCTGGCTGTGCCGCCTGGTCACGGCACTGCGGCGTCTCGTGGGCTACTGGGAGATCCGGAGCTTCTACATCCGCGCTCTTGGCATCCCCGCGGTGAGAGGGCTGGCCAGGGGGTGGCCAGGGGTTGGCGGGGGGACCGGGGACTGGGCCGGGCCATGAGGTGCCACGTGGTGCTGGGCCACGGCGCCGAGCTGTGCCGCGGGGTGCCCAGCGCCGATCCCCGTGCCGCTGTCGCAGGAGGAGCTGTGCAACCACAGCTGGCAGTCGGTGCAGGCGCGGCTGCTGGCGCTGCAGCGGCGCCAGCCCCTGTGTGTGCCGCGCCGGGAGCTGACCGAGCTCGACATCCACCACCGCATCCTGCGCTTCCGCAACTACACCGTGGCCATGGTCAACAAATCCCTGCTGCCCGTGCGCTTCCGCCTCCCGCTGCTCGGCCCCGTCGTCTTCCTCACGCGTGGGCTGCAGTTCAACCTGGAGCTGCTGCTGTTCCGCGGCCCGGCCGCGCTCTTCCAGAACACCTGGAGCCTGCGGCCGCAGGTGAAGCGGGCGGGCGCCCGGCGGGCGCTGGCGCGGGGCCTGGCGCGGGCGGCCGTGCTGCTGGGGGTGGCCAACCTGGCGCTGTGCCCCTGCGTGCTGGGCTGGCGCCTGCTGCTCGCCTTCTTCAGCTATGCCGAGGGGCTGAAGCGGGCCCCAGGCAGCCTGGGGGCGCGCCGCTGGTCGCTCTACGCCCGCCACTACCTGCGCCACTTCAATGAGCTGGGCCACGAGCTGCAGGCGCGGCTCGGCCGCGGCCACGGGCCGGCCACCAAGTACATGGACTCGTTCAACAGCCCGCTGCTGGCCGTGTTGGCCCGCCACGTCGGCTTCTTCGCCGGCTCCGTGCTGGCCGTGCTCATTGTGCTCACCGTGTACGACGAGGATGTGCTGACGGTTCAGCACATCCTGACAGCCATCACGCTGCTGGGGCTCGTGGTCACGGTGGCCAGGTGGGTGTCGGGGGCACCGTGGCCCGGTGGATGGGCCGGACTCTGTGCTGTGCTATGCTGGGCCGGGTGGGCAGCGAGGGGTTAAGGTGGGAGCCCGCCTGTGCCCCCCTAGGTCCTTCATCCCTGACGAGCACGAGGTGTGGTGCCCGGAGCAGCTGCTGCAGCGGGTCCTGGCGCACGTTCATTACCTGCCCGAGCACTGGCAGGGCCGCGCCGGCCGCGCCGAGACACGAGCGGAGATGGCGCAGCTCTTCCAGTACAAGGCGGTGGGTGCTGCCGCCTCTCTCCCCCAGACCCCGCTCCCCAGGACCCCACTCCCCTGGGACCAACCTCTCCCCACCGCTCCCCACCCCCAGGACCCCACAGTCTGGGAGCATCCTGTGCCAGGATCCCGTTCCCTGGGATCCACCACACTGGGACCCTCTTGCATCAAGACTCCCCACTCTTGAGGCAGCCCCATCGCAGGAGCCTCCTGCTTTGCAATCCCCCACCCTGAGATCCCTTCACCCTGGGCAGCCCTGCCCGAGGACTCCCCTCCTCTGGTCCTACGTTCCTGATACCCCTGCCCTGGATGTCCCACCAAATCTGGGACCTCCGCTCGGAGCACCCCCAGAACCCACTGCTCCCCACTGCAGGTTTTCATCCTGGAGGAGCTGCTGAGCCCCCTCGTGACCCCCCTGATCCTCATCTTCGCGTTTCCCCCCCGCGCCCTCGACATCGTGGACTTCTTCCGCAACTTCACGGTGGAGGTGGCGGGGGTGGGCGACATCTGCTCCTTCGCGCAGCTGGACGTGCGTCACCACGGAAACCCCCAGGTGGGGCTGGGGGCCCGGGGGGCGTTGCGGGGCTGTGTGTCCCCTGCCGGGGTGTGCCATGTCCCTGTCCCCGCAGTGGCTGTCGGAGGGACACACGGAGGCCCCGCCGGAGCGCCAGGCGGAGCACGGGAAGACGGAGCTGTCGCTGATGCGCTTCGCCCTGAGCAACCCCCGGTGGCGGCCGCCGCCACCCGCCCGCCGCTTCCTCGGCCACCTCCAGGCGCAGGTGACCCGCGACGCGGCCACCGCGCCCCCCCCGCGGCACCTGCTGGCCGAGGGGCCGCTGGCCGCGTCCCTTTTGTCCGAGGACTCGGCCCTGGCGGTGAGTGGGGTCGCTTCGGGGGCGCTGCGGGATGTTTTGGGTCTGCCCCTGACGAATGTCCCCACAGCCCGAGGGGCTGGTGGCCAGTGTCTTGGCGGTCAGCGGGCTGGTGGCCCGGGACCCGCGCTTTGGGCAGCCCTGCAGCACGGCCAGCGCCACCGCCAGCCTGCTGGCGTCCCTGCGGAACCCCCTGGGGACACCTCCCTGCGGAGCCCCGGAGAGCCCTGGGGAGCACCAGTGCCCCGAGGACAGGTGGGACAAGGGACAGGGGCGGTGAGGACGGGGGACGGGGTGGGAACATGGGGGGCGTGGGGAGGGGGGACGTGTCTGGGAAGGGTGTCAGGGCGAGGGGGTGTCACTGAGAGGGGCTGCCATGGTGGGGAGGAGCGTTCTGGTGGGGACGGGGGGTCGTGGCGGGGAGAGGAAGGGGGGTCACCGAGGGGTTGTCATGGCAGGGAGGGAGTGTCACACTGGGAAGGGTGGCAGGGAGGGATGTCGCGGCAGGGAAGGGCTGTCACGACGGCTCGGGTGTCGCAGCGAGGAGGGGGCGTTGTGGCTGGGGTGTCACCTCGTGCCGCCCCTCCCGTGCCCCAAGGCCGGCGCTGAGTGAGTCGCGGCTGCGCAGCCTGAGCCGCTCGGCGCTGCTGGCCGAGGTGGCCTCTGCCGAGATGAGCCTTCACGCCATCTACCTGCACCAGGTGTGTCACCGGCGCTTCCCGGGGTCGCCCTGCCCACAGGGACACAGGTCCCTTGGGGTTCCCTGGTGTCCCCCTGCCCACCAGAATTTCACTGTCTGGGTGCTCTGCCTCACCCCCTGCGTGTCCTGCCTGGCCCTGGTTCCTTGTCCCCCGTCCCTTGTCCCCAGCGCCATTCCAGGCTGTCCCTACCCTCCCTGCCCCACTGGGTGACACCCGCCCACCGTTCTTGGTCACTGCCAGGCGGCTGCTGGGGATGGGGCACTGCAGCCCCTAGTGCCACCCCGTTGGGTCTGGGGACTGTCCCGGGCTCCCGGGCTGAGGGACCCCTGCCCTGCTGCCCCGTGGGGGGGCTCCGAGTGCCAGTGTGGGGGGCTCTAGCAGCAATATGGGGGCTCTGGGGGTGTTCTGAGCACTAATCCGGGCTCTCTGCTCTTCCTTTACCCCCTCTTCCCCCAGCTCCACCAGCAGCAGCAGCAGCCACCGCAGGGCCCTGGCCCGCAGCCCGCGGGGGCACCCAAACACCCCTTCGTGACCACAGGTGAGCCCCGGGCCGGGGGATGTCCCGGGGGGCTGGGGGGGGCACTGCTGACAGGCACCCCCGCGGGGCAGGGGGCTCTGGAGAGCCTGACCCCCCTGTGCCCCCCAGGCTCGGCTGCCCGGGCCTCGCAGCTGCGGGAGATGCCGCTGGGCGGGTGGGCCGAGGAGGATGAGGAGGAGGAGGAAGAGGAGATGATGACGTAGCCGGACCCGGCTCCGGTGGGTGGGGACCCTCGCGATTGGGACATGGAAATCTCCGGGGGCGGGAGATGGAAACCCTAGGGGCTGGGAGACATGATGATGCCCCGGGCTGAGGGTACAGGGACTCCCGGCAATGGGGTGTGGGGGCTGCCAGGCTGAGGCACAGAGACCTCCGGGGCTGGGGTTCAGGGGGGTCTGGCTGCCACGTGTGCCGGGGTCCCCATTTCCCGGGGTCCCCAATGCCAGGGTCCCCACTCCGGGATTGCCACTCTGGGGTCCCTACTCTGGGGTCCCTGCTGATATCCCGTTCCCTCCGCAGGGTCCTGATTGTGCCGAGACCCCCGGAGGTGCCGGGGGAGCCGCCAGGGGCACAGTGGGGGGCTCGTCGTGCCCACTATGCTGCCAGGGGGGCCCTGTCCGTGGGAGCCCCCTGCTCGGGGTGCCTCTGGTGCCCCCACTACAGTGCAGGGCCAGGGGTGCTGCCAGGGCCCCCCCCAGGTGCTGTTTTTGGGGGGGCACAGGGCTGGTTCCCCCCGTGGTGCCCTGAGATCCAGCTGAAATAAAGGTTTACAGAGGGGCTGTGCCCGCTGGCTGCACCTGGGGGTGAGCTGGGGGTCTGGGGGGCGATGCCGTGGGGGGGGCATGGCAGTTTGGGGTGACACTGGGGGCTGTGGGCAGGTGGCAGCGGTGGTGCTGGCAGGGGGTGCTCTCACCTGCAGCCGCAGAGGTGGGAACCACAGGACTGTGGCCGTGGCTCCCTCCCACCATTTCCCACCCCTCAGAGCCACAGGACCGTGGCCGTGTCCTTTTTACCCCCCATTTCCCACCCCTCGTGTCTGGAGCACGGCCAGGTGACCCCAGAGGTGTCGCACAGCCCATCCTTCCCTGTGCCCCCTCCCACGCCCCCAGTGCCACGGAGAGAGCCAACGTGTCGGGCCGGAGGTACCAAAACTAAACCTTTACTGGGGGGTGGCGGGATGGAGGGCACAGCCACAGGGACCCCCGCGTCCCCCCCGTGTCCCCTCAGGGCGCGGGGCCCGGCGGGCGCCGCTCCTGCAGGGAGAAGGACTGGCTGCGGATGCGCAGGGCCACCTCCTGCGTGCGGAACGTGAGCCCGAAGATGTCCTCGTGGTAGCGGTTCTTGTCCTGCGGGACAGGAGTCAGGGCCGGGGCCAGTGACCCCCGAGGTGTCCGCAGGTGTGCGCCCCGCGGTGCTTCCGTGTCCCAAACCTTACCCTCAGCTCGCTGATGATGTCCCCCGCCTGCCCCAGTGTCATGTCGCCTTCCTGGGCCAGGATGTGCTGCACGGTCTGCAGCACCTCGGTGGCCATGGTGACGTCCCCGCACACGTACATGTGGCCCCCGTGCTGGCAGAGCACCTGGTGCACCTGGGCTGCCAGCTGTGCCCGCAGCACGTCCTGCACGTACGTCTGGGGACACACGGGGACGATGGCATCCTGCCCCCACCCAACCTGCCCCCAGAGCCCCGCCCCCGCCCTGACCCCGTGTGCGCTGTCCCTGTCCTTGTCTGTGTCCCCAGCCCCTCACCTCCATCTCTGGCTTAGTGTCCCCCACCAATGCCTGTCCCCTCCGTTTCCATCCTCGCCTTGTCCCCATCGTACCTCCCTCCCCCGCTCCGTGCCCATCCCGGCCTGTCTCCAGCCCATCCATCCCCGCCTCAGTCCCCACCCCTGTCCCACCCTGTCCCCGTCACACCTTGGGGGTCCCGGGCTCGCGGGAGAAGGCCGTGAGCACCTGGCTGAGGGCGCCCTGCTCCCGCGCCTCCTCCATCTCCTCGCGGTAAATGTGGTCCAGGGCGGAGGAGCGGCACCCGAACACCAGCACCATGGGGCCAAGGGGGCCACCTGCAAGGCGACAGCGTCCCCATGTGTGCCTACAGCCGCGCTCACCCCTGTGCTGCAGCCCACGTCCCCACAACCCCAGTTGTCCCTGTCCCCACGTCCCAGTTTCCATCCCCATGTCCCCACAACCCCAACCCCTTGCTCGCTGTCGCCATGGCTCTTGTCCTGCAGCCCGGTGCCACCATGCTCTCGTGTCTCTGTGCCCGTGTCCCCATGTCCACCACGCCCCCGGCATCCCTCCCATCCCCGGGTCCCTGTCCCCACGTCTTCCCAACCACCTGTCCCAGCGTCCCCATCCCCAATTTCTCTGTGCCCTTCTCCCTGGCCCCCCATGGCCCCAGCCCCTCTGTCCCCCGTCCCCACCTCCGGCGCGGAGCAGGTGCAGCCGGTGCTGCCAGAAGCTGCGGAAGGGCGCGACACCGGTGCCAGGACCCACGAGGATGCAGGGGGTGTCGGGGGCGGGCGGCAGCCGGAACGAGGGGGCCCTGCAGCAGTCGGGGGTCACTTGGGGGGCCTTGAGCCCAGCCCCGGATTGGGATGTTAGGAAATAGGGCAGCGATCCCTTACCCCCGGATGAAGGCTGGCACTGTGTCCCCCGGCTGCAGCCGCGCCAGCCACGTGGAGCAGACGCCGTAGTGGAGGGGACCCTGCCCGTCTGTGGGGACCAGAGGGGGCTAGTGGGGCTGCGGCGGGCGGCACCCCCAAAGGCAGCCCCTCACAGAGCCCCCCGCAGAGGTTGGAGGCTCCTCTGTGCCCCGGCAGGGCTGGCGGATGGGGGGACCTGGAGATGCTCTGGAGACACTGGAGATACTTTGGAAACCCTGGAGATGAGCTGGAGGTGCCCTGGAGCCCCCCCGGGGGTGCCCCACCGCGCCCCTGCCCGCCCCACTCACTCTCGCTGTGGTAGGTGACGACGGCCACGGTGAGGTGGATCTCGCCCGGGTGGGCGCCGGGTGCGGAGCTGATGGAGTAGTAGCGCGGCTGGAGCAGCGGCAGCTGGGAGAGCAGCAGAGCAGCCGGCAGGGCCACGGACGGAAACTCGGCCAGCACCTCCGGCAGCGTCGGGCAGCGGAACCACTTCCACTCCTCGTACAGCCGCGCGTCCTGCGGGCACGAGGCTGGGATACCGGGCACCCCACCCCGGGGACCCCCAGGGCCCGGCACCAGGCCGAGGGGAGGTGGGGGGCGGCATCCTGGTATCCAGTGAGTCAGTGGATCAGCATCCCAGGATCAGGGAGGGGATCCGCACCCCAGTGTGCAGCCTGCGGGGTAACTGGCACCCCAGCAGCCCAGTAGCCCAGCCAGAGGGGGGGAGTCAGCCCCCAGCCCCTGTCCGGGTGGCGATCCCCCGCCCCCTCACCTGCGCCAGGCGCTGCAGCCGCTCCCGCTCCGCGGGGTCCCGCGCCAGCGAGCCCAGGAGCTGCAGGAACTGGGGGGTCGGGGGCGCCGCCACGTCCAGGTAGAAGGTGAGAGCCTGGGCCAGGGTGCAGGGGGGCAGCCGGGGCTGCAGCACCCAGCGGGGCCCGGGGGTGGACCCGCCTGGGGATGCGGAGATTGCGGTGCTCAGTTCTGTCCTGTATCCTTCCTGAGGCTCTTCCTCTTTTCCTTCCTCCTCCCTCCCCGCCAAGTCCTAGCCTCTTCCTCTTCCTCAGCCCCGTCCCATTCTTTTCCCCAGCCCCTTCCTCTTCCCCTGCCCCAATTTCTTCCCTTTTTCTTCCTCTTTCTCTTCCCAAGCCTCAGCCTCTCCCCATCTACCCCCGGTCCGAGGCGGCGGGACCCCCTCCTGTCCCCCTCCGGTACCAGCGGGGTCCCCCCAATCCCCCCCGTGTCCCCCCCGTACCAGCGGGGTCCCCTTCGCGGCTCTCCATCGCCAGGGGCTGCTCTGGGGGGGGTGGGTCCTCCACGCGCTGCAGGACGTCCCGCACCAGCTCCGGGCGGTTGGCGGGGAACACGCCCAGGTGGTCCCCGGGCAGGTGCCGCAGCCCGCCCTGCTCGGCGCAGCCCACCCGCACCAGCAGCGTCTGTCGGCTGGGGGGCACGGGGGGTCAGCGGGGCACGGGGGGAACTGGAGGGGCTGGGGCTCTGGGGGGTGCAGGGGCACAGCGGGGCGGGGGTCCCATGGTGCGGGAGGGGTAGCGGTGAGGGGGCCTGGAAGGGGCGAGGGGTCAGTGGGGCGAAGGAGGGGTGAGCGGGGGCAGACACGGGATGGGGGCACTGCGGGGAAAGCGATCCCGGGCGTCCCAGCAGTGGAGGTGTCCTGAGGATGTGGGGACCCAGAGATGCCAGGGGCGGAGGGCAACAGGAGATCCCGGCGGTCAGTGAGGTGGCGAGGCGGGGATCCCTGTGCGGGGGGGTCTCACCTGGACTCCTCACTCTGCAGGTTCTCCACAGACAGCACCGAGCAGGGGAACACCTGGCGCTTGTGCAGCTGGGACAGTCCTGGGGGGCGCGGGGGGGTCATTGGGGCATGGAACGCGTGGGGAGGTGCGAGGGTTGGGGGGCACGGGGGGCTGGTGGTCATGGGTGGGTGAGGAGGACACAGGGGGCTGGGGAGACACAGGAGGGCTTGGGGAGGCTGGGGACACATGGGGGGACACGAGGGGACACAGGGATACGTGTAGGGCTGGGGGACATAGGGGGACGGGAAGGACTGGATGGTCATGAGGGGACACGGAGGGGCGGGGCCAGGAACAGGGGTTTGGGGGGACATAGAGGGACACGGGGGCTGGGCAGTCATGGAGTGATGGGAAGGCTGGGGGGAGCCAGAGGGTCCTGGGGGTCATGAGGGTGCTGAAGGAGTCCCTGAGGGGGGCTGGGGGATGGCCCCCAAAGCTGTGGAGTGTGCGGGGGTCCCACAGGATGCTCGGGGGGTGCTATGGGGTGTCCCGGGGGGCCACGGGACAGGTGCCGGTGACAGGTGCGGGGTGACACGGGGAGTCGGGGGGTGCCGCAGGGTTTGGGGGAGTCCCGGAGGAGTCGGTACCGGCCAGAGTCTCGGTGGCCTGGGGCTGCGGCACCAGCCGGTGCTTCTGGCGCTTCCAGCCCTGGGGAGGGGCGAACAGCTCCTCGGCGCCCCCCGCCCCGTCCCCCACGCAGAAAGTCTCGCAGGCAGCCTGGGGGTACGGGGGGGGCGGTGGGTGCCAAGCGGGGGGGCTGTGGGTGCCCCCCGACCCTGGTACCTGGAAGCCCAGGTGTGCCCAGGTGCAGGTGTGCCCAGCCCCCGTACCTGGAACACCTGGCGTGCCCAGGTGCGGAACGACTCCTCCTGGGCGCACAGCTCGTCGCCCTCGCCCAGGGGCAGCACCCGCTCGCCCCCCAGCTCCTCCAGCCGCGTGTCCACGGCTCGCGCGAAGGCACAGAAGTGGGGGTACGCCCGGGACCCCAACCCGAACACCGCGAACCTGCGGGGAGAGTGGGGGGGAAGGGTCCCCAGGGATGTGGGGGTACACCCAGGACACCAACCCGAACACCACCAGCCTGGGTGGGGGTGCACTGGGGGGGATCCCCACAGTCAGAAGGGTCAGGCCATTACAGGAGGGGGTCACGGCTGGGGACATCGGGGCAGCTCCTGCCCCACCCACATCTGCAGGGCTGGAGCTGCCAGAGCCCGTGTGAGCCCCTATACAGGGCACCCCAAGCCCCAGCAGGGCAGTGTGCCCAGGCAGGGACCCCATCCCTGTTCCCATGGCCATGGCCATGGCCATGCCCATCCCTGTGGTCTGGGTACTGCAGGACTCCAGCGTGCCCAGGCTGAGGACCCCATCCCAGTGCCCATCCACATTCCGTGCCCATCCCCATCCTGTGCCCATTCCAGTGCCCATCCCGTGCCCATCCCACGCCCTCAGTACCGCAGGGCTCCCAAGGTTCCTGCACTGTCTGTGTTGCTCAGCTGCCGCCGCTTCTTCTTCCAGGAGGACACGAGCTGGTCGGACTGGGAGACGCTGTTGAACCTCAGCTTGTAGCTCCTGGGGGCATTAGGAGGATGATGGGGGTCGGGGGGATCCTGCCCAGCCCTAGTGGGGACCCCCCAGGACCCCCAGGTTGCTCACATGGGCGGCTCAGCCTGGGAGGTGCCAGTGTATGGTGACGTCATCTCCATCAGTGCCTTGGAGAAGCTCTGTGGGGGGCGGAGTGTCACCCCCACATCCCATCCCATCCCATCCCATCCCATCCCATCCCATCCCATCCCATCCCATCCCATCCCATCCCATCCCATCCCATTATCCCATCCCTACCTCAGCACACTCTGGAGGGTCCCCATTCCCAAATGTGCTGGTGACCACCAAGACCAAGGTCTCATGCTCCAGGGCCACCACGTCATACTCATCCATGCACAGCACCTTCACAGAATTCCAGGGTTAGGATCCCTGCACGGAACTGCACCAGACATCTCCCCCCAGCCAAACCCCACCCCAGGGCCCCAGGGGGGAGGTGGGTGAGGGGGGCTGCCCCAGTTCTCCCCCTTTTCCCCCAAACCTTGGGATCGAACGCCCGGCGGAAGAGCTGGCACAGGTTCCAGGCGTACGTCCGTGATTTCCCGGTCTCCGTGGCGTACAGGATGGTGGCCTTGACCCGCCGCGCCATCACGTGTCCCATGAGCTTGGCCGAGATCTTAACAGCACTGCAGGACCCCCGGGGCCACCGTGCGCTCAGCGTGGGGTTCCCAGAGGATCCCAGAGCTCTCACGGGATCCCCAGGGTCACAGGGTTCACCTACTTGGCCACTTCCTTGAAGGTCTTTCTCCGGGTGACAGTGGTGCCTTTGGACACGTACACCTTCCAGGCGTCCGGCTGGGGGGCACAGGGGGCAGATGTGGGGCACAGGGGGCATGGGGGGGGTGGATGTGGGGCAGAGGGGTTTGGGGTCTGTGGGATTGGGGAGCAGAGGGGTTGGGGAGCAGGGGGTTTGGCTGTGGGGCAGAGGGGTTGGGGGTCTCCAGGGTTGGACCCACCCGGTACCAGAATGTGAACTGGGGGTCATGGGGAGCACGGGGGGCTGTGTGGGCTCGTGAGGGGCTGGAAGGGTCCTGGAGGGGCTGAGGGAGGGCCTGAGCTGGGTGCTGAGGGTGTGCCAGGGGGTGCTCAGGGGCTGCTCTGGGGTGGATGCCAGTGGAGGGTGGTGCAGAGGGTTGGGGGTCCCGCAGGAGTCAGCGGTGCCCAGGGCAGTCCCAGAAAGCCCGGGGGGAGGTCCGGGGGGCTCAGTGCCAGCTGCCTGAGGGTCTCAGTGGCCTGGAGCTGAAGCACCAGCCACAGCTTCTGGCACCTGCAGCCCTGGGAGGGGGGAAAGAGGGGCTGGGGAGCCACGGGGAATGATCTGTGGGTCCAACCCTACACCCAGTAGCAGAAGGGGGGCTGTGGGGTAGGGTCTGTGGGTCAGGGGTCCCACCTGGTAGCGGAAGGTGGGGCTCAGGTGGTAGTTGACCATCTCCTGGTGGAAGACAGGCGTGAGGCTGCCCGAGAGGGGGGGCACGATCCAGGCCCAGTCCGCGGGACAGCCGCCCCGTGCCCGCCCCTCTGCCGCCAGGTGCTTCATGAAGGACTCCGTGGCTGCGTGGTGGTCCACGATGGTCACCTGGGCCACCTGCAGGGACAGGGGGGCAATGGAAACCTGGGCTACACGTGGGGATGGGGGCGCCCGGCACTGAGGGTCCTGGCACTGAGAGTGTCCCAGCAGGGGGTCCCAGCTGCCCGGGGGCCCCGGCACTGAGGGTCCCAGAGAGGGTCCCACCTGGAAGCTGTGCAGCACGGCCACATTCACCTCCACGGCTGCCCGGTCCTTCCAGAGGGATGAGCTTGTGCCGGTGTCCAGCCCCATGCGCTCGGCCACCTCCTGCGGGGGTCAGCAGGGCAGCGTTGGCCAGGGGGACCCCGAGGTGTCCCGGATGGGGCCCTATTGGTCTGGTCGGGATACCAGAGGGCTCCCGGGGGGGATCCTGGGAGTGATCCAAGCATGCTCCTGGTGGGGGTTTCAGGGGGTCCCTGAATGGGTCTGAAGGGGGTCCCAGAGCGGTCCTGATGGGGGTCGCTGGGGGTTTCCAGGGGGGCTAGTGTGGGTCCCAAGGGAAATCTTGGGGAGTACCAGGGGGCTCCCGGGAGGAGTCCTGGAGGGACCCCAGTGGCTGTGGGGCCCCACTGCAGTCCCGGGGATCCTATTGCAGCCCCAGGGCTCCCTGTGGGATCCCGGGGGTCCCTGTGCTGATCCGGGGTGCCGGGGGCTCACGGGCAGCACGTCGTAGCGGTGGCGGTCGCAGAGGTTGCGGGAGCCGATCTCGGTGCCCATGTACCACCCGTTGAAGGGCGCCGCGGGGAACTCGAGCCCCCCGATCTCCAGCAGCAGGTTGGCCACGGCCGGCAGCGCATGCCAGCGCAGCCCCAGCTCCGAGAACCACTCCAGCCTGGGGGGCACGGGGGACTGTGTCCGCACCCTCACGGCCCCCAGTGTGGGTACCCAGCCTCCATCCCAGCTGCATCCCGCTGTCCCACCCGGGGGGGGGGGGCAGCAGCTCCGTCAGGATCAGCGTCCCAGTATTCCAGAACCCAGGCCAGAATCCCAGCCCGGGAAGGAGCCGGCGTTCCGGTATCCGTCAGGAGTGGGATCAGACCCACGCCTGCTCCATGTTCCCAGCGGAGTTTCCCAACCTCCACCCTCACTCCATCCCCTCTCCAAGCCCTCCCCAGGGCTGATCCCGTGGGACTTCAGCCCGGGTCACTGGAGAGTCCCGCGGCCAGAGCGATCCCGGGGGTGGCAGCCGCACTCACGTGGGGTGGTGCAGCGGCACCTCGAGGACCAGCTCCGGGGGCAGGGGGAAGAGCTCGGGGGACTCGTCGGGGCTCTGCAGCAGCAGCGGCAGCACGTCGAAGCGGCCCCCCCCGGGCGTCCAGCCGTGTTGGATGCAGAGCTGGGGTGGGACAGCGTCAGGGGGACTTCCAGGAGGTGTTTGGAGATGCAGAGATTGGGGGGAGATGAAGAGGATGGGGGAGATGGAGGGGAAATGGAGAGAGGGATGGAGCACCATGAGGAGGGAGAAGGAAAGAGATGAAGCAGGAATGGAGGGAAGATTGGGGTGGGGATGGAGAGGGAATAGAGGAGGGATGAGGAGGTGGTGAGGGGGGCCTGGGGGCGCAGGGGTCCCCCCACCTCGGTGATGTCCACATTGGCAGGGTCGCCCCGCACAGAGCCGTCGGGCTGCCGGTACCCCGCGTAGCGGATCAGCTGCGGGTTCCAGATGCGGAAATCGCCGCGTCCCGGGGCCCGCGGGGGGAAGATGGTGATGGCAGACCTGAAGGGGGCCGGGGAGGGCCGTCAGGACACCCTGCGGCCGCGGGGGTCAGGGGGCGGCGGGGAGATCCTCACCGGATGTTGCCGCGGTTGGTGGCAAACTGGATGTGGGAGCAAAGGAGGCTGAACATCTCCGCCAGTCCCGTGCAGTCCCGGGCATCAAACACCTGCGGGGGAGATAGGGTGAGTGTGTGGGACCCCTGCGAGGCAGGTGGGGTGGGAGTCCCCAGGGGGATCTGCGGGCCAGGGGCTCCTTTGGGACAGGGGTCCCCATGGGGCGGGGTTGGTGTGGGGGTCCCCGTGCAAGGCGGGGTCTCTGTGGGGTGGGGGTCACCACAGGGCACGGGACACGGTGTGAGGGTCCCCGTGGTGCGGGGGTGACCGTGGGGGTGTTGGTGCCCGTGAGATGGGGCGGGGTTCCTGGGGGGTGAGCCGGGGCGCCTTTGGTTCAGTGTCCCCAGGAGTGTGAAATCTCCACGTGTTGGCTGTGGAGGGTCCCGCGGGTGGGGCCGCACCTGGAGCTTGTTCCACTGGATGCGGCCGACGCAGCGCGCCGCGTTCCGCCAGGCCTGCTTGGCGCCGAACGCCAGCTCGGGCTCCCGCAGCCGGTACGAGCCCGAGGCCGCGATGTCGGCGGCCACCTCCCGCAGCCGCTGCGTGTGTGCCGCGGAGTTCTCCCTGCAGGGGGACCCTCAGCACCCACAGACACCGGGACCACCCCCCTGCACCCCCAGACTCTGGCACCTTCGGGGTAGGGGGGCCAAACAGCCACAGGGGTGCGGGGTGCTCTGGGTCAGGGATGGGGATATGGAATGTCCCAGGGCAGGGATGGGGAATATGGAATATTCCAGGACAGGGATGGGATATATGGGATGTCCCAGGGCAGAGACGGGGATATGGGATATCCCAGGGCAGGGATGAGGATATGGGTGTACTTTAGGGGAGAGATGAGGATATGGGACACCCCAGGGCATGTCTGGAGCTATGGGGGTACCCTGGCGTGCAGATGGGGATGTGGAGTGCTCCGGGCAGGCGTAGGCCTGGGGGTACTTTACGGCAGGGGTGGTTTTTTGGGGTGTCCCAGGAAAGGGGTAGGGATATGGAGGACAGGCGTTTTGGGCAGGGGTGGGGCTGTGGGGTGCCCTGGGGTGGAGATGGGGCCATGGGGTGCCTGGGGCAGGGCTGGGGCTGGCCTGTGGGTGCCCCGGGGCCGCGGGGTGCCCGTGCCCGTTGTGGGGGTGCCCGTGTCTGTTGCAGGGGTCCCGGCCACGCTCACCGCCGCAGGGACACGTAGTACTGGGTGATGAAGTCCCGGGCCAGCTCCAGCAGCTCCTCGGGCGGTCGCGTCCCCTCGGGGGTCGGGGCGGGCAGTGGCCGCGGCAGCACCAGCGAGCCCAGGCAGCGCTGCCCCGAGCAGGGCAGCTCCTGGGGGGCATCAAATGAGCGGCCAAGACTCCCGGGAGGGACGTCCCCGTCCTTGTATCCCCTTCAGCCCTGCCCATGTCACCCTGGCACCCCACAAACCTGCAGCCCAGCCCTGCCTCCTGACTTTGCCCCCCCATCTGCCTCCTAACCTGCAGCCCCCCAGTCCGCAACTCCAACGTGCGCCCCCATCCCTCTGCCGCCATCCCTGCCCTCCCCCCGCCTTTTCACCGCTTTAGCCCCGCACGCCATCCCCGTGCCCCCAGCCGTGCCCCCCAGCCGCGTCCCGCGCCCCCCGACCTGCCCCGCAGTCGCGCAGAGCGTGTCGTAGCTGATGCTCCCCGACTCCCAGTTCTTCAGGCGGGCGAAGCGCGGGGGCTCCGCCGGGGAAGAGGGCGCCGGGCTGGGGGTGACACGGGGCACCCCTGAGCCCTGCCCGGGCACGGCGGGGCCCAGCCGGGGGTCTCGGGGGACTTGGGGAGAAACACATGGCGACCCCCGCCCTTGCTTCCGCGGCTGGGACACCGGGACCCCCTCGGGTGCGGGGACCTGTCCGAGGGGGCGGCGACAGGAGGGCGCTGGCCGGAGGGAAGCAGTGGGTGGGCTGTGGCGGGGACGGTGGGGAAGGTCCAGGGACTTCTGGTGCTGCTGGGGGCCGGGGGGTCCCGAGCCCTCCGATCAACCTCGTGGGGATGGGGCGGCTCAGGGGGTGGGGGTGCCTCGGGGGGGCGGAGGGTGAAGGGGCTGAGCTGGGAGGGCTCAGTGGATGCGGTGATCAGAGGATGGGACGGCTGAGCTGGGAAATCAGGGAATGAGGATCAAGATATGGGGGGCTGAACTGGGGGTTTAGGAGTTGGGGGGGTCAAAGGATGGAGGGGGCGCGGGGCGTTCCTGGCCCTCGTGTGAGTATGAACAATGGCCATGAGTCAGACCGGGCTCCGGGCCACCGCGGGGGGACGACACGCCCCCGTCCCATGCCCGTCCCCTTCGAGCCCCTCCGAGGTGTGGGGTCCCCACGCCCCCATCCCCACTGGACCCCATACACCCCTCCCCATATATCCCCTTATGTGCCCCCACATCCCACTCTCCCCAGCGCGCCCCAGTGGGTTCCGTGGGCGGCTGGGGTCACGCCGTGGGACAGGCGACACTGTCACGACGCCACGGGCAGCGCGCACAGGGCTCTGCTGCCGGCGGGCTCCGCGTTTTGCCCCAGTGGCCCACGCGAGCCACCCCCACGGGGACACCTCCACTGTGGGGACACCTCCACGGTGGGGACACCTCCACGGTGGGGACACGTCTCCGGTGGACTCGGGCCATGTGCGAGCGTCCCCGCGAGGGAGGGGGTCCCCGACGAGGCTCGGAGCTGTGGCAGGTGAGTGCCGCTGCCCCGGTGCCCCGTTCGTCCTTTCCGCCCCATTCCGTCCCGTCCCACCTGGGCACCTACCTGGGGGTCTCGGTGACGGCGGCGGGGGCAGCGGTGACAGGAGGGTCCTCGGGCGCGGGGCCGCGCGGGCGCGAGCAGAGGCCGAGGCCGGGGCAGGCGCGGGGGGCGCCGGGCAGGACCCCCGGCAGGTTCCCCATCGCGGCCCCTCTGAGCCGGGAGCGGCCGCTTCCCGCTTCCTACAGCCCGGGGAAGTGGTGACGAGGCCGCGACGCCCCCGCCCCGCGCACAATGGGCACCGCCGCCTCCACCGTCACCGCCACTGCCACCGCCATGCGGCGTGGGACACACCGGGGACCCCCCCGGGGGGCGTCCAACCCAGTCTGACCCCCGGCCCCCCTGCACGTGGCCGTGGGGAGGGAGTGATGGCACCCAGAGAGGGGGACACGGCACTCATGGCGGGGACACGGCCCTTGGGGGGACTTGGGAACGCACGTGACACCCGGGGGGACACAGCACCGGGTGGGATATATGGCTCTGGGGGGGATATATGGCATTGGGGGCGTGCATGGCACCAAGGGGGGACACATGGCAATCGGGGGCGACACGGCACATAAGAGGGAATGGCACCCACGGGGGACACAGAACTGGGGGGACACGCGCGGCGCTGGGGGAACATACACATGGCGCTGGGGTGGACATGGCACCCTGGGGACACAGCGATGGCACCCAGAGCGAGGACACGACACTCATGGGGAACACACAGCACTTGGGGGGCCGCGGTGGTGGCAGGGACCCCCATCCTGGCCATAGGACACTGTGCCCCCCCCTCACCTTTGCACCAGGCGTTTGGGTGCCTCGGGGGGTCCCGGGCCGCCCCCAGCCCCCCGGGCGTGGGGCGGATGTCCGGCGGGACTCCCCCCATTTCCCGCTGCTTCCACCCAGTTCCGGCCATTGACGCGCTGGGCGCACCCGGGAACCCCCCGGCCAGCACCCCGGGGGGACAGTGCCGGGGTGGTGGGAGCACCCCGCGACCCCAGCCCGGGGAGCACCCTGGGCAGCCGCGCGGGGCCGGGGGTTCACCCCGGCTGCCGGCGGGGAGGCTCCTACAGTGACCCCGCGGTGGGGCGGGGGTCGCGGGGATCGCGGGGCTGGGACTCCGGGGCGGGGGTGCTGTTGGGGTGCGGGGGGTGCCGGGGGGTGCGGGGTTCCCCGGGTCCCGGCGGGTGAGTCCGTCCGGAGGTTCGCGGGGGGGCTCAGCCCGCAGCTCACGCAGTGACGGGAAACCGCGCCCGGTGCCGGCCCGGCGGTTCCTTCCTGCGGGGGAAGAGCGGGGCGGGGGCAACCGGGGGGCGCGGGGCGGCACCGAGCTATGGCGTGGGGGCAGAGCGGGGGCGGGGGGCGCCGCAGGGACCCCCGGGGGCACATGGAGTGGGGTTCCATCACCCCGTCTCGGGGCGCCCGGGTTGCCGCCCCTGCCCGGGGTGTTCCCCGCCCCCGGGGCGGGACAAGCCTGTCTGTCACGACAGACGCCCACCCGATTGTCTGCCCTGCCCGGGGGGCGGGACTCGGCCAGGGGCGGGCGGGGGTCAATCCTTGACGTGCCCTCAGCTCCCCTCGCCCCATAGCCCCCCCAAATCCACGCATCTCCCCCCGTCCCATGGCCCTCCTGTACCCCACAGCCCCCGCCTGGGCTCGGGTGGGTCTGTCCGTTCACATCTGGTCGGATCTGGTCGATCTGGTCAGTCCAGCCGGTCCATTTGTGTCCAGACGGTCCATTTGGGTCGGTCGGGCCCAGCCGATCCATTCAGATCCATTTGTGCCCGTTTGGGTCCCTTCAGGTTCACTCGTGGCCGCTTGGAGCCGGTCGGTCCGGTCGGGACGGGTCCGGTCCGGTTGGCAGAGTCAGTCCGGTCAGTCTGGTTGGTTCAGTCGGTCTGTTCGGAGCCGTCCGTGTCCGGTTGGTCCATTCGGGTCCGGTCACTCCGGTTAGTGTCTGCTGTGGCGGCTCCGGGGACGGCGACATTTTCAGCACCTGGGACAGAGATCGGGAGAGTCCGAGCCGGCGCCAGGCTCGGGCCTGAGCCTGGGACTAACTGGGACGGTGCTGAACCGGCACTGGGACCCGGCGCTGGACTGGGCTCTGGCCAGGACTAACACCGGCACTGGCACAGAACTGGGATCGGATTGGGCTGAAGTGGGACTGGGATCGGCACTAGGACCAGAACCATGGTGGGGACTGGGATTGGTCTGGACTGGGACAGCGCTGAGACCCTGATTGGACCAGGAATGATTTTGATTGCCACTGGGACCAGGACTGGACCAGAAACGGACTGGGATTGCACTGGACTGTGAAGGAACTGGACTAGTCTGGAAGCAGACTAAGACTGGAATTTGAACTGAGACCAGGACTTGGACTGGACTGGAACTGGAATTTGGACTGGATGGAGGCTGGTACTGGGACTAGACTGGACTGGAAAGGGGACTGGGATTAGGATGTAACTGGGACTGTGAGTAGACTGGGATTGGGACTGGGACCACAGCTGGACAGGACAGGTTTGGGCCAAGACTGGGACTGGACAGGACTGGGAGTGGGACAGGAACTAGAGCTACAACAGAGACTGGAATTAGGATTGGATAGAGATGAGGATCAGACCGGGATCGGGCCTAGGACAAGGGCTGGTCTGGGACTGGGACTGGGGCTGATACTGGAACTAGACTGGGAAGAAGATTCAGCTGAGCCAGGATGGCAGGAGTGGGGCTGGGAGGCTCCCACTAGGACCCAGCTGGGGCTGTGCTTTGCTGCTGCCCCGCAGGGCTCTGTGCTCCCGTGCACAAGTGTCCCCATGTCCCCGTGTCCCAGTGTGCTGGTGTGCCAATGTCCCCATATCCCAGTGTCCCAGAGTCATGGTGTCCCACTATACTTCATTCTGGTGTCTTGATGTCTTAGCGTACCCATGTCCCTGTGTCCCAGTGTCCTGGTAACCCAGTGTCCTCACATCCTCATGTCTTGGTGTCCCCACATCCCCATGTTCTTGTGTTCTCATATCCTGGTGTCCCCATGTCCCCATGTCCCCCTGTCCCTGTGTCCCTGTGTCCCTGTGTTCCCGTATCCCCACGTCCCTGTGCTCCCGCATCCTGGTGTCCCCATGTCCCTGTGTCACCATGTCCGTGTCCCCATGTTCTCGTCCCTGTGTGCCCATGTCCCCGTTTCCTCGTGTCCCCGTGTCCCCATGTCCCCGTGTGCCCGTGTCCCCGTGTCCCACCTGTCCGGGCGTGCGGCCTCGCTGCAAAGAGGGGCTGGTACTGGAGTGTCCCCCCCGATGTTTCCCCGGATGTCCCCCCGGGTGTCCCCGAGGGTGTCGGGGGTTGCGTGGGGTGTGGCGGGGACCCGGGGAGTGGGCGTGGCTTTGCGGCGGGGGAGTGTCGGGGGCGTGGCCAGCGCGGGGCGTGGCCAAGGGGCGCACTGGGCGCCCCCGGGCGGGGCGGGGCGGGGGTCCCGGGCCCCC
>JAWWMU010000106.1:380464-396673 GCA_035048155.1 Cinnycerthia olivascens
GGGTTGCACCCAGCCCCCTGCCCACTGCGGGGGCTCAGCCGGGGCCTCCTCCTGAGCCCCCCTGCCCTGCACCCCTCAAACTCAGCCAAGTGCCTCCTCCCGCTGCCCTGGCCCCCCTCGCCCTGAGCCCCCCCAGGCCCTCCCCCGGCCAGGAGCTCCCCCCAGGACTGCCCCTCTCCAGGAAGCACCTCGAAGGTAAGAGAGCCCCAAACCCCCCATGGTGATGGGACCAGGGTGGGCACTGCCATGGGCGGACTTTGGGGGGTCCCTGGGTGGGTGCAGCTGCATGGGGAGTTTGGGGGGCACCACCAGCTCAGCCCCCCCCTTGCCATGGGGTGTTGGGCCCAGGGTGAGCACCCAGGAGAGCTGGGGGTGCCAATGGGGGTGAGCAGGTGGGGCTGAGCCCCCCCAGCTCAGTCCCTCTGCCCTTGCAGCCCCGCAGCGCTCCCCGCAGAAGGAGCCGGAGCCCCGGGGCCGGGCAGGGGGCCCAGGGGCTGGGGGGGGCCGCGCTCCCCCCCGGGGGTCTCTGCAGTCAGAGTCGAGCTCATCCAGCGAGGCTGAGGCCCCCCAGCCCCCCCTGGCCCCCCAGCGCTGCCAGCCCAACCACCGAGGTGAGGGGGGGGTCCCGTGGGGTACCCCTGCCTTCGGGGGGTCCGGGGAGCCCCTCTCACCCACCCCCCTTTACGCAGGATCTGGGAATGAGTCCGAGAGCAACGACGAGTCCATCCCGGAGCTGGAGGAGCCTGAGAGCTCCGAGCTGCCCCCTGCCCAGCCCCAGGTGGGGTTTTGGGGGGTCGGGGGTGGTGGGGACCCCCGGGGTGTGGGGGCCCTGCTGACCCTGCCTCTCGGCAGGTGCCCCTCGGCCACGGCCTCAGCCCCGGAGAGGAACCGCTCAGCAAAGCCAAGCAGAGCCGCAGCGAGAAGAAGGCCCGCAAGGTGGGGGGTCCCTGGGGGGCTGGGGGTGCTCCTTAGGGTTGGGGTCCTGGTCCCATCCAAGGGTTTGGGGAGAGGGGTCTGTCCTGGGATTCTGGGAAGTCTGTGGGATGGGACTCAGGGGGTCCCATCCTGGCCATGCCGAGAGACAACATCCCCCACCCCCGGCTCCCTGCCATCCCAGGGATTTGGGGTGTTCGGGGGGGCTGTGCCTCCCCCAGGCTGCTGTGCCAGGGTGCAGGGGGTCACTCTGTGTCCCCCCAGGCCATGTCCAAGCTGGGGCTGCGGCAGATCCACGGCGTCACCCGCATCACCATCCGCAAATCCAAGAACATCCTGTTCGTCATCTCCAAACCTGACGTCTTCAAGAGCCCCGCGTCCGACATCTACATCGTCTTTGGGGAGGCCAAGGTGGGCTCGGGGGGCTTTGTGGGGGGGGTTCCTGGCTCGGGGGTGGCTGTGGTGACCCCGTGTCCCCCCCAGATCGAGGACCTGTCCCAGCAAGTGCACAAGGCAGCGGCTGAGAAGTTCAAGGTGCCCCTGGAGCACTCGGCGCTCGTGACGGACGCTGCGCCTGCCCTGGCCATCAAGGAGGAGAGCGAGGAGGAGGAGGAGGTGAGTGCTGGGGGGCTCTGGGAACCCCCCGGGGGTGCCATGGGGGGGTGACAGCGCTGTGACCCCCGGGCGTGGACAGGACAGGGCTGGAGGTGCAGGATGTTGAGCAGAGGTTTTGTGGCTTGGGAAGGGGGTGCAGGGGGATCTCTGGCGTTCAGGGCTGGGTGTGTGCTACGCGGGGGTCACAGCGCTGTCCCCCCCCCCCAGGTGGATGAGACAGGACTGGAGGTGCGGGACATAGAGCTGGTGATGGCCCAGGCCAACGTGTCACGTCCCAAGGCCGTGCGGGCCCTGCGGCACAACAACAACGACATCGTGAACGCCATCATGGTGAGTGGGGGCTGGGACCCCTCCCTTCTCCCAGTGGGAATTTGGGCTGTGACACTCCCCACACCGCTTTTTTCCCAGTGCGAATTGGGGTGACCCCAGAATTCCTCTCTCTGCTCTCTCCCGCAGGAACTGACCATGTAGCAGCTGGGGGTGTCCTGGCCCCCTGTATAGATGCACAGAGCCCCCCCAAATCCTTCCTCCTGCCCCCCACTCTCCTCCTGCCCCCCTGGACTGCTCAATAAAGGCCTCCTGCACCCCTTGGATCGCACCTCGCCTCCCAGGCCTGATTTTGGGAGGTTGGGGAGCCCCTTTTCCTGCAGTGGGGTGGGGGGGCAGCACCTGGGGGAGGTGGAAGAACTCCAGGGTGCTCCCACCATCACTGGGGATTGGGGGTACCCCCCTCCCCTCCAGATTTGGGGGCTGGCAGAGACCTGGGATGGGAGTGAAGCCCCTGAGCTCACAGGGCTGGGAAGGGAGGGAGCTCCTGGTACCAAATCCCAGGTGTCCCAGGGCCCTTCTCCTACTCTGTGTTCCTGGTGTTGGGATGGGAGGGGACACTTCCCCCCGTGTCCCCAGGTGGGTCCCCGGAGGTGCCTCAGCTCCTGGCACACCTGAATCCCAGAGGGAGAGGTTGGGATACCACTGGGAGAAAGGGGGGGGGTCACCAGTAAGGATGAGGGGAGACTCCAGTGGGGTAATGGTGTGGGGGGAACCTCTGGTGGGGACAGTGCTGGGGGCTGGGGGGGTTTGGGGCCGAGGGTTCTGGAATGTGCTGAGTCAGCATCTGGCTCCGGGTGGGGGGGAGGAGACAGAGCCCCCTGGGTGCTCTGTGACCCCACAACCCCAACTGGGGCCCTCCCAGCCTATCTGGGGACGCCACTCAGGGTGTGAGACCCCCAGGGAATGCAGATAAAGGGGAGGGTCCCAGCTCAGCTCTGGTGGTGGGTGAGGAGGGGGGTAGTGTCTGTGGGGAATCCCAGACTGGGAGAGCTGGAATGCTCAAGAATGTTCCAATACCATGGAAGAGAGGGTGAAAAAATTCACATTGTGATAAAACTTCATTTCGGGGGACAGTTCTGGGGGACCCGCTGTGCAAACTGTAAACTGGGGGGGAGCAGACCCAGCCCCTTGGAAATAGATCCCAATGCTCAGGACACCCCTCGGGAGCTGACAGGGATGCTCAGGAGCAGATCAGTCCCTCTGGAAGGAGATCTGTCCCCAAAATGCAAATCCATCTCTGTCCCCCAAGTCCCAGTTGGAGCCCCGGGCTGCTGGTGAGGCTGGGGCAGTGCAGACATCCTGCTGGGGCCCCCAGATCCCACAGGAGGGGGCCGGGATCCCTCCAGGGGCAGCTCCATGTTCCAGGATCTCCACGAGGGCACAGGTTGGTTTTCTTGGGCCCCTCCAAGGGCAGCTCCAGGGTCCCCCTGGGGCAGATCCACGCTCCACGTCCCCTCCGAGGGCGGCTCCGTGTCCTGGGATCCCCCCGAGGGCAGCTCCCTGTTCTGGGCTCCCTCCAGGGGGGGCAGCTCTGTGTCCCAGGATCACCCTGGCATCAGCCCCACATTCCATGTCCCCACGGGGGGCAGCCCCCCGTTCCCCCGGGGGGGTCACTCTGTGTCCCGAGCTGCGGGCGGGAGCGGCCACGCTCCCTCAGGACGAGTCCCGGTCCAGGCTGCAGCCCAGGGCCTCGATGTCGCTGCTGATGTGGGAGATCATCCGGTCCCACTCGTCCTCCTCCGAGGGCACCGACTGCTCGTCGGAGCTGCCGGCGGCGCCGGTGCCGTTGGAGGCGGAGGCGGCGCCCAGCGAGCGCCGGTAGCGGCCGAAGCTGTCGGTGATGATGCCGCGGCCGTCCTTCACCCCGATGGTCTCCAGGAAGTTCTCGAAGTGCTGGCTGTCCTTCTCGGGGATGAAGGGACGCAGGCCTGGGGCCGGGACACGGCGCGGACACGGGGTGAGTGCCCCAGGACAGGGTCAGGGGGATCCCTCACCCGGGGGTCACTCCCCAGCATTCCGGGAGTGGCCACTCCTGGAGTGTGCAGTGTTCCAGGGGGGTCCCAGAGTCTCTCTGGGAGAGATGGGGCCTGCAGGGTCCCCTGGTCACTCATTCACACCTGAGACTGCAGCCGCTGCTCGCCAAGGGCAAAATCCGGCTCAAGTGGGATTTTCTGATCTCCAAACAATCTAATTCCTCCTCCGGCATCTTGCTCAGCTTTGCTGAGCTTATCCCAATAATTTGTCCCATCAGGGACATCTGTCCTGTCCCCTCGGTGTCCCCAAGGGCCACAGGGCCCACGTGAGACATGCTACTCCTGTCCTGTGGGGATCTTAAATTCCTGACTCCTTTGCCTTGGATACCAGAGGCCAGGTGAGGGGCCTCAGGTGTGGTCAGGCACTGCTCCTGCGGAGCAGGCACGGTCCTGGGAGGATTTTGTGTTCCTGACCTGTTTTCCTAGGATGTTGGAGGCCAGGTTGTTTAAATATCCCTGCTCTGGAGAAGGTCTCCTGGCCTGGAGATTCCCAGGTCTGATTTAAATTCCCTGGCTCTGGAGAAGGTTTCTAGGTTTGAGAGAAGGTTCCCAGGTCTGGATTAGGCTTCCTAGATCTGCAGGAAGTTCCCAGGTGCTTTACAGCCAGGTGGGAGCAGGGAACAGCTCTGAGGAGAGCCTGAAGCTGTGGCATGAGCTGTGTTGGATGGTCTTAGCTGCCCTCTGGACTGAGGAATCTCCACAGGAGAGCTGGACTGGGCTGTTCCTCCTCTCGTGGTGGCACCCCAAGGCCTCCCTGTGCCCCCTGCCCTCCACCCCCCAATGGGAGCCCTCAGCTCTGGGCTCCTGGCCCCGGAGCCATGCCAGCACTCACCCAGGAGCAGGAATTTCCTGCTGTCCCCGTAGAGCTGCTTGAGGTTGATGCAGAACTCGTGGATGGAGGCCCCGTTGCGGTACTCGTGCAGCAGCATGGCGAACTGCTGGATCTCCTGCGAGGACAGCTTCGTGCGCAGCTGCGGGGACAGCACGGCCCTCAGGGCACTGGGGGCTTGGGAATGCCATGGGAAGGGCCAGGAGCCCCGTGGGAGAACAGGGGTGAGCTGTGGGGGTCACTGGGACTCGTGGAGTCTCAGGGCATGAGGGGGCCTGGATGCTGGGAATGGGAGAAGGGGGAGGATGCTCTGTGGGAGAAGCAGAGAGTCCAGAGAAGGTCCCAGAGCTGCTCCAGGACTGGAGCCCCTCTGCTCTGGAGCCAGGCTGGGAGAGCTGAGAATGTTCCCCTGGAGAGGGACTGGGGACAAGGGATGGAGGGACAGGACACAGGGAATGGCTTCCCACTGGAAAAGTGGTGTTTTAGATGGGATACTGGGAAGAACTTCTTGCTTGGTAGGGTAGTGAGGGACTGGAATGGATTTCCCAGAGAAGCTGTGGCTGTTCCATCCCTGGCAGTGCCCAAGGCCATGTTGGACAGGGCTTGGAGCAGCCTGGGACAGTGGGAGGTGTCCCTGCCATGGCAAGTGGGGACTGGCTCATCCTTACAGCCCCTTCCCGCCCCAACCACTCCCCAATTCCATAACACAAGCCCAGGATCAGGCCCTGCTAGCCCAGTCTGGCCGGGAAGGGAAGGAGGAGCTGCTCCGCCATGGCCTGAGCCCCAAGCCCACCGTCATCATGTAGTCCTGCAGCAGCTCGGTGGCCGTGGTGCTGAGCTCGCTCTCGCTGGCCGTGGTCCCGTGTGGGGCTGGGTGTGCCGAGAAGGAGCACGGGGAGGTGTCCCCTGCCTCCAGCGTGTCTGCCAAGGAACTGACACCGAGCACGGGTCAGTGTTTGAGGGCTCCTCAGCATGGGGGCATTGTTGGGTGGCTCGTGCAGGGCCAGGAGTTGGATTCTGACCCTTGGGGTGCCTCCCAACCCAGGGTGTTCCATGATTCTGGAAGCCCCCAGTTCCTGAAGGAATCCCAAGACTCCCAGGGAAGCCAATACTGCTTTGGTGACAGTCAATTGTCCCCTGTGTGGGGAATTATCCCTCTGGCTGCTTCCTCATTGGGAACACCACAGGGAAAAATCCCCACCCCCCATACTTTGGGCTTAAATGTGCGATTTTCAATAAGGTTCCTAATTCCTGCATATTAAACATTCCTGGAGTAGCCCTCGATGGTGGCTATTCCAAGAGCATCCCTGCATATTAACCAATGGTTTGTGTGCTAGGACTTCATCCCACAAACACTGTCCATGTTCCCAGTGACCCAGGAGGGAAAAGCTTCCCAAATAGCTGGCAGAACCCTTCTCCCAGCTCCAGCTGCACTCCAGCTGGTAAGCCTGCACCATGCTGACACAGGGACTGCTTGCTGTGGACAGCACTCCCTGGAATGCTGAGGGCAGAACAATCCAGGCCTGGCCAGGATCCGTGCCAACCCCCCAGGGCCCAGCTGAGCTCCCTGATGTGCCGATGGCAGCAGCTCCGGGTTAATCCCAGCTTCATGCATCACTCACAAAGTGCTGGCGTCTGCCTCGAAGGGCTCCTTCACATCCACTTTGGTGGAAGAGTCATCTGGAGGGGAAAAATTTGGGAGATGGAATGTGAGAGGCTTGAACTCAGTGTCTTCCCAAGCCACGAGAGACACAAAGTGATTCCTGACTTGGCTGGCAGGGAGGAGGCCAGGAATGAGCGACTAGGTTAGGGGAAATGACCTCAGGTTGTGCCAGGGGAGGTTAAGGTTGGATCTTGGAAAGATTCCTTCACAGGAAGGGCGGTCAGGCATGGGAAAGGGACACCCAGGGAGGGGTGGAGTGCCCATCCCTGTGGGTGTGGCACCTGGGGACACGGTCAGTGGTGGCCTTGGCAGTGCTGGGGTTCCTGTGGCTGTTCCACCCTCGGCCATTCCTGCCTGAAGCTCCTCCCTCCTGGCCATTGCTGCCTGAGGCTGTTCCCCCCTTTGGTCATTGCTGCCTGTGGCTGGGGTTCCTGAGGCTGTTCCCCCCTTTGGCCCTTGCTGCCTGAGGCTGGCTGTGCTGGGGTTCAGCCCCAGCAGGAGGCACTCACCGCTGTGCAGGGACAGGTGCCGTGTCGGCGTCGAGGCGCCGTCGAAGATGGCGCGGTCCAGGAAGTCGATGGTGGACTCGGTGTAAACGATCTGGAAGACTTGGCTGAGCAGGGAGCACAGCTCCTCAGCACCCACCTGGGAAGGAGCAGGGAGCTGTAGCAGATCCCACAGAGGGAGATTCCCCCTTCCCCTTCAGCTCTGCAGGATGCATGTTAGTTCCCCAGGGAATGCAGGGATCCCAGGCCTGTCCCCCTCCCAGCACGCCTGTCCTCTTCCACCTGGCAGCAGGAGCTGGGGTGCTCCAGCATCAACCCAGGAGCCTCCACATTCTGTGCAGAGGCTCCTCCACGCAAGTCCCTGGGATTTTGGCTCATCCCAGAGAGGTGCAGGTGCCCGAGGGAATGTCAGAGCTGGGAATGAGGGGAGTGAAATTCCACCCTCAGTGGAAATCAGAGAGGCTGAGACTGGAATCCCTGGATCCAGACATTGGATGAAACAAATTCCCAGGTCAGCACAGGGGAAACACCCCGATCAGCAAAACCCCATTGTGGGATTGTGCTCATGCATTCTGTGCTGCTGCAGAAGGCTCTGGGTGACAGGGACTGAGGGAAACACTTCCCAGAGACCCTCTTGTGTCCCAGGGCTGGGACAGCGATCAGGATTCCTTCTCCAGGCTCTCCAGCAATGCCCAACGACACCTGGCATCCCTAAATCTGTGTCCTACGAGGTGTGAGACCAGGGAAGGATCCAGACACACCACAGGACTCAGCCACCGTGGAGTTTGTGGCTCCACCACCCCCACGATCCAAGAGCCAGAAAGCTCCCAGCACTCCCACTGAGCGTGAGCCCAGGCTGAGGTGCTCCCAGGGACTCCATGGAGCAGTGGTGGCCGTACCTTGCTCTCCGTGGCCAGGACCACCAGGCAGCAGGACTCCAGGGGTCCCCCCGCGCTCTCCGACAGCGAGCCCGACGTCAGCGCCTTGGAGCCCTCGGCACACAGGCTCTGGCTCGGCGAGATCCCGGGATCCTGAGCTGAGGGGAGAGCAGAGGTGAGGGAAAGGTAGGGCAGGGAGGGCGTGGGAAGGAGTCCTGCAGGTGGGGAAGAACCCTGAAGCAAAAGGATGGGATGAAAAGCCTTCAATCTGGAGCTGGTTTTGACAGTTGTCTGGCTGTTTTTACAGCTCAGAATTCCATCACCAGATTTCCGGCCCCTAAGGCATTTATTCCCTTTATTCCACAGCCTGTCCATGGGGTTTGTAATCAGATAAATCCCTCTCCAGCTCCCTGTTCCCAAACCATGCTGGTGTGACATGCACAGAGCTGCACAGGACAGGGAACGAGGTGTCATGGAACCCTCATGGAATGCTTTGGCCTGGAGAGACCTCGAAGCCCACCCAGCCCCACCCCCTACCACGGGCAGGGACATCTCCCACTGCCCCAGGTGGCTCCATGCCCAATCCCACCTGGCCCCCAGGGGGACAATCCCAACTCCGTGGGCACAGCTCACCTGTCTTGAGCACAACCAGGTGTGCAGAGTCATCCCGGATGTAGGACACGGAGGCGATGTCGTGGATGGGCACCCTGAGGATCAGGTCCTCCCCGTCCCTCCACACCAGTTTGATGTTGTAGGCAGAGAGGCTGATGACAGCGTCGTGCTCTGGGGTCAGCTGCCCCGGGAGCTGGTGGGCTCTCTGGAACACCAGGGATTAGTCATGGAATGGCTGGGGCTGCAAGGAGCTTAAGGGTGATCCAGGCCCCTGCCATGGACAGGGACACCTTCCACTACCCCAGGCTGCTCCCCAGCCAGCCTGGCCTGGAACACTTCCAGGGATGGGGCAGCAGCTTCTCTGGGAAACCCACTGCAGTCCCTGGCTGCCCTCGCAGGGGTGTTTCCCCTTTGGGAACAGCTTTCCCTGCCACCCGTGGAGCAGCAGCATGCAGGGCAGCCACTGGCTGAGGCCCCAGCCCTGGGTTTGTGCCCACTGGCAGTCCCAGGGCAGCAGAGCACTCACCTTGGCGTTGTCGATCAGGTGCAGGATCTCCGTGCGGCTGGAGGGGTTCAGGTATCCCGGGATGGAAGTGAGCTGCCCTAAATACTGGGAGAGAAGAGCCAAACCATCACCACAGCATGGACACCGTCCTGGACGTGGTAGAACGAGTCATGGGCAGGCCCCAGGGAAAACTGGAGATGGGTGAGAGGTAAGAATGATCACCTGGGAACAAAGAAGTTCCACAGAAACCTCAGAGCCCCTTTCAGTGCCTCAGGGGCTTGGGGAGAGCTGGGGAGGAGCTTTGGATGAGGGGGAATGGGTTCCCACTGCCAGCTGGGATATTGGGAAGGGTACCTTGACCTCCTTCTCGATGTAGTCGTGGAGCAGCAGGTCGGGCTCCACGCGGTCGGGAAGCGCCACCACCACGGTGTGCAGCGGCCGCCGCTCCGTCACCTTCTCCTGAGCCTTCTTATCCCGGCCCTTCTCCCCCTTCAGGAACACTCGCTTGAACGGGGACACAATTCCAGGCTGGGGAGAGCAACAGAGCACCAGGGTCAGGCTGAGAAGGGGGACTGGCACAGGGTCCAAATCCCATCCTGCTGGTTCTGCCCCATGGCCAGCCCAGGTTTGGAGCTACAAATCCATGGCTTGCCAGAGAAATCCCTTTTCCTGGGACACAACACAGGTGCTGAATGCTGCCACTACCAAAACACGGTGGTTTCGCCCCAAAGTCACCGTGTTCAACCTTGCAGGTAGGAGAAATGCAACTCTTATATACCACAATATACTGCAGAACAGTGGATCCAGAGGGATCTCCCATGGTTTGGTACCTCCCCAAGGAACTGCTGGGGCAACTCAACAAGGAATGCCGAAGAAACAGGCAGGAATGTTCCAAGGAGGCCCCAAACAATGAGAAAATGACCCAGAAAGTGGATTTCCCTGGGAAAAATGGGAAATTCCAAACCCTGAAGTGCCAGGTTTGGAAAACCACTGGAGCCAACACACAGGCTCCCAACTGTCCATCTGCAGGGGAATGCCAGGGGACCTCACCAGGCTGGATAAATGATTGGGAACATCCCCAAACTGCTCCTGTTCCAGGTTTACCAGGGGAAGTGGATGTTTGGAGCACACAGATCCATGGCTGGATCTAGGAACTCCTTGGACATGTGACTCCAATGTTCCATTCCATGGTGGCCTCTGCTTGCCACCCCTCAGGGCAACCACATCGTGGCTTTCCTGACCCTCGTGGGCAAAGGAAAGGAATGTGGGATCTGAAGGGCAGAGAACATGCTTCCGATGGTGAATTAATTAAATATAAACCAAAGCAAAGCTCCTGGGATAATGGGAATTACCAGCTCAAAAGGAAACACAAGGACATTGGGGACAGCTCGGCCTGGAAAAGCATCCCTTGGATCAGGGAGAGAAAAATAAAGGGATCTTACAGGACAGAGAGGAGAGGAAACAGCCTCAGGAGCAGCACTGTGGATTTCCAGGAAGCATCCCTACTCAGAGCATCCAGAAGGACCCCATGATCCTTGATCAAGATATTCCATAATCCTGCCAAGGGACTCTAGAGAAGGAAATCCTGGACACAACAGGTCTGCTTCCCAAGAACAGGGATGTCCCATCTGAAATCTTGCCTGCCAATGCCTAAGGCTGCAGCTCCACAGGAACCTTTCAGGAACCAAAGTGCAGCAATGTCCCACTGGGATCGAGGTCGCACCCAGACACTTCCCCCTCAACCAGGCTGGATCCAGACCCACCTCACTGCAGAGGAACCCCCTTTTCCCTCAAGGATGGGGCTGCCATGGATCCCTGCTCCCCTGGCCGGCCTGGGGAGGAACTGGGGACTCCAAAGCCCAGCTGGAGGCACCTCTGGCTGTGACGCAGCCCCAAAACAGCTTCTGCTTTTGGGGCACCCCAAAGCCCAGCACCCACCTCGTCCTCCATGGGATTCCTGCCAGGGGAGCAGGCTGGAGCCGTGCTGGGGGAGCTGCAGGGGCTGTGGGGGGAGCAGGGAACGCTCCCCTCGTTCTGGGGGTGCCGGAATTGGGGCGCCTGGGGCCAGGAAGTGCCACAGCCACAGTTTCCTCTGTCCCACGTGACTGTGCTGGGGAGGGAACCACGGTGGGGCACCAGCCCAGTCCCTGCTCCCACCCTGCCTCCTGCAGCCCCAAATCCCTGGGGGCACCCCAAATCCTTCATCCTCTGCCGTTACCACCCCCAGGAGGGAAATACCCCTGTGCCAAGGGAGGTTGAGCCCTGGTTTTTCTTCCAAGCTTGGAGTTGTTTTTGTTCCAACATGCAGCTGGACCCCAGGTGCTGCTCCAGAGGCTTTTCCAATCCTAATGATCCCACAGGCCACTGAGTCCATGGGCTGCTCAGCTTCTTTCTGCCCACAGCAGCTGTGGCTGCCCCTGGACCCCGGAACTGTCCAAGGCCTGGCTGGACATCAGGGCTTGGAGCAGCCTGGGATGGTGGAAGTTCCTCCAGCACCCCAATTCCTGACCTCCTAGCAAACACCAGCACATCCACGTTCCCCCTGCATCCCACAGCACCCCAAAATCCACTTCATCCCAAGGAGCAGGGGGGCTGCAGCCCTGGAGCAGCTCCTGGGATCTCTGCAGCAGCTCCAGGTCCTTGTGCTGTTGGATCCAGGGCTGGGGCAGCTCTGCAGGTGGGAATCACCTGAGGGGCAGAATCCTCCATTTCCTCCCACCCATGCTGGGATCAGCCCAAGGCATGGGGCTGGATATTTGGGATAACAAAGGAATTTCAAGAAGAATTTCCTCCAGAGATGCAACTCCAGATTTTAGGAGGGAACTGCTGAAGCAGCTGCTGGAAGAGGCAAACAGCACCAACCTCAGTGATCCCTGAGCTGGAAAAGCTGGGAATTTCACATGAACAGCTGAGGGCATTCCCTCAGGGAAACTGTGCAAGCTCTGGCTCACTGGCAGCGTGGCCTGTAGAGTCAGAGCTGCAGGGAAATCATCCCCAGAAAATTCACCTCCACCCCCACATCCTGCTGGGATCCTCACCTGAGGCTCCACATGTGACACCAACCAGTCCCACGGCCCGGAGGGAATTCCAGATGGATCCATCCTGCCCCACAGAACTTGTGGGAAAGGGTCTTTTATCCCAGCACAGCTCCACATTCCCACTGGGATAACCACAGGGGAGACCCAGGGAATAGGAACTCCTGGAGGGAATGCCAGGGCTCCAGTTCAAACCAGTTCAGATTTCACCCAGAGCTGGACTCTGCCCCAAAGCCAGGCTGGGATTTCCCTCCTTATCCCAAACCAAATCCTGAGCTCCCTTTGGAGCAGCACTGGGGGAACTCAGTTCCTTCCTTTCAGCTCAGAACGCTGCTGGGATGATCCACAGAGTGAAAAAAGCAGGAAGAAGGATTTTCCCTGTAGCTGGAACATCTGAGGAAGGCGAGGATGGACCTGCCCCTCTCCAATTATCCAGGTTTCATGGCAGCAGCTCCAAGGGTTGATGAAGCACCAGAACGATGGAAAACTTGCTCCAAGGAAGCTCCATGAGACCATGGATCAGCTCAGAGGGTGTCACAGCCAAGCCCCACCCGGGTGCCCAGCTCAGCCCTGCTCCAGAGGGACTTTGTGAGCTCCTGGCTCAGCAGGAGCAGGACAGGAGTGGCCACACTGGGAGCCACCAGGTAGGACTGGGAAAGGTGGGATCAGCCCGGGAAGGGGTCAGCAGGAGAGGTCAGGCGTCAGAGGGACGACAAGTGGGATTATCCGGGGGGGGCAGCCCAATGTCTCCCTGGGGAAGGGATGAGGGAACGATCTGGATCCTTCCCACTGCCAGGAAACAAAGTGCGATGCCCCAGGGCACAGGTGAGAGACACCTGAGCTCTGCTTAAAATCCCCCGGAGCCCTGGGAGCTGGTTCCTTCCCAAAAGCAGGCTCAGCCTGTCTCCAGGTGAAAAACTCCTCCTGCAGCATCTCCCGGGGTTCCCTGCTGGCATCGGGGGGGTTAATGCCCAGATCTGGCTGTCTGGGAAGCCTGGAGAGCAATCCCCAAAAATCCCACTCAGCTTTACTCCTCCTGGAAATGTTTCAGCTTCAGCAGGAACCTGCTGCCACCTCTGGAGATCTCTGCGAGGCCAGGGACTCCCAGAATCTCCAGTTTCTCCCCAAAATTGTGGGATCAGATCCATCCTCCCACGGCAGGTCCAAGCCTCTCCCAGAGGACACAGAAATGGGTCGAAAGGAGGGAAATCAGGGCAACGCGGGCACGGCCGGAGCTGCTGAGCCCCGGAGACACAATAAAGGCATAAATTAATAGATGTATGAATTAAATTAATTGGCATCAGTAATAATTCAAATAAGTTAGCCAGCTCATAAATTAATCGCTCCGTAATTAATAACCCCATCAGTGAATACCCTTCTCAAAGCCCTCGTTCGCAGCGCGAGGTTTTGGGGTGGGGGCTCTGGGTCAGCCCCCGGGACGGGGATGTGGGCAGACTCCCCCGGGAAGCGGAAACCGGATAAGGCCCGGGAACGGCCCCGGGAGGGGCTCGGGCACCACCGGGAGGGCTCCGGGCCGGGGGCGGGGGCGGCCCCGCCCGGGCTGAGCCGAGCCGCCCACGGGGGGCACAGCGCGGCCCCCGGCTGCCCCTCTGCCCCCGCTCTCACCTTCTTGCCCTTCTTGCCCTCCTCCTCCATGGCTCCGGCGGCGGCCCGGGCCCCCCCCGGGGCATCCCGGCCCGGGGCAGCGGCGGGGCCTCAGCGCTCGGCAGCGGCAGCAGCAGCCATGGCGCGCCCGGTTCCCGCTCCAGCCCCGCCTTTCGATGCCGATCCCGCTGCCGGTGCCGCTGCCGCTCCGGTCCCGGCGCCGCCTCAGTGCCCGCGGCTCGGCCCCGCCGCCATCTTGGGCGGCGCCTTCCCGTGACGTCATGGTCCCGCCGCCGGGGGGAGACCAGCTCAGTGCGCCTGCGCCAAGCGGGCGGCACAACAAGCCGCGCCCACACTGAGCCACGCCCTCCATTGATGGGCCTGCAGGCCACGCCCACCACAATGAGACCACGCCCCCTACCCGCCTTTATTATGATGTCATAATTGCGATCACACCCATAACAGAAACCACGCCCCTCCCCTTGGCCCCGCCCACACGCGCTGATTCCTCCCCCGCCTCTCTGTGACGTCATCAGGCGGTGCCCGCTCTCTCCGCCATGGCCGCCGCCGGAGCAGGTGAGGGTGGGATGGCGGCCCGTGCGCATCCGCCGCCATCCGCGGCCAGAGGCGCCATCCACGGCCAGGGCCGCCACCGCGGCACCTCCGATGGCTCCCGGGCCGCGCGGGGTGCGGCACTCCCCGCCCATCGGGCCCCGCCGCGGTCGTGAGGGGCCGCGGGCCGGGCTGGAGGGGCTGCCGGCGGTGTTCTGGGGTGTCCCGGGGGATCGAGGATCCCTCGGGAGCGTTTCCCGCCGCAGGCTCCAGCATGGGGGGGCCTGGCGTGGCCCCTGCCATTCCTGTAGCGCTGCCAGAGCATCCCGGGGCTGTTTGAGGCCGCTCCCGGCGCTTCCCGGGGCGGTCATAGAATCCTCGGACACCCCTGGGCTGGGTGGGACACGGGGGGACTGCGGGAGCCCGAAACCCCCGGGTGGGGCCGGTTCCATTCCTGCCCCTTCCCGTTCCAGGTTCCTGCTGTGAGGATCCAGAGAGATTCAGGAAACCACCAGGAAGAAGAAAGTGGATTCAAGGGAGCTGCCGCCGTAATTAGCCCAATTTTGGTTAATTAAGGCGACCAAGGCCTCGGCTCCTCATCTCCCAGGGAAATTCCATGGGAATGCCGTGACCTGAGACATGGAGCTCCATCGTGGCAGGATGGATTTGTTGTCACCTGCCCAGGTGAGGGTCATCCCCAGCTCTGCCAGTGCTCCTTGGGACTCTGCAGGATAGGAATACCACGGGAATATCGGGAGTTTGGCTCCTGGTGTCACCATGGGCCGCAGGGCCACGCTCCTGGGCTGTCCCTGTTTCCCCCCTTCTCCATTCCTGGGGTGACACCAGCCTGCCAGTGCCTCCCGGGGAGCCCAGGAGTGTCCGGGTGCCCGTGGCCCTTCCTGCCGCAGGCTCCAGCATGGGGGGGCCTGGTGTGGCTCCCTCCATTCCTGCAGCCCTGCCACAGCACCCCGGGGCAGTTTGAGGCCGCTCCCGGCGCTTCCCGGGGGCGGTTATTAAACCCCGGACACGCCTGGGGCCCACCTGGGGTTTGGGGAAGATGAGGGGGGGCAGCAGGGCTGGTGACATTCCTGCCCTTCCCTTCTCATTCCAGGCTTTCCCTGTGGTGGTCCAGAGGGATTCAGGAAGGCACCAGGGAGGAGGAAGAGGATGCAACGCTCTTGTCACAATAATGAGCCCAGTTCTGGGGCACTAATGCTGCTGGCACCAGGTCTGTGCTGGTGTCACCTGCACTCACCTGTCCAGTGGCCCTGGGTGGAAGGAGGAGCTGGAGCAGCCTGGCAGATTTCCCGTGGGGGAGCCAGGAGGCTTTGGTGGCACTGAAATCAGGGAATTAAATATTTTCCTTGTTTTGTTTCCAAAGCTTCTTTTCTCTCTGGTGAAAAGGGATAAAAATGGGGGTTCAGTGGGAGGGGAAGGAGGAGCTCCAGGTGCTGGAGCAGTGACCCACCCTGTGTCCCCAGGGTCACCTGGATGTGCTGTCCCCATGTCCCAGGCTCAGGTGGCCCCTTGGCCCTGTTCTGTGCTCCACACTGTCCCAATGTCCTTGGGTCCCGGCATTCCCATGTCCCAGATCCTGATGTCCCCTTGTCCCCCTGCTCATGTCCTGTGTCCCAGTGTCCCCAGTGGTGGCTGGTAGGCTGGGACCCACTGCCTGGGAGGTGGGGTGCAGTTCCCAACTGGAAGAAGGTGGCTCTGGTGTGCTCCTGCTGGGGTCTCGGGAGCTGCTCCTGTACCAGGACCCATCAAATAGCTCCATGAATGGCTCAGACTAATTAATGGAGTTAATTAATGGAGGAGACAATTATGTTAACAGTTAAGTACATAAATGGAATATTGGAAGATAAAATTCCTATTAATGCCTGGAGAGGTTCCCTGGACCAGAGGCTGGACACTGTTAAAGGAATAAAGCTGGGATTTATTAAAAGGCCTTCAAAGGATTCACCTTGGGCAGTGCAAGAACTTGGCTGGGTTTGACCCAAGATGAACCTAAGATGGACACTGGATCACCAGTTTTTACACTTTTATAAGTTTTGGTCCATTTCCATATTGGAGTTAATTGTCCAATTGCAGCTCCAGGTTCTGCAGTCCCACC
>JAWWMU010000106.1:407122-419589 GCA_035048155.1 Cinnycerthia olivascens
TACGCGGAGCCCGAGCGCGTCCGGCGGCTGCTGGCCGAGCTGGAGCGGTTCCGCGGCGTGGCCGAGCGGCTGGAGCGGCCCGCGCCCGGCGGCGGCTCCGAGCTGGACGCGCTCTGGAAGGAGCTGCAGGAGGCGCAGGAGCGCGACGCCCGGCAGCGCTCCATCGCCATCGCCCGCTGCTACTCCATGAAGAACCGGCACCAGGACATCATGCCCTACGACCGCAACCGCGTCGTGCTGCGCTCGGGCAAGGACGACTACATCAACGCCAGCCGCGTGGAGGACCTGTCCCCGTACTGCCCCGCCCTCATCGCCACCCAGGCCCCGCTGCTCGGCACCGCCGCCGACTTCTGGCTCATGATCTACGAGCAGAAGGTGTCCGTGGTCGTCATGCTCGTGTCCGAGCAGGAGCTGGACAAGGTGCGTGCTGTCCTGGGTGCGGGACTGGCCGGGCGGGGTCCCGGGGCCGGGACACTGCCCGGTGTCACCGGGACCCGCGGGTCCGTGTGTGCTGACCCGTGTGTGGCCCGTCCCGCGGCAGAAGGTGCTGCGGTACTTCCCGTCGGAGCGGGGCCAGCCCGTGGCCCAGGGCCCGCTGACCGTGGTGCTCACCAGCCTGCGCGCCACCCCCACGCACGTGGAGCGGATGCTGACGCTGCAGTACCGGGACCAGAGCCTCAAGCGCACCGTGGCCCACCTGCAGTTCACCTCCTGGCCTGAGCTGTACGCGGGGGGACTAAGGGGGGCTGGGGGAGCGCTGAGCTTCTGCGGGGGCGATTCTGGGACCACAGCTTGGGAATTGGGGAGGGTGTTTGGGCAGCCCCGACCCGTCTGGGGGGGCCTGAGTGTGGAGACCCCCCCCCCAAGCGAGTGTTCCCCCACCCCCAGGGGCCTGCCCGACAGCAAGGGGAGCCTCCTGCGCTTCATCCAGGAGGTGCACGGCCATTACCTGCACCAGCGCCCGCTGCACACCCCCGTCGTGGTGCACTGCAGGTGAGCGGGGCCGGGGGGCTCCCGGGGCGGGTGAGGGGCTCCCCCCTCATCCCTCGGGTGTGTCACGGCTCGGGGGTCTCTCCGCAGCTCCGGCGTGGGCCGCACCGGCGCCTTCTGCCTGCTGTACGCGGCCGTGCAGGAGGTGGAGGCCGGGAACGGCATCCCGGACCTGGCCCAGCTGGTGAGGCGCATGCGGCAGCAGCGCAAGCACATGCTGCAGGAGAAGGTACTGCGGGGGGGCTGCAGCCCCCGGGCGCCTGGGGCAGGGGCTGCACCCCCCGGGCCTCACCGTTGTCCCCTCCCTTGCAGCTGCACCTCAAGTTCTGCTTCGAGGCCATCCTGCTGCACGCCGAGCAGGTGCTGCTGCGCCACGGCGTGGGCGGCCCCACCCTGGCCAAGCCCCCCAACAGCACCTCCCCCAAGGTGGGTGTATAGGGGTGCCGGGACGGTCTGGGGAAGTCTGCCACTCCCAGGACTCACGGGGCTACTCTCCCCCAGCTCTACTTCCAGCAGGACCCCCAGGACCTGGTGCTGGGGGGGGACGTGCCCATCAGCTCCATCCAGGCCACCATCGCCAAGCTCAGCATCAAGCCAGGGGGGCCCAGCGCGGAGCCCGGGGAGGGCTGGGGGGTGGATCCCGCCCCCGCTCCGGACCCCGTGGAGCCCGAGGTGCCGCTGGTGATTCCTGACGGCGTCGTGGACGGCGTTGGTGCCCGTGAGCCCGAGCCCCCCGCCCCGAGGCCGCCCGTGCCCGAGCCATTGGGTGACGCTGAGAGCAGCAACCACGTTGGGGGGGAGAGCCCTGAGGGGGCAGGGGGGCCGCCGGAGCCCCCCGCTGCCCCCCCTGCCTCCTCCTCCTCCTCACTGGAGCTCTTGGCCTCGCTGACGCCCGAGGCCTTCAGCCTGGACGCGTCCCTCAAGGGCAAACAGCGCATGAACAAGCAGAACTTCCTGCAGGCACAGCCGGGTGAGGGGCTCCGTGGGCCCCGGCCCAGCGACGACCCCCTCAGCATGCTCGACCCCCTCTGGACCCTCAACAAGGCGTGAGGGGAGTGGGGGCCCTCCGGCCCCCAGCCCCACTTCATTTGACTCCAGGTAGAACTGACTTTTTCAGCTCTTTGCTACTAAAATAAAGCGAGTTTCTCTGCAGGGCCGAGCCCTGGTGCTGCCGGGAGTGGGGTCAGGGCTGAGGCAGGTTCGGGTTAGTTCCGTTTAATGGATGTTCCTGCACACGTTATAAAACACGATCGGTACAAAAAGCGTCCCCTGTACAGCACAAAGGTACAGCTGGGCGAAGGCCACCCGCGGGGGGCTGGGCCGGGGTCCCGGGGGTCCCCCCTGCCCCAGGCCGGCGCCGCCTCTACAATCACCGGGGGTCAAGAACGGACGTCACGGGCAGAGCGGGAGGGGCCGGCCGGGAGCGGAGCCGCCGGGCCGCGCTCGGGGGCCGGAGGGAGCCCCGGGGCTGTGCACGTTGGTCCCGCTGTGACCCCGCCCGCGTCCCTGCCCAGCGCCCGCAGGAGGGGGGCGAGGGCTCCACCCGCTCCCAACCTGAGAAAAGCCTCCTCTGGCCCCGCAGCGGGAAGAGGAGGAACGGGAGGAGGAAGAGGAGGAGGAAGGTGCTATTGCTGCAGACGGGGCACAGGAGGGAGCCGGGCAGGGCAGCTGTGCAGGGCACGGCAAGGGCAGCACTGCCGGGGCTGTGCCTCCGCCCCCCGCGCCAATAAATAACTATTTACAGCGTATAAATAAATAGAGTGGGGGCAGCTGCGGCCCCGGGCGGGATCAGGCGGGGCCCTGCCGCGCCCTAAGGCACGTGGGGGCCGAGCCTCGCCCAGGAGGGGTCGGTCCCGGCCCTCTCCCGGCTGCCACCCGGGACCGGCGCTGTCCGAGGGCTGCTCTGTGTCCTGGAGCGCTGCTGCGCTGGGACAGCCACTGCCGGGAGCCACCGCGCTGTCCCCGCTCCTGCCCTATCCCGCCCCCGTGTCCCTCTGCACCATCGCGCTGCCGGGGGATCCCCGAGACCGCAGGGAAGGTGCTGGACCAGGGAGAACAGCAGGAGGGCGCGGCCCCACCGCACGGACGGAGCCACGGAGCCGGCGGCCCTGTCCCCTCTCCGGCACAACCCCGAGCCCCGCCTCAGCCCCGCCGGCCCCTCCTCCTGCTCAGTCCAACTTTTCCAGCACCGAGGGCACGTAGACCAGGCTGAGCTCGCTGCCGAAGTTGCAGACGATGGCGGCGTTCTCCAGCACCAGGATCTGCCGCGCCGGCTGCGACTCGTTGCTCTTGCCCAGGTAGACGGTCTGGAGCAGGTCCCCGTAGCCGATGTCCCAGAAGGACACGCAGCCCTGGCCCCCCGTCACCAGCAGGTTGTCGGAGATGACGCCCAGGCTGGCGCCGCAGCCCAGCTCCTGCGGGGTGGAGGCGGAGAGCTGAGCTCCGGGGGTGGGAAGGGGCAGGGAGGCTTTTCCAGGCACCTGGCGCTGGAATGAATGCTCTTCAGCCTCCAAGGCAGCAGGGCTGGCTGTGGGGTCTGGTGGGGGCCTGAAAAACCCAGGCGGGACCCCTGAGGGTGAGGTGGAGCTGGGAAGGGGCTCAGCCTGGAGAAGAGGAGGCTCAGGGGGGCCCTTGTGGCTCTGCACAACTCCCTGACAGGAGGGGACAGCCGGGGGGTCGAGCTCTGCTCCCAGGGAACAGGGACAGGAGGGCATGGCCTCAAGTTCTGTCAGGTTGGACATCAGCAGGATTAGACAATGGAAGGAGCTGCCCAGGGTAGCAGAGGAGTCCCCTTCCCTGGAAGGACTGAAAAGCCACGTGGTTGTGGCACCTGGGGACACAATCTGTGGTGGCCTCAGCAGCACAAGGGCTGGTCAGACTCTGCGCTCTCCGAGGGTTTTCCAGCCCAAGCAATTCCCGGTTTCCTGGTGACCCCCCCAGGTGCCCACAGGTCCCACCTGCTGGATGGAGTAGAGCTTGATCCCTGAGCTGCGGTCCCAGATGCTGATGACGTCGTCCAGGCCGCTGCTGATGACGAAGGACGCGGTGCAGGTCAGGGAGGTGACGTCCCCGCGGTGGGCAAACATGTGGCTCACGCGGCTGCCCGTCAGCACATCCCACAGGCAGATGGCCCCGTCCTGGCCACCGCTGGCCAGCACCATGGTCTGCAGGACACCAGGGCCACGTCAGTGCCAGGGGACACACGGTGCCACCCACACCCCGGGTTGCAAGACATCAGGTGAGCGTGGGCTGGAAGCCTGGACTGCCAGCTCAGGGGTTCCCTGGGGTTCTCTGTGTGCTTGAGCAGGCTGGGGGGAACAGAGCCCAGGTGACTCAGGTGCAGAGAAACCCGAGGTCACTTACATGGGGTGGGAGAGCACCTGGGGGCACACAATGGCTTAGGGAACACTCTGGGGGCTCCCTCTCCTCCTCCCGGGGACTGGGGGCAGAGCCTCCCTGGGGGCTCAGGCCCCATTTCAGGCCTCCTCAGCCCCACCTGGCAGTGCAGGAATGGGGATTCCCTGCTCCAAAAGGACAGAGAAGCAAGAGATCTCCAGAAAAAGATTGTTGAGCTCACAGTGAACTGGGGTAAAACTGGCTCGGCCAGAGAGAGATGGAGGGACCCAGGTGGGTGCCTCCAGCTGAGCCACTGGCTCAGGGATGGACCAGGGGTGAAGCCAGGTAGGGGCTGAGGTGTGATCTCAGGGATGGCTTCAGGTATGAGCTCAGGTGTGAAGGCAGGTGAGGGCTCAGGCCCAGCAGCCCCCCCGTACCTGGTCGATGTACACGGCTGTGATGGCTCCCGAGTGGCCCTGCAGGGTGAACAGGCAGCACGAGTCCTCCAGCCGGAACACCTGGGGCAGGAGAGGCTGCAGTGAGGCTCCAGGGACAGCCGGGCCGGGGCGGTGCCACCTGAGCTCCCCACGGCACAACAGATCCCACCTGGGCCCAGAGCCCACCCATGAACCTTGTGGCTCTCCACAACTCCTGACAGGAGGGGACAGCCAAGGGGGTTGGGCTCTGCTCCCAGGGAATAGGGACAGGAGGGAGGTTTAGGTTGGATATTGGGAAAACTCCGTGGAAAGGGTGGCCAGGCCTTGGAAGGGGCTGGAGAGATTTAACAGCCGTGTGGATGTGGCATTTGGGACATGGCTTAGTGGTGGCCGTGGCAGCACTGGGGACTGCTTGGACTTGATATCCTTGAATAGCTTTTCCAACCTCAATGATTCCACAACTCTCTGAAGTCACCCATCGCTAAGGCACGAGGGTCCCACACTCAGCTCAGGTTCCAGCACTCCCCTCCCCGTGCCTGCTCACCCTGAGGGTGTGGTCCTGGCTGCCGGTGACGAGGCGGCCGGCGGCGGCCTTCAGCGCCGTGATGGGTTTGTGGTGCGCGCAGGCCACGCTGTGAGTCAGCCGGCAGCGCACGGCGGCCCCGCGGCACAGCTCCGGTGACGGCGGCAGGCTGCTCCTGCCCGCGGCTCCTGCGGGGACATCGGCCTCAGCTGGGGCAGGGCTGTGCCCCGGGGGGATGGATGCTGGGCTTTGGGGAATTTGGGCTGGTGCTGCAGCAGAACAACTGGAGTGAGGGCCTCAGCAGGGTCAAAGAATTCCAGACTGGTTTGGCATGGAAGAGACCCTAAAGCCCATCCTGCCAGGGCCAGGGGACACTATTCCAGGTTGCTCCTGGGATATCCCAGTCCAATCTAGCCTTGGGGCCATCTGTCAGGCATGGGGCAGCCATAGCTTCTCCAGGAAATTCATTCCAGTCCGTCACCACTCTCCCAGGGAACAATTTCTCCCCAGTATCCCATCGGAATCATCCCCTCTACTCTACTCCAGAAGCAAAGGAACCCCATGCTCTAACCAGTCACCCCCGCGGGCCAGTCTGGGCTGTGCTGTGGTTGTGCTGAGGCTGTTCCCGGGATGGGAAGAGGGGAGACAGAGAGAAAGGAGTGAGAAGTGGAAGGAGGTAAGGGCAGCACTGGCCCTGGAAGCACACGGGAGCTCCCACAGCAGCCCAGCACAGCTCCAGGTGCTTCTGGAGCAGTCACCACCAAAGCTGAAGTGGGTGTGAGGAAGGCTCAGCCACAAGGAGCCCAGGGCAGTGCACTGACATTCCAACAGCCGCTCACCTCGGAACTGCAGGTGGTTCAAGGATGTGTGTGTCTCCAGAGAGAAGAAATCCAAGGAGCCATTCAACCGGGCAGCCACGATCCTGAGGGAGAGATGTGGGGGTGAGGAGAGGCCCCTCCCTGAGCCACAAACCCAGGAGGCTGCAAAGAACTGGGCTGGGAGACTGGACGCAGCTCCAAATGGACTGGACAGTGGCAGTGCCTCTGGAACAGCAGTGATCAAAGGTCTGCCAGCCCTGAAACCCTCTGGATATTCAGCTATTGGCAAGACTGAGGGCTGAAGAAGTGGCTGCTGGAGCAGGCTTGGAGCCAGGAACGCTGGTGAGAGGTGGGTACACAGAAGGATTAGGCTGGATGTGAGGTTGGATAGCAAGAAAAGGTGATTGGGCACTGAATGGGCTCCACTGGGAATGGTCACAGCTCCAACCCTGCCAGAGCTTAGGAGCATTTGGACAAAGCTCTCAGGCACAGGCTGGGGTTGTTGGGGCCAGAACTTGGACTCCATGATCCTTGGGGGTCCCTTCCAGCTCAGGACATTCCATGACACTGATTCTAAGGAAGAGACAGCCCAGCTGAGCCTCTGCTGCCGGGAGCTGCCGTGGAGGCTGGGGCTGGGGTCTCCCAGCACTGGCACAAGGAGTTACCTGTTGTTGAGGAAGACGAGGGCGGTGATGCCGGATTGTCCTTCATCATTGCTGCTGCGGAGGGTCCCCTCGATGGCATCCCACACCTGGGGGAGGAGGGGTCACTGCCGTGACACTGGCCAGAGGAGCACTGGCTACAGGGGGCTCTGGGATCCTGAACAGCTCCCTGTGCTGTGCTCCCAGGCTGTGCGACCTCCTGCCTCCCATTACTGCATTCCTGAATCCCTGCTCCTCACCTACACCTTCCTGTTGCTGTGCCCATTCTTTTCCTCCTCCCTCCCATTATTGTCTCCATCTTCCTGTTACTGTGTCCCTGCTCCTCATCTCCAGCTGTTACTAGGTCCCTGTTCCTCATTTCCACTTTCCCCTATGTCCTTGTTCCTCATTTCCACTTTCCCCTCTCTGTGTCCCTGTTCCTCATCTCCACCTGTTACTGTGTCCCTGCTCCTCACCTCCAGCTTCCCATTACTCCTGCCAGCCACGATGAGGTTCCCCTGCAGTTCCAGGCTCCAGACGGAGCTCTCCAGGTCCCCTCCCCAGGAGGGCAGGGCTGAGGATCTGTCACATCCCGCGCAGGCCTCGTCCCCCAGGCTGCGGTCCCCGAGGCTGCACCGGCGGCCGCAGCCGCCCTCGTCGGAGCCGCAGGCCGGGGCGCGGCCGCTGCTGCCGCAGAGGCCGGCGGGGCCGTGTGGGGCTGCGAGCCCCGGGAAGTTCATGTTCCTGCAGCCGGAGCTGCCGTGCTCCTCGTACACCTTCCCAACCAGGCTGCTGAAGTCGTAGCCCGAGTCCTTGTGGCGAGCGCCCACGGCCCGGAGCCGCGGCTCCGACTCGGCCGCCTTGGCGTGCTCCGAGAAGTTGGTGTCGATGAGGGAGGTGAGGTCAGGCTGGTCACAGAACAGGGGGGGCTGGGGGGGGCCCAGCAGCCGTTTGAGCTGGTGACTGCTCTCAAAGGAGTCCTCCAGCCCCATCTTCCCATCCAGGCTGGGATCCCAGCCCTCCTGGTAGTCAAAGGTGCCGCTGCTGTCCCTGCGCAGCCTGGGAGGAGAGACAGAGCTCAGCCCCGTCTGCTGGCAGGCTGCTTCCGGGGAGCACGGGATGTGGGGATGTGGGGACACGGCCAGGGCCACCCCTGGGTTTGGAGATGGGATGTGGGGATGTGGGGACACGGCGAGGGCCACCCCTGGGTTTGGAGATGGGCTGTGGGGATGTGGGGACATGGCCAGGGCCACCCCTGGGTTTGGGAATGGGCTGTGGGGAGGTGGGGACACGGCCAGGGCCACCGCTGGGTTTGGGAATGGGCTGTGGGGACACAGGCAGGGCCATACCTGGGTTTGGGGATGACAGTGAGGCAGTCGCCCGTCTGTGCGTCCCACACGCGGATCTGCCCCACCAGGCAGCAGCTCACCAGCAGCATCCCGTCACTGGCCAGGCACTCGATGTCCTGGGAGGAAGGAAGGACAAGCACAGCTCAGTGTGGCACTCTGGATCCTGACCACAGCCTGGTGTGGCTGAGGAACTGCAGAGATGATGGACTTTATCTCAAAACTGGCTGATTTAGGAACTGAGGGACGGTGAGGATATGGATGTCCTTGCGAAGTGTCCATGGCCAGGCTGGACGGGGTTTGGAGCACCTTGGGACAGTGGAAGGTGTCCCTGCCCATGGCAGGGGTGGCACTGGATGAGTTTCAAAGTCCCTTTCAACCCAAACCACTCTGATTCTGGGATTCCAGGATCTCTGCCTAGAGACCTCAGTGTGCACTGCACTACTGCAAATCCAAGAGGCTCCATTCTATCTTGCCTTCCCTAAAGAATTCCATTCCAGTTTGAAAGCAGGATCAGGAGCAGAGATACAGCTTTTCTGGGAGACACAGCAGAGCATTTTAAACTCATGAATGTCTGAATGCCCAAGAGCTCTGTTTCACCTCAGAACAGGATGAATCCCAGACTCATCCCAGCTGGAAAAGCCCTCCCAGACCACTGAGCCACACCTGTGACTGATCACCCAGCCCACCAAGTGCCACATCCAACCGTCCCCTGGACCTCAGGAATGTGGAGGAATCCCAGCAAAGCAGGGAATGGAAGCCAGAGGCAGTGATGGTGCCAACTGCAGAAAGCAAGTCCCAGGAGGAGAACATGCTGCAGGAATTTCGTGCTCCAGTATCCTTTCTGTAGGTATTTATTTCCAGGTTGGACCTACCATGAGGTGTCCCCTGAGGACCAGGGGCACGATCTCGGTCTCGGGGGGCGAGTAGCCGTAGTCATCGCAGGGCAGGTCGCCCCTGCGGCGCCGGCCCGGCCCGTTCTGCCCGTAGTTCTTGGGGCACAGCACCCGGTACAGGCAGAACAGCAGCAGCACCAGCAGGATGCCCGACGCCAGCCCCAGAGCAGCCACCCTGCAGCAGACACAGACACACAAAGACAAGGAGGTGAGAAAATCAATCCCGATTTCTAGCCCACGGATAGATTTGCAAAGTCCTGCGGCAGGATTACTCGTGTGCTCGTCTGAATTTCTCAGCTGAGAAAGGTTTTCAATAAATTACAGAGATTTGTTGGAAATTAAGGGGGACGGTTTAAGGGGAAAATGACAATTTCAACAAGATTTGGAGGCTTTTCAGTAAGGAAAGTAATGAGCAGCCAAGATTTTAAGAAAACACCAGCTGGGGACTGGGATAACACAGTGTGTTCAGCACTTGCAGATTCAGGCAGGGGGTTGTGAGCCATCCTCTCTGGAGGGAGGGAAGCTCCTTGCACCAGAGTTTGACTAACACCCAATAAATCATCATTAAATGATATCCAGGTAGTGGCTGGATCCCTGGCAGTGTCCAAGGCCAGGTTAGACCTCGGGACTTGGAGTACCCTGGGACAGTGAAAAGTGTCTCTGCCATGGCACAGAGTGGGACTGGATTAGTTTTAAGGTCCCTTCCAACCCAAACCATTTTGGGGTTCTATGAAATCACATTTAAACCCTCAAATGGACCTTCTGTCCTTGTCACCAGTACTGCAGCAGGGGCACGAAGGGCCTCCCTGCACAGCCCTGATGGAGAACTGCTGGGAGAGATCAGTTTCATTTTACACTGGAGCATCCCCAGCTTTGGCACGGAAGCTCTGGGAGCTTCCCTGGTCTCCCAGCAGAAGGAGCAGCCCCGTGGGGCTGAGGCAGGGCCAGGAGGTGGTGGCAGGACATTTTACTTGTACAGGGTGACGTCCTGGTGGGCGCGGGGCTGCGCGCCGTGCTCCGGCCGCGGCGCCGTGTCCGGCTGGAAGGGCTGGTAGCGAGAGGCCTCCTGCGGGTGCCGCATCTCCAGGGCCTCCTGCGGCTTCAGGTACAGCGTGACAGGGATGGCTGGCAGGATGCTGATGTACCTGGGGGGGACAGGCAGAACAGCTCAGCAGTGACGCGAGGAGACAGGCACAGGGGACAGGGCGGCCGTGGCAGGTCTCAGGGTGTGTTCAGTGCGTAACTTCAGGTGTTCTGAACTAAACATCTCCTTGGAAATGCTCTCCTCCAAAGTTACTCCCCAGGTTTTAACCCTTCAAAGAGCCAACAGTGGAATGAAGTGCTGGTGAGATCAAGTGGATCCCATGAATTTAAGTAAGGATCCAATTTCCTGTGTGCAACAGGCTGGGAGGTCTCACCAAGAAGCTTCTTCAGCTCAGATGTCTCTTCCTCACATGCACTATTTCCATCCCTTACAGATGATTGTATCAGACAATTGTGGAATTACTGAGGTTGGGAAAACCCTCTGACATCACCAAGTCTGACTGCTCCTCCTTGCACTGCCAAGGCCATCCCTGACCATGTCTCCATGTCCTTTTAAATTCCTCCAGGGATGGGGACTCCACCACTGCCCTGAGCAGCTGTGCCAGCACTAGACAACCCTTCTGGGCTAGGAATATTCCCAATATCCACCCTGATCCTCCCCTGGCCCAGCCTGAGGCCATTCCCTCTCATCCTGTCCTTGGAAGCAGAGCCTGAACCCCCCACCTGCCTCTTCCTGTCAGGGAGTTGTGCAGAGCCACAAGGTCCCCCCTGAGCCTCCTTTTCTTGTTTTGCAAAATTTAAAATTTCACTTTGACAGTCAAGAAAGACACAAGACACCAAGCACTTAAACCGCGCAGGAGCACAGAGAGAAACAACCCTGCTTCCCAGAGGAACAGCCCTGGAGGGTTTGTGAGCTCTGCCCACCCCAGGGGACCTGCTCAGCAGCTCCTCCCAAACACACCCGGAATGAGCCCCATGGAACCAGGTTATGAGTCAGGAGCACCAAGGACAGAGGGAAGACAAACTCTTGGGGTCAGCTGCACACACCCCAGAGCCTGTGGTACTCTGTGCCAGCCCACTTGCCTCTTGGCCAGGGTGATGTTGTAGTAGCTGAAGAGGGCTGGCCAGTGCCTGAAGGAAAGCTTCCTCCAGATCTCCTCATCCTCTGCTCCCCAGGTAACCTCTGCTTCTGTTCCCAGCTCCACCTGCCCGTTCCCTCTGCCCTCCTGGGCCCAGGTGTGCTGGTTCGGCTCCAGCCCCGCCTTCTGCTCCCGCTGCTGCGTTTTGTTCTCCGACAGCTGCACTGGCTCCGATGGGAAGACTGAGAGGTCGATCTTGGGGTCCCCAGCAGGCAGGACCCCTCCAGGAACGGGCATGGGAGGCAGACCTGCATCCCCCAGGGGACTCTGCTCGGTGACCTGGGACGTGAGGTAGGTGCGGAGCCCAGCAGGATCCGTGTAAACCAGGATTCCGATCCAGATCACTGTCCCAGCCTGTGCAGGGTGAGCAGAGACACGGCTCCCTTCAGTGCCACCGCCTGAGCTGACCCACGGCACCCCAAGCACAGGTACCCCACATTTCCTGCAGCCTCACTCCCTGCACTGCTCCTTGGGGAACAGCTGGAGCACTGCCCAGCACACACAGAACCTGGACACCACTTCTGGTGGTCAGAACCCAGCTCCTCTCTCCAAGCACACAGTGGGAAGGAGACTCCGTGCTGGCACCTCCAAACAGGGCTGGAACAGCTCCATTTGGGGTTTTGGATCCACACTTGTGCAGGACCCACTGCTCTGGGACCACGTGGGGATTGAACTTAGACTGCCAGTGCTGGCTGATTGGGCTGGGAACACAGAGATCCCTGGAAATCCATTAGAGACATCCAAAACAGAGACTGGAGGGACAAGCAGGCCCAGAAGTGTTGTGACTGCAGCAGTTGTAAAGAGTGAAACCTTGAGCAAAATATCTCCTATATGCCTTCAGTCCACATGTGCAGGAACAAACTGTGACTTCTGCTTGTAAAATCATCTCAAGACTCAGCCAGCCTTGGAAATCTGCTTCTGGATCCCATGGGGCAGCACCAGGACATGGAGGTGTGTCAGGCCTGGCTGCTGTGGGTGCCTGGCAGGGTTGGTGCCTGGCAGGGCTGTCAGGCTGCCAGCCTGGCTGCTGTGGGTGCCATCCCAGCTCTCGGGGTGCTATCCCAGCCCTCAGGATGCCACCCCAGCTGTCAGGGTGCCACCCCAGCTCTGGGGGTGCCCCCCAGCTCTCACGTACCATGATGAGGCGCTGTGCCAGGCGCGTGCGGGCGAAGAAGTAGATGAGGCGCAGGCGCTTGGGCAGGCGCAGGTTGCGCAGCGTGGACGGCTGCAGGGTGATGGTGTGCGGCGTGTGCGGCGCCGCCGGGCGCAGCGCGGGCCGCGCACGGCTCGGAGCCTT